>JAYKKI010000016.1:24392500-24992500 GCA_039881145.1 Druceiella hillmani | reverse complement strand
TAACGAACAGAATAACCAAGACGAGGAAAGAGTTTCCTTGTTACAGGAAATGCATTCACAGTTTTGTAATCTTTAAACACGGCCAATGACTGTAGTGGTATTATATCACTTTGATACTGGTAATATTAAAATACTGGTAATGTTAAAAAAAAAAATACAGAACAATATGTTTTACAGAAATATTCCAACAGTAATACCTTTTTAACAAAGGCCTTCACGTTAGAGTATTTCCGATAATATCATATTTTCTTTTACTGAACCATATAAATGTTTGATTCACAGAAATATTCATACCCATTTTTTCCTCAGATACACAGTATACTTCATTTCAGAGTGTCTACCACAGACTAGGACTGCGGTAATTATCTTCTTGATCAATGCGTTGTGTAATTCCGTGTATCCGTTTAAATAATTTGTTTTCACAGTATTCTTATAAATTGTTTATTTTTTTATTGTTTATACTGAGCAAATCTGGCTTAGTTAACATTGTAAATTGTATTTTTATTTCAAAAATTAGTATCTACACGTCTTCTCGTGTGTGCCAGTTTTCTTTTTCCAGTAATCTTTTCCAAATTAAGATACTTTATTTTTAATAAATATTGTCATACACACACACACATACACACACACAAACACACACACACACACATATAGGGTTTGGATCATAACCAATAAAAACTTATTGAATCAAACCGTTTATAGCTGAGATGATTCAAACTGCTATAAAAAGATGATATTTTATGTCATTAAAAAGATGAGAATTATTCATTAAAAATATGAGATGAGAGTAAAAATGAGAATTAGACAATTATTTGAAAAACTTTTCTATACACAAAAAAATTCATTTTCAACCCAGAATATATCAATTAGGGACTTAAGCAAACTAACTGTAAACTGTAGAAACGGTCGTTAGAATAATGTATCATTATATTGATTATAACGTATTCAACGTTTCTATTAGGACATGGATATTGAATATGAAAATACATAATATTAACTCAATTGAGTTTTTGTGTCAAAGCTATGGCAAAGACAAACATCCGCTTACGCGGAATTATTTGTTTTTTATTTTTCAAAAAAACATTTGTTTTCATTTTTTTTACTTGAAATTAATTTCTATCAATTAGCAAGTGAAAATAGATTGAAACTAATGACGGGTGATATGACCAAAAGCAAAGACGATATGACAAAAAAAAAGGTTGATATCGACAAATACGTTTTAAATTTATACTTCAAATTTGTGAAGTTTAATACTTTCTAAATTATGAAATATGTCTTCTCTTAATTATACACTTATCTGGAAAAATAATAATAAAATTTAAAAAATTCCAATACTTTAACATATTTGGAAATGGGAAAACTTTACTCTTTAAAATAGAGAAAAATTCTACACAATAATTTGTACATATGAAATGGAATTACGGCAAGCGGCTGATAAATATATTTGATATAATGTAACGCAACTGAATTTTTTTATTATAAAATGAGAATCAATTCAGAATCAACAAGAGAATAAACATTTTATTGATTATATATTTAGGGGCTGTGGTATTTATTATCCCTACGAGGAAAGTTGGTCAGTAGTAACAAAGTAGTTAAATATAAAATAATAAAATATTATATAACTTAATTAATATCACGATTTATCAGTTACTTTGAAAGATAATTACTCTTATTTTTTTTAAATAACTTAATGAACTACAATAATTTTAAAAGTTCTACATAAAAAACACGCAATGACAGTTTTTCAAAATATATTTATACATGTTTTATTTGCACTATTGCTTGGAATTATATTATACACTGCTTGGAAATATTACATCAAATACTGTACAAATTTCATAGAACGTCAGAATTAGTTTAACTATATAAGCACCGTGAAATACAAGAGACTTAAGCGTACTGCGAAGCTGTTATATTAATTGCGGGTATGAATGATACTTTTCGCTACCAGATTTTCTGGTGAAATATATTCTTCTTCAAAGAGACTGTACTGATCAACTAAATCGCTCAATGCATTTATGCAATTTGATTATTTGAAAATGCATTACGCATGTGCCAATTTTGTATAGCATTTTAGAAATTTTAGTTAACTGACGTTTTAATTAAATTCAAATGAAAATCATCAAAGCTTTTTTCATACATACGCGTCGTTTAGGCTTTCTTAAATATTCGTAAGCTTAAATTTTAACATTGTATTCAGACCGGGAGATTAAATTTTTTAGAAGTTTTAATGCGTGAAAAATTGAATTGAATATAAAACTCATGTTAATATTTTTCTAAACTAGAATAACCGGAAAACTTACGCAGGAACGCAACACTAATTCTAGACACAAACCGTGTCTTGCAAAACGTGTTTTCCATTGCTTAATATTCAAGTCGTACCCGTTGGATGTCATAATTAAAGGACTGCAAACGTATAATAATATTCCTAAAACTGTGTCAATTGGGTATATATTTAACTACTAATAGAACAGATATATTATTGATAGATGATGAATCATAAACGATATTTAAATATTGATTTAACCACACTTAATGTTTTGTATATGTATTTTCACTAATAATTTATTATTCGACATTACTTATGAACACCGTATGTATACTGTAAGGTAATTAAATAAAGTGAAACCTTGGGTTACACCCGTCGAAACGAGCTTGTAATTATTTCGAAGGAGACCTAGTGTGAATTTATCTAAAAATAAAGTCATGGTTTAAAACCTTAATTTGCGCATTGTTTAACGTATTGTTTTTAAATTTCTTCTATAGCTCAGGTAATTTGATAAATAATTATATTTATATTTTCCCAGATTTCAAAGCACCGAGAGCAGAAAAACCGTATTCATAATAATTAGGAAAATTTAAGGATAGTTTATGTAACTTCAAATAAATTATTAGAAAATTTTATCGAAATTTAAGAATTATTACGAAATTGAAGAATATTTAGGAAATTGTATCGAAATTTATGCCACACTGTTCCATTGCTTTGTCAAAAAAAATTTATAAAGATTAATTTCACCATTTTTTTAGTCAATAATGATTAGCTATGATAAAATGTGATAAAGTATCACAGACGTTTTTTGGGTTTTCAACAAGTTCTCAAATTTTACTCTTCACTTTTAATACACTGTTAATTTCAATAATTTTCCTTAACGACAAAAATCGCAAGTCATTTAAACTCAATTCAAACAAAGGAAATCCAGGAAATGTATAATACGGAAATGAATAAGCCTCACGTGGGCCTTGAATACTTTCATTGTTAAACGAAACCGACGTAAACTATTCAAAGTAAATTCCTTAATTTTCTTTGCATTTTTTTAAATTTTTAAATGTTTATTTCCATACAAGAAGATAGTTTATGTTGATAATTTTACTTTTAAATATTTTTCCGAATCTGCAATATTTCCATTTATGTTTCACATTAAATTAATTTTTAACTTTGAGTGTTAATGTTTAAATTCCACTCACCGCCGCCTTCATTGTCAGTCTGCAAACACTTCTGTGGAGTCCAGACAACAAACTGGATGCTGAGTCGCCGCCCTGACACGCTTATATAGCTGATTGTGGCGAAGCACTTTCGCCACTAGCGACCCCCCCTTGTATCGAACGCGGCCTAAGTTCTTGAAGCGCTATCCTAAGTGTCATGCAGAATGTGACCAACAAATATGGGCTCCAGTTGGGTTTTCATCACGTAGTCACAAGTACGTTGTCCAGACAATGAGCACTCGTATAAGCTTTACTGTATCCATGTTCTTCTGCAGTGTCAAGTACAGTTTCAGTGTGTCATTTTACGTTTGAGTGATATTTTTATTCGTTTTCGATTTTGGAGCAGTGCCGTAATAAACGGGGTTAATGATTGATGTAAAAGATATTGTGTTGTTATCATATTGCTACTTAAAATACACGACCTTGTTGTTTGTTTATTTTGTTCGTGTTTTATTTTTTTTTTCAAATATATTAATACCACCACAAGCATTGACCTATAGTTTATGTATTTAATACAATTAAATTAGAGAAATTATCTATTTATATATACAAGCTTATTCGTAACTTTTTCTGTTATCATGAAAACATTTTCTATATGCTGTTTTTCACTTATACTTTATTATACATTCTCTCGAGAATTTGACCTGTTATTATTTATTTGAGTTCTACGAATTTTTTGTAGAAAAAAACTATGTAACTAAGATATTTATTCAAATTTACACATACCTTAAGTTAAATGAGTAGTTAGCCTAATTATATGCTACACGTTTTATATTTTAAATGTTATAATTAAAACATAATGTCAATGTTTTTGTAACGCATTATAAGTTTGTATTATCGGATAATTGAACTTGATCTTGAAGTTTTATTAGTGTTATTTAATCTACAGACAAAGATCTTATGTGCCTTTCGCTTTCTGTTACTCGGGTCTTTGTGACTCAGCACTGTTGGGGTGTAGTTACGTTTGATTATAACCGCCTCGTATTACAGAGTCATTTGGGATATTTGTTTGTGACCACTAGTTTTAAAACAAACTACTTAATAAATTGAACTAAATCTTAACAGAAATGTTTAATAAGTTGCTTTAAAAACTTGTATAATTTTTTTGTACGTAGAAAAATATGTAAAAATAAAAACAGCTATTTTGTTAATCACTGATTATATATAAATAAAATAACATACGTGTCAAATTATTTTTGTGTAACAGTTCCATAAATAAAACCTAGCATTTTTGTATCATATTTATGTGGCGAAAGAATTTTACTGATTTCTTTTAAATAGCTTGAAAACTACTTTTAACTACCGGGAAATCGATTTAATTGCTCCATCAGTTCTCACTTATGCAGACAATTTTTTCAGGAAATTTTAAAATAAAAATTAAGTTTAATTTATATTACATGTGTCGAATAAATGACACATTGTATTACTTAAGGCACAAAGTTATGTGGTACAAATGGCATAAAGTTTAAATGAATAATTGCCTTAAAATTTTTATTAATGATATGATTGTTCATTAACTTTTTTATTGTCATGCGAATAAATAATCCAAAACTAATTGTTTAAACGTATTTATTTATCAGTTAGTTCTTAAAATTCCTTTTACTTATAATTTTTAGCAGCTTAAATGTGAGGAAAATATCTGTCACATTTCTTGATCTTTGTGGTAATTTAAAGTAAAGAAAATTCACCTGATTTTTATATAACGTTTTACAATTCAAATAAATCCCGAATTTATAACCATGATCAACACTTGTTACTTTATTTAAGCACATATTACGTTTTATATATATATATATATATATATATATATATATATATATATATATATATATATATATATATATATATATATATATAACTGAACTTTTGGCAAATATTATTTTAGAATATTTACCTGAAAATAATTGCTGTGTTCAAATATCTTAACACCATCGTTAATACAGATTAGTACATTGATTATAGTTTAACGATAAATATTTCAAAGACATAATGCAATTACAAGAAATAATTTGTGTTTATTTAAATATTCAACAATTTCAGTATTTTTAAGTTAATTATTTGATAATGTATAACTTTAAACTTTTTTGAATTTTCTCCATCACTACATTCGTAACTAACTTTTAACTTCTAAGATTAATTACAGTATCTATGTAAATCTAATATATTAGAAATACACCTTATATATTAATACCTTTTGAAATATTTGCTTTAAAATAATCCATGTTTATATTTGTATATATATATATATATATATATATATATATATATATATATATATATATATATATATATGTATATTCTTCGTCTCATAAAGATCGGATATATAGTAAAATATCATATTTTTCTAAATTGTTATATCAACTGGTATAACATTTGTTATAAAGATTCACTTTTCCATTTTTTGACATGATTAGTTAACTACTTAGTTACTATTAGTAAGAAACTTTTAACTCAAAATTTAGATGTTAAAAGTTTACTACTTTCCAAATTTCCGAAGACTTTCGAAATATATTAAAATTTCGTAAAAAGTATGTTTACGGAGTGGTTAATAAATTATTAAGAATATTTCGAAATAAAGGATATACAACGCGGATATTACTAGAAGCTTATAAGATTATCTATTTGAATATATTTATATCTTTATTCGTAATTCCTCTGAAAACAAACTCATGGTTTCATAAAACATATAATACATTTTTATGACATGACGGGAAATATTCATGATCAAGGTGCACGGCAGTGTAACTTTTTGTTACTTTGAATAGTTCATCCTTTACCCCGAAATTCAGATCCACTATACACTCAAAGTCTTATTTTTAGTATATCGGGACAAATAACAAAACTATTTGCGGATTATGTATTAATGAATTCAAGATGTGACCTTTGTATCTAATAAAGTTTCCGAGATATTTAAGATGAAAAATAATCAATTTCGTAATTAGTAATCTCACCCACTGGCATATCATCAAAATCCATAGATTTTGATAATTATAAGTCACTTTCAGAAGGGCTGTATATTTGAAGTATTTAAGATGTAGAATCTGGAAATATTTGACTGAAAACCGACAAAGTCAATATACCTATCAAGTTTCAGACATACGTAATAGGTATGTAAAGCTTCATAAATGTGTTGTAACAAGAGCTATCGTTATATAAAATATTAAATGAATAAATAAAGACACTAATTACCTATTTAGGATTTTAAATTTGCTTAGTACTTCTAGGGTTATTTGAACTAGCTTTTATGTTACTACATACATGCTTATGAAGTTTCATAACTGTGAAAGCGATTTGAATTTAAAAACTATAGTTATATTTCAAATATGGATTTAGTTTTGCAAGTGATTGGAAATTTGAAATTTGCTATTATATGATTTGGCTTTTAATACTAAACTTTGTTTCTTTGAATGGAATTATATCTTTTGAAAAGAGTTGGTTAATTTTAATACTACGAAATTAGTTGGGTGTGATAAAAATACATACTTACTATTGAACATATTGATGAGGAAGTAACCCAGTTTTTATACTTTCTTGATGGTAGCTGTGTACCAGGCGATAGGTTATATTTATTTCATACTATTTATTATTATAAATACACAATTACTGTGTACACTTCACTCACATCAAATATTATGCAGCATGTAGGAAAAAAGCTTTTGCTTTACATCTGTAATTATCGCGGTCAAATTTACTCTGACACCAAAATTTACATTTGTATCATGCTTCAGACCTCAAATTTTCGCGCAAAGATTTCGCGTGAAAGCAAAATCTACTGTATAAAATTAATAAAGCACAATTCAACTTATGCTTAGCAGCCCGTAGAGAAAAAAGTAATGACGCAAAATTATACAATTCAAACTGGTTTCAACTAGCAGATAATAAACTCGTGAACTTTAAACATTTTGATATTTATATTTTATGGAAAAAATTGAGGGCACTACGTTTTGTTTAAATTTATACTAATGTTATTTCAAGATAAACTATAAAAATGCTTTAATTTTTTCTTAAATAATTTGGTAATAAAATTTATCCATCAAACAGGAATTTGTATGATTCTTTTCATATGATCCCCACCTTTTTACTGAATCAGCTATTATCTTCAATTACTTGTACTTCTTATTTCTCTCTGTTGCGATGATATAATACGAGATAATATAGGTTTTTAATATTTATTTCGAAGTTTACTAAGTTTCTTAATTTACTAAGTTAAAGTGATATATAGGAAATAATTGCGGGAATATTGATTAGATACAAGAAAATATAATTTCGCTGGTTAAATTACATTACGATAACATAATTTTAAACACGACAACTGACATTCTTTTTCTTCCAAGTAACAATTTTATGTGACAAAGTCTACGTATTATGATGGCATGATAATTATAATAGATGGTATTTTGCTCTGAAACATATTTGAAATATCAGGAGCTGTGAGAATATGCAGATTTACTTAAAAGATGTACCATGGATGTGAAAATCAAAAATGATTTTTTTGGTAGATCCAATAAGTTATGTACATATTAAAGATGCAACGAGTACAAAAAATGTGGTTTTTAGAAATCATTCTAAGCCGGAGGTTTAGAAGATCGCTGACTAAAGAGGCTGACTAAAGAATTGAACTTACATATCACTGACCATATTTCACTGACCATATTTTCCGTAGTTCCTCTGTAATTCTATTATAGCCAAAATTTTATTAAAGTTTGCGAAAATTCCTTATAATTTCATACATTTCTATTCACAGTACGAGATACCAGTATGCCAGAAAATTAATTTAAATTAATTTCTCAATATCTTCATTACTTTTTTTACATCTCGTCACTTGTTCTGACAAAAATAATAACGAAAAATTTAATAATTTGTAAAATTATTTCTACATATTAAAGTGTATCTCTTCGCAAGGAAAGAATTGAAATTAAAAGATGGACGCAAACGACAAGGATTTATTAAAAGTACTTTTCAGTTCAATACCAACAATTTTCGTATCAGAGCTTTCAATTACATAAAGAGAGAAGACTAGAAGTGACCGAACGCAAAGACGATCTTACTTAACTTTCACGTTAATTCAATGCATGGGAACTAGGTGAAATCCAACTGAATTAAATCATATTTTGGCACAAATTTCAAAACTTCTTAGTTTACGTGTTAACTGCACGCAAGGGTCGTTGGTACTTTGTGAGATGCGTGTGATTGTTCATTTATGTTCTTGGCATGATTTTTTGTAAATATTAAGAAGTTGTATTTCAACACAAGGTCACACAAACATGCACCATATGACCAAAGAGTGCCGCAAGATATTTTAAAATCAGCTTTACACTCTATTATTTGGAACCATAAATTTGTTTAGTATCTTGAAAGAACGGTGTAAATAGTAATGATGATGTACCATTTCAAATAATCACACTTCCTCTACTTCACTGTCTAGTGGCTTGTATAATGTATTTTCACTATTAACGACTGAGCGATTTAAGAACACTTAACTAACTAATTTTGGATTTTATGTATTTAATTTGACCAATTTTAATATACAAGATTCAACAATTGGTAAATTTTTGATGAGAACTTGAAAAATAACTGTTTATTAAAGTTTTATATAGTTAAAAATATGACAAAAATGCATTATAAATCTGTTTATTACCACAATATAGCAATTACCAAAACAAAATATGACATATGCCTAGAATAAATGATGTATTCTGAAAGTAGCCAAGGGATCGGACATCCTTCATACTACGCTTTATCTAAATATAAATTCAATTAGATTCTCTATAATTTTTTTATATTCCGTTCTTATAAGGGATGAAGTAATGGCACATGTAGATAAAAACTTAACCTAACCTAACCTATTAGAGTTATCCATCAAAAGTTCGCCTATCCATGTAACAATATTTTTAACGCGTTTCAGTTGAATTACAGTTGCGTTAAAACTGAATAAATTGTTGAATCACTTATAGTAAACAATTTATATATTTAACTTTAATCATCACTGTAAATGTTTGAGTAATATAGCTTATTATATGTTACTGAAAAACTTCAAGATCACAAAAAAAGTCTGATAAGTAGTATCTGATAAGTATATCAGAGTCTTTTAGATAAACTTATTCTAATCAGATTAAGAAAAAAAGTGACAAATATTCGCTATTCCAGTTTACGCTGTATGTGATGTAAATCTAATGATGCAAGCAACATATTTAATAAATTAATTTTATTTATTAAATTTATAATATAGTAACACATTCAAAGCCTTTGATGAAAAAATGCAACTAAAATTATCTAACAAATAGGCGATCTTCTCAACCATCCACATGACTATCTCAGTAAAGTAGTTACGGAAGAAATTTAAACTCATTTTATGAAATCGTGACCAATTTTATTAAGTTGAAAACAATTAAATAATGTCATGAAGAGAATAAACAATTAATTGAGAATAAGACAAATATTATTTCAAGGCTGCTACCATATCCATAACTATATGACAACAACCTGCATCAAATTCATGAAACGACCAAATCGAATCAGCTATTCAAATGGCCACATTTCATTAATTCTGAAACACACTGTGCCTTTTACGGTAAACAAATAGTTGCGTGTTACAAAACAAGATAGTTTCTTGTAACAACATTGCCACAAGATTCCCTTTCCCTTAAGAGCGATCCAGCAAGTGGAACGATCCAAGGGCACAGGCACGGTAGTTCCACATTCCGACTCATTGCACTGACGTGTCATTATAACGAATTACTTTACTGAGAGCTATAATTAATCGTAATGTTAGGATAACTTATTTAAACTCTTTTTTTGCTACTCAATAAATGTTTTATGAACGAACCGAATATGAATGGTATAGTAAAATCGAAGTAGATAGGTAAATTAATAATATAGATAAGTCTCCCAATCTATTAAAGAATATAAATCAAAGTTCTAAAGGAATTAAGACTGAAAAGCTATTTCAGACTAATTTTACCTGCGTATATTGACAATGAATTTCAAAAATTGGAATTCAAGTTTGGCTATCGTGTTTAATGATAAGCAATGTATTGTGAAGATTTTTAGAATAAAGTTCAAGTTAACTTAAATCTGAGAATTAGGTTTAATTTAAGCCAGGCTATACGGATACATCAACATATTGAAAAGAAGTCCAAGATTGTAAAGATTATGCATCACGTATCTCCAACGAGTCGGTCTGCAAGACATTTTTTTCAATTTAGGAGCATCTCGTTTTCTGTGGTCGAAAATGCAACAAAAAAAAGAATTTACATACTCACCATTTACGTTTAGCAATACTTAACCGAAATAACCTTAATTGAGTTTTTTTTACTTTACCAGTATTTGCACACATAATTAATTAGTAATTAAATACATTGCTAAATATGAGCCATAACCGTAAATTATTTATATATATTTTAAAATCTATCATATT
The DNA here is from genome assembly GCA_039881145.1 of Druceiella hillmani. Taxonomy (NCBI): domain Eukaryota; kingdom Metazoa; phylum Arthropoda; class Insecta; order Lepidoptera; family Hepialidae; genus Druceiella; species Druceiella hillmani. The sequence goes on along the minus strand of JAYKKI010000016.1, from coordinate 24,981,597 downwards.
TATGTTATTCGCAAAGAAATATACATATTTTCATACTTTATTAGGTAATAACCAATTGGAGTGATACGCATATTTTTATATTTCTACTATACAAAGAACGAGCATAAACTACACCTTGTATGCTTAAGCTTGTGTCATCAATAATATAACACATGTCATGCCCCAATTAAAAAAAACTACGTCATGTAGTATTATTTCTACTTTCTTTAAGTTCTTTACCACGACCTAGGTTTCGTTGTATTACAACATCTTCATGTGGACTGTTAGCGAAAATATATATACTAATAGCCCACCTGAAGATGTTGTACTACAACGAAACCTAGGTCGTGGTAAAGAACTTAAAGAAAATAGAAATAATACTACATCACGTAGTTTCATTTAATTGTGAATAATGAATTTCTACAAAATGAACGCCAAATATATTCAACATGCCGTAAAACCGAGTAAATTCAATTCAATCCGTTATGGAACTCATCTGCGTTTTTTTTTCAAAAACAGCTGTCCAAAAAAGTTATCCAAATCTTTGTAATTATAGAGTTTTTAACAACTTTCACATGACCTTTGTGGGCAAGGTCATTTTTGTGAAATGGGACTAAAATTGAATTAAACTTTTTTTTTCATATTAAAACTTATAAAAACCAATATTGTAATATTAACTAAACCAAAAATAAGTTCCTGCCATGTTACGTTAAACCTGTTTAAAAAAATCTAAAAATAAATCCAAGAAACGGAATAAGCAACCGCACCCGACCGTTTTACTTTCCCTTTCATCTACGTGACGTAGAGCGGACCTTGACAAGGTCAAGCGGCGGACACAAGACCGACGCCTTTTACGTCTTGTTACGTCGTCATAACTTTATGGTGTCTCTTTGTCCAGTGTTCGTTATTTCAACGCCACGTAGCTGAAAATTAAATTTATTGTTAATGAAACAGCCCCATCAGTGAATTATGATGTGTGAATATTTTGACCTTTTATTTAGGAATACTAACGGTAAACCTTTATAATAGCTAGATTCAATACGTTCAAAGTTAGAAATCAAAAGTTTCTTATTCAAAAAAACATGGAACTCCATTATAATTTTTAACCTCATCATGATATGAAACAGTCGATACTTGAAAGAAGCTAGATAGGACCAGATATAATGTCCTTATTTGAATTTTCCATTTTAAACCTTCCACGTAAATTTCTAGTGATTTGTCTTATTGAAGGTCTTTTGTGCTATGCAATTTTTAACCAACTTTAAAAAAGGAAGAGGTTCTCAATTTGTCGGAATCTTTTTTTATGTGTGTTCAGCGATAATCCTTTATTTAGTGGACCGATTTCGATGACTCTTTTTTATTTAAAATCCCTATTTTGCTTATTATTAGGGTCCTATAGGTGTGTTCCCATGTAAATATGATGATGATGAGGTCCGGAAATGGACGGTGAAAAGACTCCTTAACGAATGGCAGTAAATCAACTATGATTCAAGATATTTGCTACGGGTAGTTGTTATTTCGCAAAATAACTACACCACTTACCAAGTCATAGTCTGATGATAGTTTCTGGATATGAACAATGGAACTCCTTAACGGATATTAGTAAATCGACCGTGATTAAAGATATTTGATATTCGTAAATGTTTTAACTTTTGTATCTAAGTTTATACATAGCCATATCTTGTAAATATTTAATTTCATACATATTAAACATTATAAAATATTGATAAATAATAAAAAAAAATTTAAAATGACAAATAATTTCAAGATATAGATAGTTATTGCAAATAAAACGAAAAAGATATCATTTCAGAAAAAGGTTTATGAGTTTCTCTAGGCATATGTGGGTATGAATAATTTTTATCAAGTCAACTTAAATCGTCAAGTTTATTAAAAAAATTTAAAAAATTTCGAATTGGTTTTATTAGAAGATTCCAAATAAATAAATTGTGACGCACAATGAAGAATTAAATTTAATAAGAAATCTGGTTCTTTTTTATAGTTACCTATATTTTTAAAATTCAAGTTAGCTGAAACAATTGTTATTTTTAACCGACTTCAAAAAAAGGAGGAGGTCCTCAATTCATTGGAATCTTTTTTGTATGTATGTTAAGCGATAAGTCTTTATGAGAGACTGGACCGATTTCAATGATTCTGCTTTCATTTGAGGAAAGGTACTTTAGAGGTGGCCCCATATAAATATGATGATGATCTGATGATGAAGTCTAGAAATAAACGATAGAACTCCTTGACGTATGGCAATAAATCAAATATAATTCAAGATATTTGTTTATTCATTTGTTATTTTGCAAAGTAACTACAACACTTACCAGGTTAGGGTCTGATGATAGGTTCTGGACATAAACAATGGAACTCCTTAACTGATCTTAGTAAATCAACTGTGATTAAAGATATTTGATACTAATAGTTGTTACTATGTAAAATGACTACACCATCGACTAGGTGAAGGTCTGATGGTGAGTTATGGAGATGAGCAATGGAACGCCTTAACGGATGATAGTAAAATCGAAAGTGGTTCAAGATATTTGCTGCTGATAGTTGTTACTTTGCAAAATAACTAACCATGATCGATCATGTCAGAGTCTGATGATGCTTTATGCAGATGATCAATGGAATCCTTATCGTATGGTAGTAAATCAAAAGTAATTGAAGATATTTACTACAGGTAATTTTTACTTTGCCAAATAATTGCACAATCGACCAAGCCAGCGTATGATGATGAGTTCGGAAGATGAATAATGTAACTCCTTAACGGATGGTAGTAAATCGATCGTGATTCAATATATAGGCTACTGGTTAGTTGTTACTTCGCAAAATCTGATATTGGATTTTGGATATGAAGAATGGAACTCTTCAAGTGGTAGTCTTTAATTTGCAAAATATTATTTGACTTCGGATATGGAGAACCGAACTCCTCAACGGCTAACAGCCTAAATCGGCGCCAGCACCGTCGATCAACGGCATTGAAATTATATTATATATTATTCACACCCAATTCTATTATCGACATTATGTTACCCTTTTTATATTTTAACTCTGAACTATTTTTTTATTATTTAATTTCATAATTGTTATACCTACACATAAATTAATATATGTTTATAATTAATTGTTGACAGTATTGTTACAAATATTTGTTCGATAACAAAACATACATAACTGAACTGAGCAAATAATTGTCTAGTTATTGCGACGTTATCGATTAAACATCCGCTGAGTTTCTCTGTTACGAACTCAATTTTTACCTCGATAATATATGAACAAAATAAAATTGAGTTCCGACTTAAGTAACATTGATTAATGGTAAAACATTACGACCGCATAACGTGCATGAGCATGTGCGTATTGTATCCGGTCAAGTCCATTTCAAGTGAAATAGTTTGCAGCATAAATATGTTACTATAATATATCACTCTGATTTGGCAAATTTAAACACTGTTCAATATATTTGGCGTTAATTTTGTAGAAATTCATTATTCATTATTAGCAAAGATTTTTGCTAATAGCCCACCTGAAGATCATTGTAATACAACGAAACTTAGGTCGAGGTAAAGAAATTAAAGAAAGTAGAAATAATACTACATCACGTAGTTTCATTTAATTGTGAAATACTATAAACACATCAATAATGAACGCATGTATTTAGGTTTCATAATTTTTACAGATATTATGAAAACAAATATGAATTGATTATAATATTGTTAAATTATATTAGCGAAATAAACAAAAGACTAATCAAGAAAGGTTATAATTAGAATAGCTCGTACAAAGAGCGGCCTGTAAACAAAATGACCAGTAAAACTTTATTCTCACTGTTTACGTTTTCTTCAGCTCTTGCAGTAATTGGGACTTTTTTTATTTAAACTGTATCTACAAAATACCTACATATTTAACTACACTATTTAATGACCCCACCCTACATAGTTTAGCGTATGATAAAACAACGTCCTTATATAATATTATATTATTTCCTTAATATGCTTTGACTCAGTATTTACCATGATTTACATAGTCCTTTTCTTTACAACTTTTGAATTAACTGACGAAACAACCCCAAAAGACCGATTAAGGAAATTAATATAGCAACAAAAATTAACTGACGAAACAACCCCAAAAGACCGACTAATGTAGGCATAAGGAAATTAATATAGCAACAAAAAAGACAAGTAACAACAAATCAATATTTCATAATGATTAACCAATTTGAAATAATTTATCGTCACGTGATGAAAAAAAAATTTCGCTCGTAAGAAATAGAAACAAGGAAGTCAATCAATTCAGTATGGTAATGAACCAATCAAATAAAAATTCAAGTAATGACAATCCTATTCATCTTTAATTGAATAACAATATATGTAAAAGGAAAAGTTTTTATTAATGAACAAGATGATAAAATTCATAGTCTAACACAAATGATGCAACTCATTGTTTCAAAATAAAATGATCCAAAAAACTATTAACTCATCATTTTTGCATTTATAACATGTAAAATAGTACTATTATTTCGCATTAAGATTGACTGTTATTGAGAGGATCAAAATAAAAAATGAAGACGGAAAATAATTTTCTTTTTATTTCATATGGATACGTATATAAACAAGATAAATACAAATCTATACATTTACATATTATCAATAGACTTAGAGAAGATATATAGAAATAAAAATAAAGAAAACGTTATTGCATCATATATAGATACCAAAATAAATTTAAAAAAAAATTGTTTTATTAAAATCATTGTCATCAAAATTTTACATCGTTTGAAATTCAGATAGTAATCGATTTAATCGGAATGCTTTTTCTTTCCGTACTGTATCTCTTATTATTTTTCATGCTTAATTGATTTACAAACTTTACACATATATACATATATCTATAGGGTGTCGTCATGTCTTATCAGTAAAAGTTGTTGAATAAGTCTCGTCACATATCTCTTGCTACGAGTCATCATAAACATTAAATATATGACGAGTTGTGGTTCTGATATTAATACGACTGCTAACGAAAGTACTACTCTGATAAACAGCTGTTATACTCGTGTAAGCATTTTAACTTTAATGCGGGTCACGTTCACAATTTTTAAGATCGCGATAACTCCGGCCCAACAAAGCTCTACGACCTTCAATATTTTACTCATTTCAAATTGCATTTATCACGCTCAATCTGACAAAACATGTTGCTTATTCAATAAATTGATTTCACGCGTTTTAACGGCTCACGACCACTCGCCGATTCTTTTTGACATAAAGGTACATTGGCTTGGGCACTGGTTTGGGATATAAAGAACACCGAACTTTATACAATGTAGTACGATTAATGTGAATATTTTCTAAATGAAAGTAACTCAACCCTATGCACCCAATGAATAAAATTAGGTTTGAAAATTAATTGATATAAAATAAAAGCCAAGTAAATGCCACGTTTAAAATCCCTTTAGAAAATGATACCAAAAATTAAGAAAAGAAAAATAAGAAAACTATTTCCCTTTTGAATAGTAATTTTCATGAAACGTTAACTTAGATTAATTCGATATAAATTTCAAGTAAAGAAGGTGGTACAATTTTTAGAGGCTAATTCGAAATTGATTCACCATAAAATTAGCGTTTGGAAATATATATATATATACTCTTTTGCAAAAAAAACAGGCACTTATAGGAATAAACCATATCAGAGTTATTTTATTATTATTTGATGCATTTTATATGGCGATATGATGAGAATATTGTTATTTACTATTAAAATATCGTTTTTACCTACTTCAGTCATTAAAAATAAATATAAAAAAAACGATGTAAAGTCCACAGACGAGCGTTTTCATACTGGTACATTAAAAATGGCTAAAGTTTATTTTTGAATATTTTTTATTAACTTCCGTGTAATAAGGGTAAAATTCGCTTACATACCTGAAATTAAATTATAAAATATCTATAAGGATGGTGCCCACACATTGAAATATACGAACCTTATGATTAGATCTCTTATTACAGTTTGTGGATACTCTCCATTATAAGAATATGAAGTACCATAAAGAAAGCAGATTAATACAATTATTTCACGTATATTCCACATAAAAATATTATTAAATTTATTAATAATATTTAATTTATAAAATATTGCTAATATTATATTCAAAAGGTAAAGCGATTACATATATATATATATATATATATATATATATATATATATATATATATATATATATATATATATACCAAGAATATATACTGAGTTATCTTGAAACAGAGAACTTCCAAATTACCCGTAAAACAATATTGGCGGGTTGAATTAAAAACTGATTAAAAATAAAGAAATTATCATGAGTAGTAGTGGACGCTACTTTTTACTTGAAGCATTTTATTTATTGTCACCTTCACGATTTTGACTCACCTACGGAAGAAAAAATTTAATACTTGAAAAATACTTTACAAAGCGATACCGTACAAAGCTAAAGCGTTTTTTTATAACACTCCTTGATCAACTCTACATTCCATCGTCAAAGAAGGAATTTGCTTATAAAAATGTAAAAAAAAATTTAATTTTAAAAAACAAATTATAAGATAATGACAAATGATGGTCTGTTTAAAATAAACTTATAAAACTAATTAAATATTATAGTAGACTTTAACTTAGGGAACTTACGTTTAAAATATTAAAAGGATTCAATAGAAGATATAAAACAAAAAAATGCCTGTTATATTTAGAAAAGAAAAAAAATACAAACTATGTGTATAATTTTGATCTTGAAAAATAACATTAACATTTAAAGCTTAATTGACTTATTTACACTTGTAATTATGTCATTTAGTTTTACTTTTTAATTATGATCTGTTTATTGACACGATTTTTATCTTTTATTTCGATCTATGTTATCGAGTAGTTTTTTTTTTATTTTACATAATTTTTCCAACAAACATGTTTCATGACGCTCGATTATGTTATCGGTCATATAACAAGCTATAGATGGTACACAGAAAGTAGTACGCTGCATATTAATTATTGGTTAACACGCTTATCGATGTCTGATTACATACTTTTTATTATAACATTATTACACAAAATTACTATGGTTTTGAAATTGATTTTAATGAGAGTAAACCTCGCATATTAACAAGTTTAACGACTTTAGATGATGTTAAATCGTTGTTTAAAACTAGATTAAGTGTAATTTTTAGTATTAATCATTTTTATTGGTTATCAGTCATTTTTATCAGTAAATTTAGGTTAATTACTTAGGCATTTATACTGTTTTTCAATAAAGTAGGAATTGAAATAAACCCTGCATTTGAATGTGCATTTGAAATCATGAAGTGAATGTAGGTAAAGATTATTAACGTAATTTTAGGTTCACAAATGTCAACAATATTAAATTAATATTACATACTTATAATTTATGCCGGAAAGAATTTATGTTAACAAAGATTAGTTACTTATGTGTTTTAGAGTTCTGTACCAGAAGGGTTGAAACGGAAACCTGTTGTTCTCACTCAGCTGTCTTGTCATCTGATTATCATTACTCTCTAACTTCTAGATTAGATGTGTTAAAGATTTTAACAGCTTATATAAATTAATAATGTATATCTAGACCCAAATTTCAATTGTACAAAACTAAAATATTGGAGCATGCAAAAGGTTATGTAGTTCTTCAATATGTCTTTAAAAAATCGTTTTGAAATATCGATTCAATAGGTCGTTCGAAATATCTTTAAATTGTAATCTGAGCTTGTGATATCCAAAAATCAAGTGGCTTCTCCTCTTTGTCTTCTATCGAATTTATTTAAATCAAATTTAAAAACATTACATACTCGTAATTATTCCATTACTTCCAAACTCGTATTTAAAACCGAAGAATAACTTTAGTTTTAATATTTTATAGGATGTAAAAGAAATTGTTTCTTACTGCTGTAAAATATATATTATACGATGTCTTTACGCGATATAAAATAATCAATTCTATTTATACATAGTTTAATGTTTTAAATTCTTAAACTTTAAAAACTTAAGCTTTTAAGCTCATAATTAATTCTACGTAACCGTAAATGTTTTAACTTTTATTTGTGTCTAAGTTTATACATAGATACAGATCTTTCAAATATTTAATCTCATACATATTAAACATTATAAAATATTGATAACTAATAAAAAAAATTAAGAATAGAAAAGAATTTTAAGATTAAGATAGTTATTCGGAACAAGCCGATTTTTTGAAAAATCGTTAGGGAAATCAATAAATTCAGCAATTTATATATACGAATGAATGCGATTACAAGAATCACTGCATGATTTTATCTTGTACATTTATAATTAATTAAATATTGTCTCGTCTACTGTTTACTTATTATATAATACGGAAATGGAAAAATACTCCATGCTCTTTCTCGCATGTACAAGTAAGGGACCTTGAAGTTTAATTGGTGAAACAAAAATATTAAAACGACAAAACCAATAATATGCTTTTTCCGTAGACGAGTTTCTCGATAAGACAAGCAATCCATTTAATAGAAATGTAAAAAGAATTTATATTACTTTATTTATATAATTTGTAATTGTATATTATGTAAATATTCCATTATTCACTTATTCTTTTTATATAACTTGAATACACAATTACTGAACGTATATTACAAATATTTTAATTATAAACTCATTGACTATGCCTGGTATTTATGTCAAATCCATATGTATATTTTCAAATGGTAGTGGGGATGTGTCGGTACGCGATTATGCAAATAAATTATTGATGGGTTTATTTAACTTAGGTCAACATTTGCATAGAAATTTTTGATTAATTTTTTGACTATACTACTAAAATTCTATCATAATTGAGTAATCTTTTACTTCTCTACTAGATGACGGTATTTATTTTATTTTGAATAAGTGTTTTAATTTAATAACGCATTTGTATTAACACTTTATTAAATACAGTACCAGCACTATCTATCAGAGATTCTAAGGTACTCTGTTGGGTTCATCTCAGAGAGAGCTTGCAGATCTTGAAATATGTGATGATTTATTCCGTCTGAAAAGCAGCAAAAATCGCTAGTTCTTTAAACAAATACCGTATCAACTTTAAAAACCAAACTGGACTATTAAATGTGTCTCTACATAACAGTAAAAAAAATATCTCAATATGATTGGAAAAACTAAACAATTATCTTACAGTATTATTGCTCTTAATGAGCTTAAATTTATATGATCTCAGTTAGTCATTTTTACAGATAGATTAAACTATCCGAATCGCAGAAAAACGCCGTAGATGCATAAGAATAATATTCCTCTCGGTTGAGGTATACAACATTATTTTTTATGAATTATCAAAATATTACATGACCCATGAATGCATAATAATACAAAGCGCCATTTATATAACTTCATAAATTCACTCCCCTTTCTATAATTTAACGAAACGGTCTTCGTCATTTTTCACCCCTCTTTTCCAGATATATAATTCTTAAGCAACTGACACGATCAACAAATTCAGATTCAACCAATCATAATAATATGTACTTCCTAGGTCCAAATGCATAGAGCACGTAATAAGTCTTCTAAAATAATACATGGAACTCGTGAGAGGAGATATAATTAAACTGTTTGCCATAGTTGCATGCGCCGTTACTTTAAGATTAAAGTGACCCATGCGCTTATGGTTAAATCATATTAAAAAAAAACACTGACATATCGCGTTCAGCTAACTCAGGAGTTTCTTGAAAAATATGAAACTCTAATATTGAATTATCCACCTTATAGTCCTTTAGTTAATATCGCGCAGTTATAGTTTCTTATTGCAAAATCCTAGTTAAAAAGACACAAGTTTAGATTCTTGGAGGAATTGATGGCCACAGCGTGAGATTCGGTGTGTGATTCCACTGAGAAAAAGTACTAGGAACGCTCGTTTATTGATTCGTTCTTACTGGTGATGAAGTGTGGGGAAAATTATTTCAAGAACAATACATACGTCAGTCATACAACAATACTTATTCCTTGCCTAGTACACTTATTATTAAATAACCAGTGCACTGAATTGTACTATATGCAATATGACATCCAAATAATTAAATTTAAGCAATCCTACAGATGTGGGTTTACTATTTTCTTCGTAGTTTACTCTAGTATCTAAGGACGAGATTTTATGAATCTATCTAAGGATGAGATTTAATGAGATATTTAAGCTGATTTAGAACCGTAGTCGAAACATTTCAGTAATGATAGAAACTGTTTTCAATACGTGATTTGAAAATTGAATATTAGAGTTTATTTCGGAAACAAGTTCTTCGCAAATACTTTTATTCATTTAATATACTTTTATTCATTTAAATTTTTATTTTTGAAATTACTCTCATTTAAACTGCTATAATCAACTTGCTTCTTTAATTGTTTTATTAGTAAGATTTCGTTTGGTTATGAACTCTAGAGTAAATTCCAAGTATCTACCTGTAAGTACCTCTAGTGTTCATATTCAATACAAAATTAGAGTAAATCTCATATGCCAGCATTACTCGCATATTACAAAATATCGCCACCCTCGCCATTCAAATATTGTTTAAAATAAATTGAAATGGCTGTTATTATCCTCGCTGACATTAAGCGACATTAAACCTGAGTAGGTATTACGGTCGAGATTAAACTTAACAACATTTTAACAATCCGGTTCAACACGAATATATGTAATTCGGACCCGGTCGCCACTTGTCCTTGATGGTAACTGATACTATTACCGCAATTGTAAAACGGATCATTGTACGCCCGGTAATTTTATTGTAGAAAAAGCGAATCGGTTTAGAAAAGGTTTTAACGCGAAATAAAGGTGTTAGTCACTGTCTATTTATAAGTTTAATTAAACGGTTTTTAAGTCCGGAATTGCTTCTATATCAGGATGTTAATTGCATAATACCCCTTAATGGTTTACTGAAGCTTGTTTTGAGGTCACCATGACTCATGACTAAAATATTTTTTCCAAGCTTTTTTAGACTTACGGTTATTTGTCAGATGTAAATAGAAATTGTTTTTAATTACAATCAGACTATTTATGTATATTTTGAGTTTTCTTTAATTTATTTACTTGTTTTTTGGAAGTAGTTACACATAATTGTAGACGAAAGGCTTGTATTTAGCATTTAAATTTTTAAGGTTCCGTATGCAAAAACGCAATACCCGTCTTATAAAGACACCATAACTTTATCAATTAAAGATAACTTTATCAAGTAAAGGAATGTTGCGAAAAGGTATAGTTAATGATAGTATCTTTATTTACAAAGTGCTATAACCCAAAAACTTTGAGTCCCAAATTTTAAACCTTTATACATACCTAAACGTATATGGAACCCTGGTACATACAAGGACTAAAATTTTGTCAAAGCATTCCACATCTCTAGACATTGAATTTTTGGTGTGTTTTTACACGTGAACAACATTAATGCTATTAATTGGTTAGCTTCTTAGCAGGGAGGGTGGGATATTTTAATATTATCCAATTGTTCCCTAATGCGATAGTGTATAAAAATGATCCTCTATGGTGTATCCAAATGATCCCCGATGCCAGAGAGTATTAAAATGACCTCTCACAATGAAGTACGATAAACAACAACAACGGTACATTAAACTTCGTAAATTATATCTCTCTCAATTGTTTACTGATGTTACGTGGCCATTATATGTTTTAGCATTGAATACCGTCCGATGCCACGATCAGTTTTAAGTTACAAAAAATTATAACTCTACCCTCTACCCAATAGTACTAGCTAACAGCAAGAACCATAAGCCATAATTTAAGTGGTTTAGGCGGCCCGTTGGACGAGAGTTTACGAGTCTTAATTCATGAGGGTAAGAGTAAAGAAATTGTATTTTTAGATACCAGGAAAGAGTTCTATGATATACATACGAGTAGGTGACACTAGTACTATTTGGTTCATTTAACGTAATGATATAGAAAGCGTCCATCCATCTAGGAAAGCCAGTATGGTATCAAATTAATTACTCCGAACTCAATTCAGGGTAAGCCGTTGTCAAAAGATTATTATGTGACTGGTGTGAGAAATACTACTTAACAAAAGCAATTATTCACAATTAAATGAAACCACGTGATGTAGTATTATATCTACTTTCTTTAATTTCTTTACCACGACCTAGGTTTCGTTGTATTACAACATCTTCAGGTGGGATATTAGCAAAGATTGAATCTGAACGTTGTATTACAACATCTTCAGGTGGGATATTAGCAAAGATTGATTTGAATCTTTGCTAATATCCCACCTGAAGATGTTATAATACAACGAAACCTAGGTCGTGGTAAAGAAATGAAAGAAAGTAGAAATAATACTTTATCACGTGGTTTAATTTAATTGTGAATAATGAATTTCTACAAAATTAACGCCAAATATATTCAATATTTAAAAGCAATTATAATAAATAAGTACAACGTATACTATAACCATATTTTACTGATAAATGAAATAAACGACAACATAGTGCATAAAACATTCAACACCGTGTTTCTACAATAATGATTACGTTTTTTTAATAATAGTATTGAAGAGAATTTATTGAACCAAATTAAAACAAAATTTCAAAATAATGAAGCAATTACAAGAGTAGTATTCAGAACGTAAATTCACAATTTAATATATTACATACAATATTTAATAGATACGCACAATATTTACAGCTTCACTTTATTTTTGACGATTTTTATATGTTATGAAAGTTTAAGTTAATGTGGGGTAAATTATAATAAATAAAAACGAAATTTTAAAAATTCCTTCGAGATCATTTGACATTTTTTTTAATTGATTTTTTTTGTAAACTGAAAGTTGCTTTGTTTACTTTTGTCTATTATTAAAATGCCCAAAAAAAATTCATATAATGTTGGGTAAGTCACAAGATAAAAGAATATTTTTAACTTTTACTAAATGGTGGTATCATTTGAATTTAACCAATACTACTGGTGCACATTCCCTTTTACAAAGTCACCATTGCATATGTATAAAAAACGTAGTAAATTTTGAAATATATTATTGGGAATTTTAAATATTATTTCGTTTTCAAACAAACATTTGTTGTAAGTATTTTTGTCATAATCGAATAGTCTTAGTAGACGTAATTTTCACTGCACTTACTGCTTTGTTTATTCTTATGCAATTCAAGCAAATTTTAATAAAACGTCGCGTGCAACAAATTTGTGTTTCGATGTATAATTAGATCTCATAAATGATAGCTTTATGTGATTCGAATGTATACGATCATAAATATATCTTTGACATTATAATGATCGCCTTAACCTTCTACACTGAGTCATATTTTCTTTCCTTTGTTACAAAAATTATGATGCATTTGTTGTCACGAAAAAGTGGTATCTGGCTCTGAGCAATCGTTTAACGCAAGTTAAACGATTGCTCAAAATATGTACGTACATATAGTATATGTATATAAAAATTTGCAACATTTTCACCAAATTTGGGATGGCATTTTCACTATATATTTCCATAAATGACGACGTGGCGCTATGAGGTACCCAAAATCTTGCTCGATCCAGTAATGATCAAAATTGTTATTACTTTCATTATACCGTCTATTTTTAATGGTAATTCCTATATTATAACGATTTATATTATGAATCGATATCATCTAATTTGATAATCATCTTTAGGTGCCCATTATTAAAGAACGACAGTAACTAGATGTTCATTAAAATATATTTCCCTATCTATTACGTGTAATCAAAATGAATTTATCTTTGCATAATTCTTCTAATATTTATGTAATAATATGTTATTTCTTCAAATTACATCGACATATCAGTTTTTTACAAATTCAACTACTACATACAAACTTATATTATTAAGTACGAAATATTTAATGACATGAACACTAGAAACTATATTATTGAAATATTAGAATTTTAGGATTAACAGTTAATAAAAAGCTAGTATAGTGGAAAACCCGTTGAACATTTACATAACGGGTAATTATTTTTTTGATTAAGTTCGGTTTTATTGGATGATCTCCTTTGGTGTTCACCACTGAACCAGTACCATGATAGTATGGCCATTATTATTTGCAGCAATAGGTAAAAGTTAGTCGAGTGAAATGTTAAAATTTAATCGAACGTATGTAATAATATTTGTTGGCATAGTGTCTCCTTCGCGGAAGACAAGTCTTTTGAAACATTTTGCAGTTTTTATCACCCACCCCCCCCTCCCTCTCCTCTCAACTTTTAACTACGTACTTCAAAAACCTGGAAAAAGTCAAAATAATAACATTTAGTAAATACTTTAACGCAAAATTATGTTGGTCTACCTACATTAATCGATTAAAGACATGTTGAAAAGCAAGATATTGTATAGTAGCATTTATAGAAATTTCGTAGTAAGAGACTACAAATGACAAATAACTTGACTAATTTACCCTAAATTAACGCATGTTCGATTCGCATTTAGTAATTGTTATTTTTTTCCTTTCCATTAATGAATTTTAACTACAAACTTATGAGGTTCTTACAAACACTAATAATGTTGACCATCTTTTCATTATAAGTATTATAAAAATACACTAATCAAATGCACAATTTGCATTTCATCTTTAAAAAAAATAAGAGTTAGTGACAAAACCTTGAATATTATTACAAAAGTAACCGATCGCTTCCCTCACTAGCAAGTACAAAAAATATCTAGCACTTTTGAAACTGTATCATTTAAATATTTATTTTTGGCTTCACACATCTTTCACCGAAGTGATGTAAACACCTGTCACATTAACAACACCCACTTGCTCTTACCTTTGGTGAGGTTTTGTCTCTCTGCTAAAATTAAGATTAACATAAATGTTATATTTGATACTTGCGTTCATTCTGACATCTCTATGAAGACAAATAAGCAATATTATTGCGTACAATAAAATCATTCAATATAAGTCCTAGTTCATGACGGGTAATGTGATATTAGTAGATCAGTTGCTGTAGCAAACTTGTTTCAATAAAGCCTCTGTCGCAATGTTTTATCTGCAAATGTAGCTTTAACCCAGATACTGACAATCGATTGTTAAAATATCAAAGATTCAGTATAATAAACAAATCATAGCTGAATAAAGAGATTAAGCTCACCTAGATAAAATAATATGGCATTTCCTATGCAATGACCTACTTTAGATTAAGTTATGACTAGGTATGTACTTATGTGACCCACTCGCTATTATGGTTCGGCAATCAAACTAAAACTGTATATATAAATATAGTCTCTCCTCACAACTCAACTCCGTTCATATCCTACGCTTGAGCAATGCAAACACCGACTGCAACGGAACTCTGCGGAAAATATTAATTAAGATGCCATTGCGTTGCGTAGCGTTGCTACTTGCGTGTCGGCCACCGAAGTTTCATCACTGCGGCTGTAGGTGTAGCTAGTATTCTACGTCCATCTACGATACAATTTATAGTTGTACGATAGAGAGATACTTGGCCTTTTGACCACTAATTTACATTTATTATTTCTTTAAGAATAAATAAAAACGCTTTTCCAAATTCGTGCTTTGAAAGCTAACATTCTGTACCAAGATCTAACTAAGGCTAACGTATGTTTCTCATGTATACTCTTGAAATGGAAATATTCTCAAATTTACTGAACAAAAAAAATTAAATAATAAAAATGTGGGATGAATGTTGACTTATGTCGAAACTTTTTTGTACTAGGATGTTTTGCTTTTTTATATTAATATTTACAAACGACTACTATATTATCAATGACTTTATTAACATAATGAGTAAATAAAATAACTTGTAAAATTCAGTAATAAAAACTTCAATAATATCCTAAAATTAATTACAAGTAAACGAAATAAAAAAAATTTAATAAACCTATTTTCAACAGGAAGTACATAACAAAATCGACCAAATGACTGATAAAACAGTTTTATCATGTTTTATGGTAGAAGTGACAAAGAAAAAACGCAGTATGTAAAGATTGAAATCTCATGTACCTCTTTTTTTATATATCATATAAACAAGTTCTGTTATTCATTAACGGAAACGTGAAAATAATAACTCACTAATAAATAAGAGGAAATTCTCAATTTTTGACTATAGAGTTCCTGAAAGCAAAGTTCATCAGCATTGTTGCAGTAGTTTATTGAAGTAACTTTAACTGTGTCCAAAATCGCCATTAGAAGTTTCTCTCATGTGGAAGCAAACGACCTTGTGCCCGACTAAACTCAATATTGCATCAACTCTCGTGATCTTCTCACGATTTATTACAGACTACCTGGTTGCGACGATCGTCAGTGCGTCTAATTTCATGCATCAGTTATTTGATCGTTGAATAATTTATGTAATAAATTACTGCTGTATTCGAATTCTTGTTATTCTTCATATGAGATCAAAATATTATGATATAGCATCTCGTTTTCAACTTATTCCTACAATCTGGGTAATTACATAAATATATATATATATATATATATATATATATATATATATATATATATATATATATATATGTACTTACCCAAATTGTAGTAATAAGTTAGCAGCGGACATTCTCTATTGTCATAAATTATCTTGAATGGATTGAAAATTTTTGTGGACCACTTGTCGTACCAGCTGTTTTACATTTCAAGGGCTTATTAACACAAAGAATTATATTATTAAAAGACATTAAAAATTAGCAATAAAAAACAAGACTTATCATAAATAAAATATAAAATAAAAGTATTGAGTACAAATCTCGATATGGCATTTTTAAGGAAAGGGGAAAAATGAACTTAAAGAGGGCTAGGACTAAGAAATTATGAGAAGAAGATTTATGGAGGACGAGTTTCTGGTATGCATGTTTAGGAAAAAGAAGCCTAAGCCGGTTATAAGGTCGTAACCCCGTACCGTAAGCAGACAAGTAAATAAATCTTCTTCTTAGATATTTGAAACCAATAGAGTTTAAAAGTTGATGAGCGTATATGAGTATAATACACTACACACATAAGATGTATTAAGTTCACGGCCACCTACAAAAAACGAAACAAAAATGTATACGATACGCAATCAACTCGTAACATTTCAAATCAACGTCACATTCAGAACCATCAATTAAAACGAGCTAATTACATTTTATAGATTGACAACTTAATCAAACTAATATTAAGTAACTGCCCCGTGTGAACACTTATCTGCTCCAGACAATATTGTCGTCATGACTCATTAAGTGCCGAATCGAGAGACCCGTAGTCGAAACGTCGTTCGCGTGCACGCGAACCAAACACCAGTGGACATTCGTCGTAATTATCGTTAATATTGACCAACCGGTACAAAATGAACTCGGTGACGACATATCCAACTGTTTATTATATCCACTATCTTTTATGAATTTCTATACAGTCACGTTTTAAGCTCGTATCAGGATTTTAGTGTAAATCCAATAATTCTGGTCATTCTTTTGCGACTTAACCGAAGACGGTTTTCAATCAATTTTCATTTAAGTTTTACATCTGTATATTATGCAATTCTACATATATTTGTATTTGAGCGATAAACATGCGAATGACATGATCTATTTATATATGGATTTCACTGTGACAATCCAACATTCCCGGAAATGTTTAGAGGCTACATAACACCGTTATCCTAAATAGGAACGGAAAAGTATAAAAAAACACAAACTAAAAAATTTCTCAAGAACAATGCTTAAAATGGGTTACCAAAATACTTGCTTGCCTTTGTGATTAACATTAATATTTTATGCTTTAAAAAGTCGCTTTAATGTTTATTAAATCTATGCAGCTTTATTTATTTTAAACTTATATAGGAGATCCTGTGCTATATCCACATTTCGTTATAATTGTTTCACAAGATATCAATCTGTGGAAAGACATCAATACTAAGCATATTTTACATTCATATGAAAAAAGTCTCCGTTTTTTAAATACCCAGTAGGTGATACCATACTATAAAATTCATTTCCTGTTTTAAGCTACAGGTTAAACTCATACACTGCACACTACGTAGCAGTAAGTGTTTATTGTCGTCATCTAAAATATTCGTTCATTGATAATTACAATAATGGTCTAATAGGCATTCCTAATTTAGGAACCTTCATAACAATTTCATGATATCACTATTTCATTGTTGTAATAACTAGGACGTTCGGACATGTTCAGATGTATAGTATAAATGTAACTACGTAAATCACTTTGGGTCATATTCAAATGTATAGTATAAATGTAAACTACGTAAATCACTTTGGGACATATTCAAATGTATAGTATAAATGTAAACTACGTAAATCACTTTGGGACATATTCAAATGTATAGTATAAATGTAAACTACGTAAATCACATTGGGACATATTCAAATGTATAGTATAAATGTAAACTACGTAAATCACTTTGGGACATATTCAAATGTATAGTATAAATGTAAACTACGTAAATCACTTTGGGACATATTCAAATGTATAGTATAAATGTAAACTACGTAAATCACTTTCTTCATTAGTTTTTTCAAGACCCATTTACGAGGACAAGTTTTATTGTCTGGTAGCCGCTTTGTTATTGTTGTATTTTTAAACATAATTTGTGTCAAAAACCTTCATGTCTGAGAGAGCATTTAGTTTACTTCCATATGAACAAAATACGTTTAACTCTCTACTAATCTCTTCATTTCTCTGTGTCCAAATTGCCAAATATTTTATTGATTATTTATCAATTTTTTCTTAGAGTTTTATTACTATTATATCCTGTAACATAGGCAGACATTTATATACACTTAAATGGAGAGATATAGAATATACCGCGTTACTTTTCAGTTAAATATTTATATTATTTTATCACTTCGAAATATCGATTTGGTGAAATCATCAATATACTCTTAATACCACTAGCGCTTCTTAACATCAAGCGATCGGTAACGAAAAACAACTATGTCAGTAAAATGATAACAAATATCTGTTCGAAGTTTGTCGTGATGTAAGAGGAATATTCCCTCAACTTAGGAGGACGAATAGTGAAAGTTAATGACTAAAATAGAAAATGCTTTTAACGAGAAAAAACTGCAAATATTAAAAAAGACTAAAAGATATGTCAAAAGAAAATATTGTCATATATTTTTAGAATAATATAATATAATCACAATAATAATAATAATATAATCACATTTCTTCTATCTCACTAAATCATAAACTTGTGTTTTCGTAAGAGAAAAAAAATGTGGTTCGCAGACCTTTCGAATTTTTGTTTCCTTAATACGATTTTGTAAAACTCTCGTGAATTTAAATTTAAGTTTTACATTCATTACACGGTAAATAAATTTGTTTACATTTCAATAGAAGGCCTGTCAAAACACCAGTCACAACAAAAATTTACATTATATTTCCAAGGCCCAACAGATCCTATCCACAGGATACTGTTTGCGTTTTTATATAGTCACTATTGCATATAGAATCTTATTGGTGGCGAGCTTATCGAAGAGCGTGCGACGTGAATGCGAGCGCTCGCCATAGGCAAGTCCGCCTCGCTCGGTTCCGGATCCTGCTCCCGTTACGGTCGAGCGACCTCCGCGACTGCGGCGCAACGTAGAATGCGTAGTACGTGTACAGCACGAGCACGTAGTTGTGATGGACGTATATTCGATCACGTAATTGTGATTACTATTTTCGATTATATACAATATTTCGGTGCGTATTATGTACTATAACTCGTTCAATATGCAATAAAAGCGCTTTTATTAAGAAACAATTCTATTAAATCTTTCATGTCACGTAGGTAGCTTCTTTAATGAAAGTTAGGCGATAAGAAGATTTCATGAAGTACAATAACTTTACTATAATAAGTAAATTGCTTTACTTTTACAAAAAAGTATTTTTATTTACGAGTTTGTTCAAAATAATACTTTACAAGTAAAATTGAAGTAGATGAAATCCGCTTTATAAACATTTTTCTAATATCTGCATTGCAATTTCTTATGAAAATTACGCAACATTTCAACGTAAAATATTTTTCATCAAAAATAGAGTTGAGTATATACAAAATAGTATTTTTTTTATATTTAAGCAGTGTATTTGCAATAAAAAATTAATAAGCCTTAAAAATTTAGAAAGGAAGAGCATTGCATTAATAATTTAATCAAGAATAAAACTAACAATCAAACCAATACTAAGGAACTTTTAATTTAAAAATACTAACAAAAAATACCGTCAGTGTTTTAATGTATTAATAATAATAAATAAAGTTAACTGTTGATGGTGTTCAATGACAATATACGAAGAAGAATCGCAGTAAAAAGAAAATCGTATGGTAAAAATATACAATAAGATACTATATCTAATCTATATCTTAAAGTAAAGAAGCCTTTATTTAAAAAAAATGTGATTGAAAATTTGAAAAACAGTAAAAAAATCACGCGAACCAATAGAGATCATTTAATCAGATATTTAATCAGTTTTTTTCTTTCTGAAGACAAAGGTACTATAGCCAAAAAGGGCGTCTGGTGACTTCTTTTTCAACAAAATTGGTATCAAAAGACTCAATATTAAAAAATTATTTAAAGTTTTGAAAACATTATATTTTTAGTGATAGCCATTAACATTATAGTGCTTTATCATTTGAATACAACAACTAGTATATAGTTTTAAAATTTAATTTAAAAATATTTACCATATCCCAAAAGCTCATTGAAATCAGTTCAGGGGTTACAAAGTTCTAAAAGAAAAAAATAAATAATGCTCTAAACACCTAATCTCACTTTTTCTTGAAAAAAAAATTACAAACATTAATTTATGTCAATGGCTTGATCTCCGGGAATTCAAGTAAACAGTCGTGATGTTTTGGTATTGAACCGCACAACCTAACAATTCAGCGCACTTATCATTACTTGGTACTCCCCTAACATGGAAATGTTTAATAGAGAGAGACCTGTTCTAATACTCGTATTTTGTTTTTGTGTATTTTTCGTTAATTTTATTCCATACCGTTGTTTTTAACAGACTGTATTTCGTCTACGAATACAATTAGATAAACTCACTAGATAATGATCTACCAAAATGATACATTACATACGCTTGTACATTGTCTCCTGACGATTAGTATTATTTTATATACGTGTCTCGTTAAGAGTAGATATTCGCTTAAGAATAGAAAAAAAACACCTTAATTAAATGCAGCAGTTGACTACGTGTATTTATAATCAATTGCTTTTAATACTTTATAAATATATTATTTACTTTATAATCAATTGTTTCTGCAATTAGATATGGCATTTAAATTTTGTTTGTGGTGTTACACAACGAAAAGTGTAAAAAATATTGAACAATACTTTTCAAGAGATTTGAATTCAGTAGTTATTTTTTAATCTTATTCCAAATTATCTGAAGATCATCTGAAGATACTCAAATAGTATCCGGTCGACAAGATAGATGGACAGAAAGTAGGCGTTAGTAAGGTTTCTTCCAATTTGACATGTGAACCTAATGGTTTACAGCTTTAGGATTTTATCTGTTTCCATCAAATCCAGTTATATCCCATATTTTAGTAAATTCCTTCTTAGCAAATCTTAGTAAATTTCTGTAACTTTACAGCAGCCTCCAAAAAATTCAATGCACGTGGGTGACTGAAAAGAATTAATGTACTCCCCAACAAGCGAAAGAAATTACCAATTCAGCAAATTGGAGATTTCTCTCGAAGTAATTTCTAAAATTGCGTTTTTCCGTAAATTCCAACACAACTTCTTTTTTTCACCTCACCGTCTTCTTTTAGTAATACTTTGGCATCTGCTAAAAAGGATCACAAAATCGGTAATATTAACCAAAACGGGATGAACACTAAAGCTATAACATGTTTGGAACTTGTATTTAGAAATAAGAAAGTCAAATGGCCACTAAGGAACTTATAAAAAATGTAAAAATTACCCAGGTGTAGAAGTAACATCTGACTACATTTTTTACTGATCTCCAATTTTGGAGATCAGTAAAAAATATGTTACATGGTAGCATGCAAAATATCGATGAATTCTCACAAAACAAATTATATTCTGACAAGACTGTGAACGTTTTTAAGACACTATTTCAGTCCATGAAATAATCTAGCTGCTGGTTTAGATTGACTAGATCATCAAAATTGTCTGTAGCTCATTTTAACTAACAATATTATGACATTTCTATAATGTCCCCGAGCTTTCAACATGACGTCTTAATACTAATTGAATCTAACAATACGGTAATTGGATTTGAATATTTTTTTAATATATAATTTAAATGGTAACTTTTGTAATAAAATTAGAAAGTAAAGATTAATTAGAGAGAGGAAAGCCATAGCCTAATCGATTAATGATAAATCATTTCTTTAAGTTTCCGGATTTTAGTATTTAATAAAATATAATTATTTAAAAATATTTGATACGCACGGAATTTCGAAATGGGTCGACCCAAAAAAATTATATTTTTGTGCTGCTCTTATTTAAAATTAAACTATTTCTATCGCCTCCGATTAGACTCAATATATATTTTAATTCTCTCAAATAAATTGCAATAAAAATAATATTTTAGGAACTTGGTATCGCTAACATTACAATTAACTTCTTTATATTTGTGTTTTGCACGGAAACGTACTAAGTCAATAATATCAAAATGTTGTAGTCTATTCATTATACTGCATTTAAAATTAAATCTTAAAAACTGTTTTCTTTTAATTTAAGATGAAAGACAATCACGGCCGATTGGTAATGTATATATAATACTGTTTTCTGATTTTCCAATAGGTTTCCATTTTTCTCTAACAGAGGCTGCTTCTCAATTTATTTTGTAATACATATAACTACTGCAGAACCACATATATATGGTTGAGTGTGTTTAGATCACCTTTCCATCACCTTTTAAAAATGCAATCAAAGGGTTTGAGAGGTAATTGGTATAGCCAA
Organism: Druceiella hillmani; assembly: GCA_039881145.1. Taxonomy (NCBI): domain Eukaryota; kingdom Metazoa; phylum Arthropoda; class Insecta; order Lepidoptera; family Hepialidae; genus Druceiella; species Druceiella hillmani. The sequence goes on along the minus strand of JAYKKI010000016.1, from coordinate 24,958,717 downwards.
AACGGTTTTTGAGTTCCTCTGAAGTATATAAGATGATAATCATCTATGATATCTTTTAATTTGAACCTTTATTGAGAAGTAATATAAAAATCTACCGTTATTATCTAATCAATTTATTAACGTTAAACTCAACAAACACCAATATTCTTTCTTATGTAAACGTAAATAAAGTATATAAAAAAGTTAGAAATATTCTTGACAGCTTTAAAAAAACTTATAAACTGTTATAAGAAAAACTAATATCTATTTGAAAACAATATAATGGAACAACTTATAATCGCTGACCAACAACTTATATCTTAATAAATTATATAAAAACTACGGGCTATTTAAAATAAATAAAACTGAAGTCCGGAAAAAATACCTTAAATTTTATACGAGTGTACACAAATACGGGTAGCATTTTAGGCCGAAATTTTTTATTTTGGTTGTCTTAACAGGAACAAATATAGTATGCTTAAGAGTTATTGTACACTCATTTAGTGCAAGTATTTATTTCAGTAATTGTCATGAACAAATGATATTTTCAACAGTTTAATATTGAAGATGGTATGATTCATTTCATAATTAGCCAATTTTTCTATTTTTGTTACGTTTGCGCTCCAAAATTTTATTATAATTTTTCATCAATAATTATATGTACGGATATCTATTTTTCTATATTTATGGCTTTCCTTTTGATACCTAACTCTAGGAATCAAAACCTCTTTTGACCAGTTTATTTAGACTTTTTCGAAATTTACTCGTCGTTACATTTATATTTAAATCGCTATATCGTTACATTATAAGTTATCGTTATATTTAAACATCGTATTTATTTTTCGTCAGTAATGGATAGTCCATTATTCTTTAAGTGTTTTTTTAACCCGCCTAATTGCAGAATATTCACTTCGTGTTAAATTTTAACTACCTATCCTGGAAGATTCAAATTTTATAAGCCCATGACATGGATACAGAATCAAGATTAAGAGCATAGATTCATAGTTTCAGAAAGAAACGTTAAAAAATATGCAAAAACATTTTGCACATCACTTAAACACCTTAAATATATACATTACACATATAAAGTACATTTGTATCCACAACGATCGACAGGCACATTCTATAGCCTTCATGTCTACTCCGAATCGTAATCAATAAATTTATAGTCCATTCGAAATGTACTGTTAATACTTTTCAATATTGCTAACAATTACCAAATAACTTTTGTTTCATACGGGCCAAAGCGGCCAATTCATTGTTCTCCGCAGACAAAACGATTCCACGCACGGGCTGGCCAAATTGAAAGTCGGCAAAGACCTTTGCGACTCTGTCGATTGATCATGGTAGCGCCCGCTTGAAATATTACTGTCGTATGCGTTAACAGCCAATTTTGTCTGTTTGGAGGTCAACCTCTTATTGATATATCGATTTTGGCAGTGACCTGATCGTAATCATGGTAATTAGTCCAAGTCGACTCACTGCATTTTGTGCTATCCGGTAACATTGTTAGTAGCGATAATTTACGTGGACTGATATTTTTGTTAATGTGAAAGTGTTTCTTTAATTCGTCATTGAACGAAACGATTAACGTATTGAGTAAGGTGCTTAGAAATAAAGCAAATCACCAATGCGTAAGTAATACTCGTACTTGTTGAAAATTCTCTTATCAATAAATACCAATTTTTAATCAGATTATTACACAATTAATGAATGTCTTTCAAAGTTAATAAGTTAAAACACTCGCTGAGCATATCTCTTACATTCAGTAATATACCGGACATATCGAAAATTTATGAAATTGTTGTACTGACTATTAAATTATCACAAAATTAGGAATAAACACAAATTCACAAAAATATAAAGCATTAGTGTCTTTTTATAAATGAAAATATTGATTTCTATCCATTGCGATGATGGATACGAATGAAGCGCTTTAACAATGAAAAATAATCACATTATGTTTTTTAACTATGAAAAATAATCACATTATAATTTATTGATGCGATGAAACTGGTAGAAATATGTTTTTTTTTAATTCTTCCCGATTCATCCAAGTGGGGCCTTATTGAGTAGGACTCCCAAGTAGGGCCTCATTGATACCCCATACAATCCAGTTACTTGTTTTAAACCTGTGTAATACATACTAGTTTTTTTTTTTAAATAGTTGCCCGTCCATCGAAGTGGGGATAAATTTTTTCTCTCATAGTCGCCATTGAGAGGGGCCTAATTGAAAACCCAGACAACCTAGTTACTTGCCTTAGACCTGTAAAAGGTACTTGTGTATTTGGCGATATATCTACATGGTAAAAAATAATATCAATATTTATGTATAATTGAATAAAAATGCTATGTTTACAATTTTATACATACATATGTACGGAACCTTTGTAATAAAATTCCATCCATACTTGTCTGTGTACTATGATTTGTATGTGCCATATATTGATAGATGATTTTAATTTCTTTTCTTTTTCGACGTATCCTCCGGTAAGTTTTCACGCATAAACAATGAAACAGAATGATAATAGAAAAACAAAACAATTCCAGATATACTCGTACAAGGGCAAGCGAATCCAACATCATAATAATGGACGGGCTTAAATAAAAACTTTAATATCCCTAAACATCAAACAACATAAGTTGTAATTGAATAGTAAAAATATTACAAAACAATTAAATGCAAAACCATACATAATATATTGCATTTTCATATTAATAAGATAATATTAAATATAAAACTCCAGTTCTATATAATGGATTAATAGATCAATGTTATTCCATAGTAGTAACTCACTGATTATATAAATGTTATCAATCAACACAAAATGTTAACGTATTCTTCGATATAATGCACAATCGCTTTCTCTACATTAATGAAATACAATGACGGAGTGGTAAAATGAAGCTAAAAACAATCACGACTTTTTACGTAATCAAAAATGAACCGCCCCGCTTCAACATTGACCGAAAAATAAGTAAAATATCATTCTGCCTTACAGTTTAAATCATCGTATTAACAAGTAAATATATAATTGATTAAAAATAAATAATTCAAACATAACGTTAAATGTTATCGTGCGTTCGTAACACGGTGCTGAGTTACGATGTTGTTGCGTATTGGTAACATCGAGGTCCATGATCACGAGATTTTACGCTTCACTTTTACGTAATTTCAATTCGATTGATTCATTTAATCTTGAACCCCAGCCACTGTTACAGAAATCACTTATTTAATTATTCAATAATTGCAATTGGGTTTTACTAACAAAAAAATACTCGTATTAATATGAAAAATTGATGGGACATACGGATACCTAGATTCTTAATAATAAAAACTTGTTCATTTCATAAAATCGTTATTCCTTGCCAGTAACAGCTATTACTGCATTCCGTAATGTCTAAAAACTATAGTTCTGCAGTTTACTTAGTTCAAAATTCAAAAATACATACTATACTACAAAGTAGTAATCGAAAATGCTTATAAATTTTTTAAATTTTTTTCTAAAGGCTTTCTAAAAACTATTTTCATTTATCTATACAAACAGAAAGTTAAGGAAGGAAAACTATCTTTGATCAAAACAAATGTAAAAAGTTTTAATTAAATTAATGGAAAAATAATAAACGCATCGATGTCACTATGTTTAGAATTTGATTTTTAACGTACTTTTAACCTTGGTGAATAAGTTCTAATCAATCACGATAAATGGCCTATGTAAAGAGAACGATATTAAGAAATATCACATTTGATACTTACAAATAGACTATTCCGTAATAGGTTTATACTATAAGTCGGCAATCGATTTCGCGATTAAACATTTGCTCCATTCGATTTCTGACAGCTTTCTAGTGTGACATGTGCTCTATGGAAAATATAACTTGTTTGTTTAATCTCGAATACGAACATGGTTCGTTACCAGCTGTGTTAAGGTCGATATAACATAATTTGTTGCAAGATATTGTGAGATTTAGAGTTAACTTACTTTTAAGTCAATTTATTTATTTATAAATTCTCTAAATAAATTTCTATGGAACAAAGTAAAGACAGTATCCTCCTAAAGAGATGCCCTGTATTGCTAGAACATTTTACCTTACGATTTATGCTCGCTACGTGGTAATTTTAACGACCAATAATTTTAAAGAGTGTTGTGAAAGGTTTAAAATTTACTGTGCTAATTTCAGGTAACTAGAATATAACGCGGACGTATACATAAAACTTGGTTCAAATCACACATTGGTCAATAACTTGTTCAGTACTAAATGTTTCTGTGTTTATTCACTTATCAGTTTATGGTAGATGATGCAAAAGCAAGTAATAACATGTAGAAAAAGTTATGAAACTTAAAGAATGGGGTGTGAAATCGAAGTGGATGACTTATGTTACATAACTCTTATTCTTAATGTAGGTGTTAAATGAAAACTAATAACGTATAGACGTGTTTATATCATTTTAGGTTTGTAAACTATTTGAAAACAGGATGTGGGAACAGATGGCAAAATTTTCGAAACCAGGTTGCAAATTTTGTCAAATTCATGGATGTTAAGGATGGAAGAAAGAAGGAATTGGAGGAAAATAATATATTTGTGAGAAAATATTTTTATATCAAATAAAAGTGACCAAAGTTTTTCATTAATGAAATTTTTAATATCAATTAAAGAATGTATATTAAGTTAAAATGATATGTCAGGATGTGCTTGTCGTTAACTTTTTCTTCAATATTTCTCATACTCCGTCACATATAAGATTGAGACCCAAAAATCCGTGATCACGCTTTCATTTCATTCCAAAATAAGTGGAAGAAATCGTCTTTTTCATACTCATTTTGGACGTCTTTGTTAGGATTTGCACCAAAGGCTAATTTTATTTTAAGTCACTTGCAATATAATATTTTATGAGAGATTGCTTTCACAAAAATAAGTCATAATAGTAATATATATATAACTCTCAAAATTATGAGCAAAGTTTATTAAATAAGAAAGCGAGTATCAATGACAAGAAATACATGCTAATATAAAAGAATATATGTGACAGTGTTGTGTTCAATACAAAGACCTTATGACACAAACAAACTTCAACAGATAAGTTGCTACATATGACTAATTAATTACGTATTAAAGAATACAAAAGACGGATTGTAATTTTGCAATAAGTGCACACTCGTAAATTCCCTCTAATTTTCATTAACACAGTGACTCTGTGAGACAAACTTTAACAGATAAGTTGCTACATATGACTAATTAATTACGTACTAAAGAACACAAAAGACGGATTGTAATTTTGCAATAAGTGCACACTCGTAAATTCCCTCTAATTTTCATTTACACAGTGACTCTGTGAGACAAACTTTAACAGATAAGTTGCTACATATGACTAATTAATTACGTACTAAAGAACACAAAAGACGGAATGTAATTTTGCAATAAGTGCACACTCGTAAATTCCCTCTAATTTTCATTAACACAGTGACTCTGTGAGACAAACTTTAACAGATAAGTTGCTACATATGACTAATTAATTACATAATAAAGAACTCAAAAGATGGACCGAAATTTTTTTATAAGTACACACTCGTACATTCCTGCTTATTTTCATTAATACAGCAACTCTGTGAGACAAATGTCAACAGATAATTTGATATATGTGACTAAATTATTTACACATCACAAAACAGAAAAAAATAATTTCTATTTTTGATAATTACATAAATTCCAGTTTATTTTCTCTGAAAATTCAGCAGTTTAAAAATAATGCAAAAAAACTCTGATATCCGGTATTTATATCCGGGTTTAATAAACAATATTTAATTAATTTAATGGCATAAGAAAAGAGGTATTGACAAGAATTTTAGAATTAAAAAAGTGGATTAATTACTGGCAATTAATTAATGCTCAAAAATTCTACGTACCTAGATTAAGCAAAGATCGTTGACCGACAAGGTCTTAAAAGCGGAAATTACGACCGATACCTTGCCCTTTAAATCTTGTTTCTTTTAATATACCTTAAAAATTCTCACGACTTTACTGTAAAATTATTGAGCTCAACGTTTAATGTTTAAATTCCGGTCCGTATTCGTTTTCAACCGTATAATTTTATGACAGAACGAGGAACATGCAAATTACGTATGTATGTGTATTACATATGTAAAATTAATTTTTATTTCATTAATTATAAAATACAAGCAATACAAGTTCAGAAAGTAAATACAAACAAAGTACATGAATATTACAAATGAATTTTGTCCATTTTGTTGTCATTAAAGGCAAAATGTATTCAGATAGATATATTGTGACGGAGACGCTCTCAGAAATATATATTTCTATGTGGACACACAGCTTACCTTCAATCTGATATCCTTGAGAAAAAGGAAATCGTGTGAATTATATTCCCTGATGCAATAAAAGCAATATTAAGAAAGCTTCTCGATTAAACCTGTAGAGTAATTTATAATATTATATAGGAGAACAAACAATTCAGAACATGGTATCCAAGATTCCTAGTAATAAAAAATTGAATAGATTCTATGAAAACGTATACTTTGCCTCTCCAGTCGTAAAAATGAAATTCCGTAATTTATAAAAAAAATCACGGAAAAATCATTCTGCTAACTGAAAACTGTAAAAAAAATATGTATAAATATATTGCAATTCAACTAATACCTATGAGATACAAAAAGTTGTACAATAATTTTTGCTTGACTATAAAAATTTATATCGTCCATGTAAAACTTATATATATAACATCGTTTTTATGATAGCACAGTATATTTAGTACATAAAATAAACATTATTACAATCTAAAGTAAAGAGATCAAGTCACGCAAATTCGAATCCTTAGCATCTGAATAAAATCTTTACTTTTTGTTAGATACTGGCGCTTAAACGACTTTCTCAAAAATATATCTATATTTATTCTTATGCATGTAGTTATCGTTATCATATTTCTTCAAATTTAAAAATAAAAAGTTTAGTGGTAAATTCAGAAATGTTATTCTAGCAGGTTTAATTGAAACAATAGCACTATTTAAATTTTAAAAAAAAACAGCACTAAACCACTGAAGCACTAACTAGTAACTAAAAGTTAATTAGTGAAAAAAAATCAGAGTGTGCAATTAGTAAATGTTGATACGATGAAAACAAAAAATTTTATCTCTTTACGTTTATATATTTATTTTTTTACGTTTATCATACTGATATAAATATAAGACGCGATAGTGCAAAATCGTCCAATGATGAATCTTATATAGGCTTTTCATTATATAGTCGTACGAAATTTGCCAACAGCGGTGAATCGGCAGTATCTCAAAAGTTTAAGGATTCCGTTTTTCAAAAGAAGAAACGGAATCCTTATTAGATCACTTATATGTCGGTCTGTCCTTTATCACCTTTGTCATAACCATTTTTCTCAGAAACCACTTGAAGTAAAAACTTGAAATTTGGTGTAGTAATAAAATAAATCAATCTGTACTACATCCGTAGCTAATATTCAAAAATATTTACATAGTAATTTTAGGGATGGAGCAATTTAAATTCTGAAAAAGAAAATCAAATTCAATATATAGGGTGAAGTATCGTTTGAAAAAGCTATAATTTTAGGGAGTATATCTTCAGAGAAATACTGAAAAAATGCAATCGAATATATGTCCTCTCTCACTCTACTTCCGAAAATCTTAATCTAAATGAAAAACAGGGTTTTTGGAAACATTTCACGAAATTTGTAGAAAAACTATAACGATGAATCTATATGTAGTTCTGATTATAAGATATTTACTCTAACATGTGTATCTTCGCTCCCCTCCCAGGGGAGGGAGGCCTACTTAATTACACTAGATGTAATTAAATATATATATTGCTCCTAAAAATCTATATCAGGGAAGGTAAATAAAGTAATTTCACGTCAAGCCAAGTAAGAAACCCTCAACGCGTGAGCTAGACTCGCGTTTGGTCGACTTTTAATTATATTCCAAAAAAATCAATTCTAGAGCACTTGCACATCACAACTTTACTCCTATTTATCCGTTGAAAGTTAAATGTTTACGTACCGATGAAATCACTGTGTAATTGTATCAAAATGAATGGCCTGTTTTATCTAACAAACTTTTCATAGCATAAAAGTAGATATGGCGTATCCATATACCACATTATAATTCTACTGTAATCCCGATAGATAATAAGATTTAGATTTAGCAAAAGGTATATTTTTTTCAATTTATAATGGTAACGATAATGTCGTTGATTTGAGTTTCAATGATGTCATGTTGGAGAGTATTAAATATGACCGTAAAAAATTAAGTAGTTATGCTATAAGTTTCGACTGGCCCATATAGGTACAATTCAGCGTAATGCTACGTTGTTGTGGGAATAAGGTTTGCCATTTTCTCAAAAAGGTTAAGCTTCTGTCAATGGTCTGAGGAAGGTATTTTATTTCCCATTTATTAGGAGGATTTCATTGCCAGTAATTTCCCGTCTGTCACTTAGTGACGCGCTCTCTAGGAATAAAAAGCTATCTATCTCTCCGGGACAATTCCCATTTAAATTAACTATTAAAATAACAGAATATTATCCTGATCCGCATGGGATTTAAATTCTTTCTTTCTTGGTTATATTCCGAATGTTCAAATTTAATATAATTAATAGGTATATAATCGTACTAAGTATTCTTATTTAGATGCCGTTACAGAAGCGATCCGACAAACCGCAATAGTTAATTAGACCCATCTGTAAATGTCAATGGACAACAATTAAAATACAAATATTAAGACTATGAAAACACATTTTGAACCATGAAAGCATTAACGACTTTTTGAATATGAGATAAAAATAATATTTAATAATATAATCGCAGCGTACGAGTGCAAAGGGAATAATGCTTTTGGCATAGCACAAACTGACGGATTATTAAAATTAAGGTCCATTTGTTACTCTTGTAACCCACATTTTTGACCACACCTATGATCAATTACGAAAAATAAACACTATTAGTTAGATAGGTATTTCACAAAAAAGTAGTCATATTATAAGTTAGTGAGTAATGGTATAATAACAAAATAAATTGTTACCGATTAAAAATTAATTTGGAAAAAATGTTATTTGCTACATAGTAATCCTGAAATATAAAAGAAATGTTTTCAATATTTTTAGAAAATAGTTATTTTAACTACTATTTTAAGGGTGCCGTTAGTTTCATACATGCCACAAATATTATTAAGACGAGGCAAAAATATACATTTTTTGGATTTAGAAATAAATTCGTTTTTTACTACTACTTCACGTTTAAATATACGTTTAATTACCCATTTTATACCTTTCAACAATTTATCATATTCGTATATAACCAATATTGCCCGTATATAGAAATTTTGATCATTGCATATTGTAATAATAACACGAATATCTTTGCTTGCATCTGTGCCATTTACACTTCGCCCTGTCTAAACTATATCGATGCTACTGCATCCGATAGAAATCTCGCATACGGTTGTTGATTTGGGAAAGATAAAAGCGTATCTGTCAAAGTATACCATACGGACCGGAAATCCTAAATGGACTGTTGCAATGATTCACAAACTAATTGATCATAGCATAATAATATATCTTTCGAATATGTGTTAAAGGTTACTTTGAACGTATCAAAGACGTGGAATTATTAAGCAAAAGGCCAGGCACAAATAATCAATATGCATTTTTTATAATCACTTTAATTACTAATAATTAATTTTTATACATTTTTTTTCAATTCGTTTTCAATTATAACCACTTTATTTTCTTTACTTTATTTAGCCTTTATTAATTGCAAATCGTGTTCTAAGCGAAAATTTACCAAGTAGTGTGCTTCCATTCACTGCTCTGTCATATGATCAGATATGTCGACCAAACTAAGTGTACTGTTTATTTATTTTTGTTTTCTTCATAAAAATTTACAGAAACATTATATTTATACATATTGAGACTAAATTCATGACAGATGAAGAAACAAAAAATAATCAATCCAATGATAACACAATACAATGACCCTTTTCCAAAAGTATATTCTCACCCATCATTACACTATTGAGCATTTGCAATCAGGCGATTAGGAAATTGTTGATCCTGGAAAAATGAGAAATTTATATATTAGTGTTAAAGACCGCTATTTCCAAAAGATTATGACTACACGTGTGCAGGAAGTTATTAGATATAAAGAGCGGAAGTGACAAAATAAGATACAGTCTTTCTATTCAAACCCATAAAATAAATATTACCAAAAACTCTCTTCTGGACTCTTAAGTAAAACTTACTGCTTAAACTTAGTAGAAAATAGAAAAGGGAAGTAAACTACCGTTTCTTGTATAGATATCGAAGAAACATATTTTATCGACACGGTTAAGCATTAGACTGCATGTAATTTCATACGGACTCCAAAATAAATAAACTAAATTCTCACTTGAAAACAGAACTGATTCTTCACCTGAAAAGAGAAAATTATCTTCCAAAGATAAATTTGACCGAAACTTAGGCATATATTATAAAATAGATAAGCGTCATTTTTATATAAATTAGAAACAACGCCAATTGCACTGCGGATTTACCTATGATTTTAGATCATAAATGTTTATCTGTTACATACGTAAAATGTCCAAGGATTTGGTTTCAACGCAAGAAAGGAAACTTCTATCAGTATGATAGAACACCGTTGATTTAAAATATTTAGACATGCCCCAGGTATACAAAACCTGTCAAACTACCTTTTCTATTTATGCGTCATCACTCACACTAATCATATGAATATGTATAAAAATATTTATCTCTCTCACACTCAGGATATGTTGCATTATTTCTATCTCTTAGTGCTTGTCACGGTTGCTAAATATTTAAGATTTATTACTTAAGTTGAATTTACTGGTAGCATCTTACACCTTTGTCGTTCGTTATGTAATGTGATATTGGCTACCATAAATATTTTTTATGAGAAAATTCTCTGTTGACCTATGATCGCTCGCAAGGTATGCCATAAATAATCGACTTGAATTGACGTTCAGTTTTATACACTACATACAATATATGTGTATGGTCGTTTTTTGTGCATTTATTTTATGAATCGGGCCTATTTTGGATTATTTATATCTTAAATACCTATATATATGTGCGATGTTTCTTTATCGTCAATAATGTAAAAATGTACAGACCGGAAACTTAAAAAATAAATGTAGCGAAACCACGGAGTTAATTCTTCTGCCTAGCTAAATGTTCAGAAAAAAATATTTATCAATTTGTAGTTTTTATATTATGCCTATGTTATTCAAATATTTGAATAAGGACGTATTATGACATAACTCAAGCTTTTGAAAATCACCATTAATTTTGTCGTTATCTATAAAAATTCACACTTTCCTTTTTATTTTGAATACTCCCCGCAAAACTTCGTATTCTGTACTGAATTTGTTATTTAGTCTATGTAGTGTATACTGCACTTGCTTTTATATTTTGTTCGCACTATACGGTGCTGGCCACCTTTTACTGCCTCGTTGATTCCACGAATTTGTAAATCTTAAGTCCCTTCCTCATTTCATATAAAAGGTGAAATAATTGCTATTATAGTAATTTATTTCACATACCTTTGTTAAAAACTCCTAAGTATTTAAGTATATTGCGGATCGTAAAAATTTCAAAAATAGGTAAAATGTTCTAATATACGGCGCATGATAAATTATGAAATGAATTCGCAGAATTCTTGAACACAGGTCGGAAATGAACAATTAATAACAGTTGTGAAATTTCTAAAATATAAATAAAAAGAAAGAAAGAAAAATACAGAAAGAAATAAAGCAATTTAGAAATGTTTTTGTCAAAGTTTCTATGTGCCTCCTGAACGTGTTTTTGGTGATAAACTCTTGATGCTGGGATTCAGTTAATTCCACAATTTGGCGGACGGATAAAGATGGAAGAAGGAGAACAACGATGTATACGCGTCAGGAACCTTTACATTGCTGTTGATATCAATATATTTTACATATTTCAGTTTCAGTACTTTCACAAAAATTTACACTACAGTACAAAAATTACATATTATATTCATTATGAATTATTATCGTTATGATATATCAGTTAACCTCTATATACATAAGTGACGTTTCGATTCCCTATTTCCTGCTTCTAAAAGCAAAGATAACTTAAATATATCGATATTAACCAGCTAATAAAAGTGTTGATTTTTTTTTAAATAAGCACAGTATCTGGTGAAGACATCTTACAAAAGTATCTTACAAAAATATGATTAATCATATCGCAAGCCATTCATGATCATACGTAAGATTTGAAAGTTCAATTTCTATTATGTCATGAAAGATAGCAGTAGGTAAGATAATTGGATAATAAGATCATTAATACCTAAAGTACGAAAACATTCACGTAATAGATTATGCTGTATATGGATAAGGTTAATTGGAAAAAAGTATGTCAAGCGGGTACTTGATACATTTATAATGGTAACTATTTGCATGGCAGATGAATAACTTCATAAGGAATATTATTAATTAAATTTGAAGATTGTGGTTCATTCCCATATGATATAACTATATTATTTTCTCTACCTCTACTACATGCGTACGTATCTTATAGGCAAAATAAGGAGTGATGTCTAACCAATGCAACGTGCCAAAGTATGTTTCGTTAGGTATGTTTATCAGCGGTACTCTTATAGTCGCATGTTATTTTCACCGTTTTATTACTTATTTTAAATGTTATTTTAATTGCAATATTAATAAATTTGTCAGTTAATATTTTTACTATTTACCATACCAATAAAAAAGGCTGTTGTAATATTAGGAAAATTACGCGATAATATACTGACAACATCAGAAGTCGACATAGTTATGGTTTGCTTAATGCACAGATCGGTAGTCGTATCTGTGGAGTAATTATGGTAGTCGGTGTGTTTGGAGTAAATGAACAGGTAATTGTGAAAAGTAATGTTATAATATTAAAATATTTTTAACGAATTATGACTATCGTACAAATACTGATTATAAATACGAAAGTAAGCTGCTTTGTTTGTTCGAATTCATGCTTAATATTCTCAATAGATCTCCATATCATTTTGCACGCTTACAGCTAGCTTGTTTTATGAAAATTAATATTAAATCCCGGATTTGAATATTTCTTTAATTTGTGGTCATTCAAATAAATCATCCCGTGAGAGTAAACATAAGTACGCATACATTTGCACATTTACATTGTAAATGTAATTTTAATCTAATGAATAATCGTCATGATTTTAAAAATATTTTCTCCTTTTCCACGGGTGCAAAGCATCGAGTCGAAGTATCTTATAAAGTTAAAACTTGACCATTTTATTTCAAATAAATACAAAGTCAATACTTAATTTTAACTGTCTTCGAAAAATTTAAGATCAATTCCGCAAGAAACAAAATCCGCTCAGTGGGACAAGTATGAAAAGTTACATTAAATGGTTGCACCGAGTACTTCACCGTTAAAAGGCACACGACTAATTTACCGTGTATTTGAAAAATAATATCGCTGACACAAAGGCCACTAATGCTACAAATATTTGAAAGATCTCTTTTTAAGTTCTAAATGTCTGAAAGATCTCTAAAATTCCAAATTTCTAAAAAAATTCTAAATTTCCAGATATCTGAAAGATCTCCAAAGTTAAAAATACCTGAAACATCTCTAAAGTTCAAATTCTAAATAAGCACTATTACGATCTTCAGTGTCTAGTATAATCATCTCTAATGTGTGCCATCTAATATACGCACATCTTACTTTATTTATACATCTATTTTAACCATCGCATTTGTGAGTCTGCCAATTTACTTGTCTTCATGAAACATAGTTTTACTGCTTAAAAAAGTTGTCAAAAATGCTACATAGTGAGTTTACAAATTGAGAATGATATCATAAGCATAATGATGTGTTTTAAAAAGGGAAAAGATTTCATAATTTAAAAAAAATATTTCAGGATTCTTCCGAAACTTTGAAGCACCGTCAATTTGATATCAACAATGTTATCTCAGTTTACATGATATTAATAATAACCGTTTTGCACGATAATTTCGTTACAAACTAGAATTCTGCACGTTTGTTGCGAAAACTAATTCCTTCATATATGCGTATATCTCACAAACAAAAATCAATGTTTCCACATATCCTTCATTGATATCGACATTTGAATGTCAGCAATAGATAATGTTGCACTTCCCTACCACGCCAGTGTTATGCCGAAAACAGGTTCACCTCGGAGCAACGGAAGTAGGGGTCGGCTGATTGAGTGCGTTGCCCAACAAGCGAGTGTGTCCGGTGACGGGGCCTGCGGGAATTTGGGGCGGTCTGATCCGGTGCCATGCAAGTGAGACACTGAATAACAAAATACTCAGTAGAACATTTTAATGGTATCCTCATTTGTTTATTATTTTAAAAGAAAATAATATTTTGTGACTAATGATATATTCCAACATCAGGGCCCTATTTTTGCAAGAATATGGAAAGAAATCTATTAATATCGCAGTACGAAGAGCAATCCATTACAATCCAGTCCGGTCCAATCCATTACCTTATGATTTTATCGAAATATGTATCACATTCCACAATTGGTACTTACAGTCAGATAGCGGGTAAATTTACAAAATAACTTTTTTTGTTTTGCGACACAGAAAACATTGGGTACTTAAAATATGACTGATGAAAATTAAATCTAAACTCTGAAATACCGTAAAGGCACTGCAAAAAGACTAGTATTTCAATATGGTCACAAAACTATAGAAATTTCATAATACTCGTAAGTATTATAGTGCAAATTTATTCCATTGATATTATGTAATATCAGTTTCGTACAAATATCTTTGAACGACATTTTTTCAGTATTTAAATATTATAATAATCGTAAATTACTTAAATCAAGTAAAAAAACTCCAAAAAAATAACAGACGTTAGTATATAAAAATCTTCGAAAATTATTATAAAAAACTACCTGTCCGCATTTTTGTTAAAATGTCATACCACTCAACATTGACTACTTACATCACTTATTTACATCAGGGATCATTCTCGATGTATTTTTTAGAGTAAAAATTTTTAAAAAGTTTATAAAATCTAAGATTATTGGTGAACTTGCGCCATATATATTATTACACTGTACATAGATCCGGTGTATTACACGGTACGATACGGTATATATTATAATCACTACATAATTATTTCTTTATATATATATATATATATATATATATATATATATATATACGAATTTAGTCTGGACCACGATGCAAAGACTGTCACAAATAATATATGTCATACGATGGGCGAGTCCACGGTGTCTTACGCGACGTCAAAGATTTGGTTCAGAAAGTTTAGAAATGAGGACTACGATCTTGAGGAAGAACCCCGTACCGGACATCCTGTCGAATTGGACGTTCAACGATTACAACGCCTAATTGAGGAGGATCCTCGACTGACGACTCGTCAATGGGTAGATGAGTAACATTGCAGTTATGCCACCATAGAAACACATTTGCACGAACTGGAAAAAGTTTCAAAATACGGTGTATTGTAAATTACAAATTGCCCACCCGAAGATGTTGTCATACAACGAAACCTAGGTCATGGTAAAGAATTTAAATAAAGTAGAAATAATACTATATCACGTAGTTTAATTTAACTGCGAGTAATGAATTTCTACAAAATTAATGCCATATGTATTCAATATTAGTGTAATATATATGTTTTTTTGATCTCGTTATCGTTTTATCATATATACAGTTGGACAATGATAGGCCAAATATAAGAATGAACGGAATTGGTAAAGCGAAATTAATACCGTATTTAAACCATTATATAATTAACAAAGTGAAATGAAAATTGTGAACACTGAAAGCTGTGCACTTTCCACAATCGTTGCCTACCCCACATTTACTGGAGACATGAAAGTAAAGAGAAATAGATTGCAATAGAAACTACTTAGCTGATGTAGTCATTCGTTTATCTAATCTAAATATATTATTTCTAAAAGGTGTTTTTTGGTCGAGCGGCTCGATCTCTTTAACTACTGCAACAAAAAAAATAAAACAATACCCACTTAAAGCTTATGTTTTCTACTTTGGGCGAAAAATATAAAAAAATTCGAAAAAAATCTTTTTGTTAATAAAAAAATTAATTTTTATAACAATTGGCATGAGCGCCATCTGTGGGCGACACATCAAATATCTTAGCCAAATTGTATACTTGGAACACACTAGATGGCGATATAGTGCGAAGACTTCGCACGGGTCAGCTAGTTTACTATAATGATAAACATGATTTATCGTAACTTATTGTGTAGACGCATTCCCTTATATAATAAGTTAAGGATTCCAGTCTTAGCGTCTTGTCAAGTACAAACAATGTGGCGGAATTACGCAATAGGGAGAATTCAATTTTAAAACACAATTTAAACCACATAATAAAGCAGAAAGTTCCATTGCGCTTAAACGATTTAACCTCAAAAAAGAGTTCATCTTATTTTGACATAAAATTCACTCTTACTTCATTAATAATTTATAGAATCTATTTAATTCATTGTATGTTGCCTAATTCCGATTTAAGACTAAAACAAGAAATAAAGATTATGCCACGAAAAAAATAACTCTTATAAATAGTAATGAGAAAAATCATTTACATTAATTTCAATAGCAACAGCTTTATAATCTCTTCTAACGCAACTGGTTATTAAGTCAATCTAGCTTTCTTAAACAAAATTTAACACTGGCCAGTTTAAAAGTTCCTGTAAAAAAATTTAAATGCTTAATGACCCGATTACATTTCTAAACAAATTAACCTAATTAACTCGTCAACTGAGAATGCATTAAACGGTGAAATCTGTATCCAAACAACTGCATAATAATTAAATTGATTTAAACCAACGGAGACGGTTACGGAATCTCCTTTAACGGACGTTACCGACACTTGCCAATAAGTTCTTACACTGACTGTTCGTTCAGTGGTTAATGATACTGGATTGACAGTGATGGACACTGGTTTGAATACTGGCGTAAGTCGTGACGCGTAGCGCAAGTTAGACTGGTTTCTAGGTATGCGATTTGAATTCTTCTTCGCTTCGTTACTACAGAGGAAGAGTTTGTAATAATTAGTGTTACACAAGGATTTAATTATTTAAATCTGGCCTGGAAAAACGACTTTTGTGATTGTTCGTCGCTTGTATTTGCAAATTATAATGAAAATTTTGATTATGGTTAAAGAGGAATCCTTAAAACCAGGTTGTATATATTTTTTTAGTAAGGACACAACGAAAGAAAAAATGGTATAATTATTACAGCCTTTTGTCTCAAACCATTTGATTCCAAAACTCAAAATTTCAAATTTAATTCACATTAAATTTTCAATTATGTGATACAAAACTATCAGATAATTCAGATCAGAAGACTTCAATAGAAAATATTTCAATAGAGTATATCAATAAAGTCCATTTTGCTATTTTAAGAATAACGTTAAGTATTTCAATACCGTTCACATTACTACATGACCCATATATGGGAATTTTATAGGTGGCAAATAAAGTACTCGATATTTAATTTTTTATTTTTATCTGTCATGCGATTGGAGTTATGAGGATTGTAGAACTAATTTTTATAAAATTTTATGTGAGATAATTCTAGAGATATCTTTGAAAATTTCCCCAAAAACATGTTTCCCCCTTTCTATCTCTAAAATTTCTAAAGTTGTAAAAACAGGGTCACTAGAAACGATGTTTCAAAATCGCGTGGTTTTTGTGGAAATCACGATATTTTTAGATCTATAAAAGACATGCTATATTATATACCATACTTGGTGAAAAATAATGTAAATGTTTGTAAATTTATTAAAAGAACTATTACATGCACTTAAATGTTTAAATGTGCCTAAGATAATAAAGAGCCGACGTTGTGCAAGTTCCATTCATTCTTAAAAAGTTTATTGTCGATCTGAAGACAGTAAAACGGAGTAGATATATCTTAAAATGCGACTAGATATACTCGTTAAATCTACTTTTTGCGTACAAGTAATAATATTTAATAACACAGTTACTATAGTACTGAAAACACAATGTATTGTTCAATTAGAGCACAAATTTAAAATATATTTCTGATGTGATTAGTTTCAATCAAATATAGAGAATATTAAACAATCGACAAAAAGAGAGCAGCAACTAAATGATAATTGATTCCAAAGAGAGCTCTATATTTGTTGTAGATTCATGTTATATTAAAAAATATGTTGACCACTGTGAGCCGACCAATGAGAAAAAGCACATTATATGAAAATGATATTTAGAAACTAGAAATCCTCCTCGGCAATATGTAAGAAAAAGCCATAAAAATTAAACTAAACCACTAACGAAGATTTTACTTTGATAAGAGGAACAGATTTATTAAGATAGTAGTCAAGCGACAGTAAGAACCAAAATGTATTATTGAAAATATATTTTTTTCAAAATGTTAACATCATATAATTTTACACAATTTTACATGGTTTTTAGACAAATCGCTCGACGGTTTTTTTTAAATAAAATGAAGTGTAGTAAAATTACTACTTTTCCTGTAATTTTTTATCAAAACTAAGCGGTAAATAATTTTTAAATTTTGAAATAAGTTAGATATTTCTAGTTGGAATAATACATAAAAAATTCAACGAATTTAGTTCAAAACACTTTTAACATGACAACTACCTGAAACAAACGATAGATTTCCTGATTCGTCACTTGCAATGCAGTTAAGTGAACCAGATACAATCAGCATAACCCGCTCCACTTAATAATTTGACTACTGTATGGTTAATTCTAAAGTCATGTAATGATAATATCATTGTCTCCAAGTACCAGTTTTGACTTTACCTTCGTAATTTCAACTTTCTTCCACTTATCACGTGCTAAACCAAAATATTTGACAAAATATTTGAGCCGTACAGAATTAATTTTGAAATGTATTTTTTCATTCATTATTAACATTTTTATTTATTTTAAAGTTTTCTCAAGAATATTCTTGTCAAATTTAAAATGAGCGTGTCTAACTACAGTTTGTACTGGGTCTCCATGTATTAAATGAAAATGTCTTCAACTAAAAGGCATATTTAAATTTCAATTATGTGATAAAAAAAACTATCCAACAATTGTAACGTACGATATGACATTTTTTTATTATTTTCCCGCGGATTCTTTACAATTTTAATGAACTAAGTAGCCACCCACCTTAATACTTGAAGAACGTATTCGGTGTTCCACTACTGCCTACGTTGCTAAATGATTCGCATCTATCTGAACTTTAAACCTTTTTACTTATAACAGCGTGTACTAATAACAATTCAAGTCTTATTACTTTACTAGCTAGTAATATAAGAAATTGATAGGAGTGTTTTGTTTTTTTTTATCTTGTTTCGTCTCTGAATTCTATGAACATAACTTTTACTAAAAACTCTAACAGATAACCTTGGCAGCGCCAATATCTTAATATTCACCAAGTCATTTTGTCTTTTATATGTCTAATATCTAGTAAAGTATTCTATATGTTGCTCGAGGGTATAAACTATTATCATATCAAATTTCATCAAAATCTGTGCAGTAGATTTTGCGTGATTGAAGAACAAATTAACACACAGAAAAACGTACAAAAATTCTAAGAACAGGCTTTCTGACTTCTACTATAATTTTATACTCTTTTTAAAATATTTTATATGTATATAATTCATTCTGTTACAATTTCATTACATGTATAGATCCTATATGTATTACTCATTATATTTCCTGATACCTTCGAAACCTTACTGCAAATGTTAAAAAATCCCTAAAATTATTTTATATACCAAAATATTTCTCTGACCATTTAAGTTACAATTTTATAAATCCATTACACTTTCTGCTCTTTTCCATTGTTTACGTAATGTTACGTGTATCTATATAGTAGTAAAGAGGATGAATCGTAAAATATGTAAGAGAGGTTATACAGGCGGAAGTTGGTAGTAGTATCTAGGAGCATTGCAAATTTGTGGTAGTTTGTAAAAGTTATTGAACTAATGTAAAATTGCTGCTTATAATTCAGTTTATAGAAAGGCTGCTCGCCTTTCTAAGCTGTTGTATCGTAAACCTTCGTACAAATAATCGTGATCTCGTTGCTACCATGTCGTATTACTATTGTATCCTTCCTATAAATGCTTGTTATTCAATTTTCTCATACGTTTTATGAGTTGGTGTTTATATATATATATATATATATATATATATATATATATATATATATATATATATATATTTTTTTTTTTTTTTAAATTTTGAATCAACCAGAAATTACTTAATAAAATGATTAATGAAAATATGAACTGTAATTTTAGTATGCATTATTATTATTACTCTTAAATACATATATTTTTTGTTCTCTTCTGAGAAACCTGGAAAGTTTTCGATGTTTCTTATCCTTGTTACAAAATATTCTTGATCGGTGAAGCAATTACTATAGGATTTATTATGAAATTATTTGCCAATATATTGCGACATGACAAAATTTGACATTTACGACATGACAAAATTTAAAGTCTAGATAATAAACCGAATCGTTAAAATTGATCTTTAAAATTGTGAGCTGCAAGCATACCACATATTTCCGGCCAAAAAAGCAGCGACGCTCAAATTCTTTTACAAATACATTTAAATAACAGAGATACTCGAGTGGGTTTCGCAAAAATACAAAGTGCAGAAAGCAGTGTATTATTTGGTGTCCAAATAAGTAAAAGAATAAAGTAAACAAATAATCAAGAACTGTCACCCCTTTTTTTCCTAAATGCCCTAGGTATCAAATATATTAGAAGTGAAACTTATAAGTTTATGGCAAATATATTTTCCATGAAATTAATCAATTGAAACGTATCAAACGCGACAATTGATATTTTAAAATTAACAGTATTAAATCTATGAGTAAACATACATTATTCATAGCTGATGTGTGATAAATGAGTTATGTGATAAATTATATAAAGTGATCACAAGGGTAAATTGACAAATATTTTCTGCCGTTTATTTCCTATTACAATCCTAAACTACAAACAAATTTTATTTACGCAGAAAAGAAAAATTATCAATATTGCTGCTAAAGACGGAGAAAAGAAAGGGACAAGAAATGGCATACAATCACAAAGATAGAACTTTCGAATCTTTTCGAAATTTCGAAAATTTTTAAATATATCTCTTCGTACGCTCTTGATAGAGCAGTATAATGTGGTCATCTATAAGGGTATGATGTAATCCGCTTCACAATATCTCGTCACCCGTCTCTGGTTGCTGGCGTACTCGTGCAAGGATCTAGTCGTTCGGTCATATGGATGTCTGTCCGTGTGTTTTAGTACCCTTTACTACATTCCAAACAACAAGGTACTCTATGGATAAAGATATTTATCGACATAAAATTGCCGGTGTAAATATTCAGTTGATTTCAGAGATTTAGGATTGGGATGCAAAAAGACATCCTACGAGGAAAAAGTATATATAGATATAAAAAAGCTACAAGTTTTTAGAATTATATTCTAAGATTGATATGTAGACCATGTTTTAATTATTTTTCAATATTTTTAATTATCAAAACTATGTCATTAAAAATATTGAAGATAAGCGCTACTTAATACAGCTTTGTTTACGAATTTCCAAGTTTTCAAGTCGAAATCTATATTCATAAACGAGATTAAATTTTCTGATGCCTCAAATGATGTATTTGTTACACGCGAAGTTTGATGAAAGTCACAGGCAAAATAAATGAAATATCTCATAATTTTTCCATACATACTATGGTTGAAGCAACGGTGGTATATTAAGAAATTTCTTTCATCTTAGAATATCCGTTACCAATTATAATAGAAAATAAAATGTGTTGTCAGGCAAACTGAAATATGTTTTGAATTCGATATTAAAATATGATTTTAATAGATAAATTCTTGACAATTTTTTTTAACTCACTTTTTTCACAGTATTTTATATCTTTATTTTACACATCATACTTCAGAGTAAAAAATTGGCCCTCTAATTTTTAACGTACTATTCACATTCTACATTTATGAAGTAGGATACTTCAAAAACATATTGAACTAAACTTAGCATAGACCAACTTAGCTTTATTTAATTTGCAAATTGTGTATTGCTGATTATCGATAAAGAGAAGGAGTATAGATGAAGAATCGTCTGAGTGTTTCTGATCACGCCGTCAGACGAATTTAGAACTCAAACTACCTATTATATAACCTTAGTTATTCTACAAAACTAGCATGAGTCAGCGAGATAATCTTCAATTTAATTTAGTTTTATAAATGATTATGTTTAGGAATGGTCTACAAGTTCAAAATAATGTAAAGATCCTTTTTAATATTACTAATGTTTTTTTAAAAATACTCCTTATATTTTTATTTTTATAATATAAAAAATATCTTCTTTCTTTTTACCGTTTGCCTCATTTATTTTCTACTTCAATCGTCAATTATTCAAAAAATGTTTTCAAATTCAATTGTAGTTTTTTACAAAAATATATAAATTTGTGTGGAACTAGTAGCCTTGGTAGGCATTATAATTACTTATAAAAATAATTAAAAATTAAATTAACCTTCTTGTGATATCACATATTAGATTTGAGATCAAAATTGGAGTAGAAGTGATTGAACACTTATTGAGTTTGAAGTTAGAAAGGTCTACTTCGTTGAAAGCCTAACTTCCGACTTTTCAAACTGCTCCTAAAGACGCTTACGAGCACAACTACACTAAATATTTATTACTTCTTTTATTATAATCTCAGATTTTTGATCCTCGCTATACCTTGTGACATCGTAGCAACGATATAGACAGTACTGAGTCTACACTATGACATTGTTACGGTATCGTTTTAAAAAATATTCCTCAATATTTTTATAATAATAACAAAAACATTACGTTTTCAAAAGTATATATACAATAAAAACAAGCAATCAAACCTAAACAACGTCATAAAAAAACAATGCAAAAACCAAAACTAATAAAATAATATATTTGTATAAGTCATCACAAGATTTTATAAAGTGGAACCACCAGGAAAATAATATTTTAATAACCTCAAAAAGCAGGTCTTGTGAAAATTAAATTTAGCTTAAAATATTAATACAGCTATTTTCCAGCAAAGATGACGCAAATATGTTTTTTTTCTCCTCAGTCACTTTTGAAGTGAAAATGTTAATATTTGTAAAATTCTGACGACTACTTTAAAAAAAAAATAAAAGAAAGTGATATACACATATTACGATAGCGCTAAGAATTTAATGAAAAACAAAATGGCAAAAGTCTGTTTTTTTTCACAACTTTCCACCTCCTCTTACATTATATTTGTCATGATTAGATCAAAAATCTAGCCATTGTGCATGTTATATCTAATGATACCGGAACTATTATAAAATTATAGAATGCTATTAAAACATTATTGTTATGTGTGATACGTATAATTCAGCATGGGGTAAGTATAACTCAGCAGAAAATGAAATGAAGATGTAAATAATTGATTTATTATCAATTACTCTTCAAATATTTTTATTATTACGACTGAAATCAATTACGCGAAATTATTTTCATATCATTACACCACCCGCATAGTTAACCTCAAGAAGGAGCCATAAAGGTTAACAAATAAAGTGTTAATGTCGCTCGTACTTAACCACATATTTTAGTATAAATCTGGTATATATTTAACACTAGCGTGACCCGTGCGAAGTCTTCGCATTATAAATTATTCAACTCAATTTAATAAATCAAAATTGATTGCAGGTATTCAATTCATTTCTAATTTTGCACACTGCTTATTACGTTTTTATTCCATTATGAAGCTCAGATGACAGATCAAACAAATATTTTACTAAAATTGACATATAGAGGCGCAAGTATCAAAAGCATTGAGCTAAAGCGCCACTTTATTTATACGTGAGTGGATTTGAAATTAAACAAAAATTTTACCGACCGTCAATCATATTGACGTTGAGCCGTTAGATGGCAGCATTGCTGTTTTGTGTATATAATTTTAATAATTAATTAATTTGCAAAAACAATAGCAATAATAAATTTTTTAGTTGTGGATGCCGGTAGAGCAAGCAATTATCTATAAAATGATATATAATTTATGTGGATTAGTTGTGAGGTTTTTTCTAAAAAGGGAGAGTAACATCTTAACCTTAGCGTATTAATATATATGATGATGATGATGATGATGATTTCAGGTTATAAATTTATATTATTTTTTTTATAATAAAAGCCCAACATTTATATATAGAGTACCATCAAAAATAAAGGGAAACTATTCATATTTTCAAAATAATCTATATTTAAATACAATCATCAATGAAACAAAATGTTGACAATCTCTTAAAAAGTAAAAAAAAATCTAGTAATTCAATTTACGTATTTATACAACACTTTAAAGTCGACAAAAAATGTTGAATATATGGTAAATTTGTTGCTGCATAAGTGATTTCTTTCAGACTTAAACACAATAATTTCGAGTGAATGAATGATTATGGAATAGCCAAATAAATTTATAATAAGAAGAAGATATCAAAAATGAAAAAAAAATTCAAAAGATGTCTTGATCAAAAATTAAAAAATTGTAAATAAATTATTTTTATTTAAAGAAAAATTGTCTTAATCAACAACAAATAAACACGATGTTAATTAATATTTTGAGAAATTGAAGTTTATGAAATTATTACCAAGTTACGAAACACAAAAAGTGTAGAGAGCCATATGAGAATATTTTGAGAAAATTTTCAGAAGACTAACAAATGAAAATTTTCAGAAGCGTACTTACTTGGTTTTTGACACAGTAAGTAAGTTTCGTGTCAGATTTAAGAACAAAAAATAACCTTTAAAATTCAAATACTTATTTTGATTTAAGTAAAATGAAGGCAAGTAACATATCCTCAGACTATTAATTAAATATTTTTTCTACAGATTACATAAAATGTTAAGTTGGAAGTGTTCTTTTTAATTTAACCAAAATTCAGTGAGTTACATGTGCATAAATAAAAAAATTAAAACCTCCATAGTAAAATAATTAGATATAAGGATTCGATTAAGAAAGCGAAATACCTATGAGTACCATATTTTCAAGTTAGTATCACCGATCTAAATAAACATATAACATTTTCAATTTATTTCTTTTTTAGTTTTTATAATGAAAATTATGAAGAATGTAATGAAAGATATAATATAATGATTTTGTCCTATATTTAAAGCTGGAACTAGAATTATATCCATAATATTGGCTGACGAAATCGTATCATTAATAAGTACACCTGCATATTAGTAATTGTGTGCTATTGACGTACCACGGACGAGCCGTATTGTTAGATGACGAAACACGGTGAAGACAGGGAGGCGCGCCAAACTTAACCCAGTAACGGAACGAACGGAATTACTCGTCGAGCCGTTGACCGCACCGTGAACTGTCGTGTTGGGTCTGGCTTGCACATGTGTTATTTCCGATATAGAATTTCATTAATGAATAACATCGATATCAGTGCGAACTACTGGGTCAGAAGTAATTTTTTACGAATTACTTTGGTTAAGAAAATTGAAGACTAAGAATCTTGTTTCGTTAGCTTTTTACTATTTTCCATTACTCGCAATTTAATTACTTTTCTATTTTTGTTAAGGCGCCAGTATAATATATCACATCATTTAAAGAATCGAATACGGTTTTGTAATAAAAAAACAGAAATTTATTTATATTCTGCATGTTAATGATAATAAAATTGTAATGGAAAATAAAAAACTGCTTAATGAAAAATTATACATCACTACTGCCTTTATCACCAATTTATTTTTATCATTTTATTGAAATAATTTTAATATTTAACAGTTTCATATTTTTATTATATTATGAAAAATACATGTTTTATCCTGTATATTTTATACGTTATCGGCTCTATTGCATTTTTTTAAATTCTTAACGTATCTTACTTAAATGAATCCATACACAAACTATTCATATAAAAAATTGTTTACACGTCTTAGCTACTGTGATGAAACCAAATAGAACTTGGTAAACCAAATTCGGCAATAGAGCCTTAATATTTATAGAAAGAAAAGGTGTAAATATTACAACTTCATGAATTCTCAAAGCACAAGCTTTTTTAAAACCGGTTTTTATATTTACGAGGTAAAATTAAAAACCCGGTTTTTAAATATATTACAAACTTTACGTCTTCCGAAAAAGTCTGACATTGTCTTTGAAATTAAGAACTGTTAAACTTTTATCATACGTGTATTGATAATCAATGTAAAATCACAAAGCATTTCTTAAAGCACACAGCTGATCGATGGATAATTTTACATAGCTTAGGAAAATAAAAGTCATTGCAGGGGGAACTGTAAGATAAAGTTTTTAAATATATAGTAAGTAACTAGTTTAGCTTATATGATAAAAAAATGAGTCAAATGAAAGATATTTTATATAAAAGCACCTAACAGCAAAAATAGACAGGTAGTATCAACATTCATGGGTTACGCTAGTGCGCGCCTTTCCCGGTTTCTTTACGCGTGACGCGCTAGTCAACTATGAAGTCAGCCGTAGTGAGCGATATCTTATGTAACGCGCGTGTTACACGATGTTACCAACTGAAGCAGGTCAAGATTCCATTCTGTGACGTAATAATATTAATTGCATTATTTCATTTAAATTTATTGTCTTTCACTTGAGCGTAACTGGGGCGGCTAGTGTACAGGCTGTAATTAAGGCTTTGGACATATAGGCAGAAAAAACACGACTCGCATGATTAAATTGCGACATTTTCACTAACCAGTGCGGCACATCCATAGATGGGCATTAATATAATTATGATAATTTCTCTTATTATGTTATTAAATATTTTCATTATTTTCCCAACTGCTTGCACCATATCATTTTTAGTGGATTCTTTCACAATTTCGGTTACACAATTTAATTCCATTTTTAAAATATATAAAACTGTTAAATAAAACTCTTAAAATGCAGTACGTGAAATGTGTATCGATGTGTATTTTGACCGCAAAGCTATTTCGATAAAAGTAGGATTCCTGTCGATTTTCTTTCAAACTGTCCATATTAAAGACTTGTATGTAGCCACTACCTGCTCCTTCCGGCTTTGTACGGGCAAAATAGGAACTATAAATTCATTTTCCCTTAGTAGCTTTTCATATTATTATTTACGTTTTATTTATTAACGGTTTATTTGTCTTCTGTTCTGTTTGTTCGTCAATGGTTTTTTTAAAAATTTTCTTCTGTTTTTTAGTTGAATAAACCTTTTAACATAAAAAGTTTTATAACGAACAAATTATAATAATTGGACATACTGGTCGTTTTTGTAGTTTTAATTGACGTGTACAATTCTTTCAAACATTTAGCCATAACGGTTAAACTTATCTAACTCAAAACTACTTCTCTGGTAAGACTTTGCAATGTGAAATGAATGACAGGATATAATAGTTACCAATGTATACTGTTGAACATTTTTGTATATTTTCATATTATTATTTTGTTTATATTGTGTTTCTTTTCAAATCTTTGCTAATATCTTTGTAAACCATTATCAACTAGATCGTGGTAAAGAACTTAAATAAAGTAGAAATAAGACTAAATCACGTAGTTTCATTTAATTGTGAACGATGATATTGCTTACGCTTCATAAAAAATTAAGGTTACTGTAATTAAATAAAAATATAATTCTATTCGTAAGGAGATGGCTGCTTAAATTATTTAAGTCACTTTTTATAACTTTGAAAATTCTGAGAACGGTATTGAAATCTGATTCTGAAACATTTTTCAATGTTGAGAGTTATAATAAATGTTATTTAATTTAATGGGTATATTCCCTAATTATACAATTCTTTAAAAAAAACTGATATGATACTATAATGACCGATCTGATAATACGTCAATGTACCGTATATAATTATTAAATTAACCAATATTTTCAGAGAAAAATTCTAGAAATTAAAAAGGGGCTCTAAACAATATTGACATGAAAATTGTCCCTTTGTCAAAGACTCTTTTTATTAAAAATCAATGTTTAATGAAAATTACGTAAATCATTCTGAAACCACTGCTCTTCCGTAAAATTATGGCTGTTGTCATCTGTATTATATGAAACATAATATAGTTATTTACTCTTTACCACATTTCTATGCAACAGTGAGCAACAGTACACGTTCTACTGCTCATTGCATCGATAAGTGTGTTTCGTATTACATGACTAATTAGAGTGAGCTGAACTATTCATTGTGAGTGTACTTTCTCATTATTACCGCGATCAGATAGCAAACTGCAATATATGACGTTGCGTGTGCATAAGTTTTAATATTAACGTTACATACGAGAAATGTAAGAACCGGGCAGTGTGGTGTGAAGTGGATTCGCTTATTAGATGCTCACAGTTAACAAGGATTATTGTAGGATAACTTCCATTATTATAATTAAAGTAACTTCGAAAAATTTTAACAAAATTTAAGTCAAAAATCGAAGAATTGGACGTAACAAAGTATTAAGGAGTAGTTTAATTTTGTTTAAATTGTCGCAAAAATCATTGTTTAGCTGTAGCGATTATTTGTATTTCAAAAATGGAAAACAATAATTGCTTTGTCTGATTATTGAGATTTGCTACATTGTTAACATTAGAAAAACCTCATTTTTGTTAAGTACAAACACTTTAAATGCAGAAATAGATTATATCCTTAATTTAGAATATATATACTTCACAATCCAAATTTTCTGTTCTATCTTAGATGCAGATTCAGTTACTATCTGCTCATGGATTAAAGTTAAGCTCTGAAAATCTACTCGATGCCATTTTTTCTCAATTTACTTCGACTTTCTATGAAAAATCCTTTTCCTAAATTTTGCTACTTGGAGAGACCAAGTAGCAAAATTTAGGAATCACCTGAATGCTGACTCGAATAATTTCTGTCACCCTCCGTGTTTCTAAGGCTCGTCTGAAAAAATTCTACCTCTTTTAATTCATTATCTCTATCTCTCCTTAATTCTATTTGTCCCCTTTCATTATCCGTGACATGACAATATTTATTTTACATGTTTATCGCTGTGTATTTTTTAGTTTTGTTAATTTTGTAATGGGTATATTTACAAAAGAATTTACAGACTTCTACATTCTTAAATTTACAAATTTAACAACTGCATTTGAATATTAATAGACTCATTCATAGTGAAAATATACATACATGTTTGAAATAATATCTAAACATATTTGTTTTGTTATCTAATTAATTATATGATATTAATTAACTATACATGAAACTACAGTATACATGTAACAGTAAATCAGAAGTTATAACTATAAGAAATATTTTAAGAATGTAAGAACTATAAAAATAAATTCATAAATACTGAAGGAAATTTATCAGTGTAATGAACACATATATCACATTGATTCACATTTTTTTTTCTTAACTAGGTTTTACACGCGACCTTGGGTTATTGACCAGGTCAAAATTATCTTATATCTTGGCTAGAATGTTTAGTTACAATTATTGGTTTTAACCCTATGCGATCAAACTTGCTGTCGGAGTGTTTATAATGGAGTTGCAAGTCTCTTAGGAAACGTTTGATTAAAAAAGTAAGGAAAGCCTAATTTAAATTGTTCTACTAGTTTTTACGTGATTATAAAACTAACAAAAAATATGCGGACAGACAAAAAGTTCCCCAAAAATATTTGGAAAAGAATAAAAGGTAACTTAAATGTAAATTTAATCCCCGAGGAGTATTTACTTCCAATTTTGTTCAAATCAGGCCAGTAACAACAGATATATCGAGATGCAGACAAAATTTTTAAAAAAATGGATTCAGAGAAGCCAAAAGCACATATTCTACTACTTGTTTTTCAAAAATATCTGACATATGCAAAAACACACTCCGTTACAGATTTATAACTGTAGATTTATACACTATAGATTCCGCAAACTCCTTCTATGAATGTTTTACTGTAATAAACCTCCTTTTATTCTTCAATCGACTATATTTGTGTTTATGTTCGTTTAATTATAACGACTACTTGACAATCATCAATATATTTTTATTGTAATATTTTAATAACCTTATATTTTAACGAAAGCGTGATTCGGAAAAGTCTTGTTAAAACAAATATTACTTTATACTGAACCAATTTTTATTTTAGTATAATTTTCTGAGAAATGTTTCATATGAATTCAGTCGATTGATTAGTTTTGTAGTTACACTGCAAATAGGTCTACGTTAAAATTTGTTTAATTAGTAGAGAAAACGACAGATTAGAAAAAATCATCTAATAGATAAAAAAAATTTGCATCCTAAAATTAGATAAGTTTATGATAGAGTAGCATATAAAATAAGCAAGTGGCTTAAATTTAATATAAAATATTTACTCGCTAGTAAACCAGAACTAAGATTTTTGGAAGAGAAAAATATCAGAAATTTTAAGTTATCATGTTTATTTGAAATGAAAGAGGCCGTTTTTATTTTTATAAAAAAATACTAATAAACTTTTAGAATTAACATCGACGTATTTGTATTTTAAAGATAAAGCTATGAAATCGGAATATTGAAAAATAACCTATTGAAAAAAAACGATTAAGATTTTAAGACGAGTTTTCGATAAAATATATAAATACATATAAATATTATATATATATAAATATTTTTTCTTAATGGATTAAGTATATGCTAACAATAAAAATTTGCTTTATACACTTTGGATGGATATAGCTCTGTAAATTTTATCAAATAAATTGAAATTTATAGAATATATTATCGAAATGTTTTACTTTGAGAAAACTGGGGATGACCCATTAAAGTAGACATAATATGACATTTATGAGAAACTCCACCTCACTAGGAAATGGCGTCAACATATCTAATAGACAAAAAAATAAAAAAGACATAGTTTTATTTACGTTCTTTTAATTTTAAAAACTAAAGCCAAAAGAAAATAAAAAAACAAAATAGGTATCGAGTGAATAATTGCATAATTGCTATCAACTGAAAAATATTCTGTCACTTATGTAGTATTTCATTTTTCATAAACGCTATACAGAATTAAAATAAAACATTTAACTCAAATAATTTAGAATATATTCTTGAAATATTAAGCTTGTATCGAAATATGGATATTTAAAAATATTTTCCATTTTACATTCCAATTTAGCCGTCGTTTTCTCCAATCTTTTATTTATTTTTCTTAAATATTACGTCATTTGTAACACAGCCAACTGGCATTAATGGCTGAGTATTAATTGTGCAATGTATTTAATTGCACAATTAATACTCAATTCAATTTCCTCAAACTCAACACGTTTGATTCTTGAGCCGATAATATTAACAATTAGACACGACGAACTTTATGAACAAGCCAATAGGCTATCCAAATATGGCCAATACAGATCTAACTATCGATAACATAGTAATTAATACGCGCGTTTGTATGTAACAGTTTAACATAAAGTTTGTCTGTTTAAATTGTCACATTTTACGCATAGCTTGCTATTTTTTTTAATATATTAAAAAAAACGTTGATTGTATTATACAAAAAAAATTTAAAAATAAGTGTAAATGGCACTAAATAATTAATTCTTCGTGCCATTTTTTACGGAAGTTAACAAACGGTAACGACATTGAGCTTTACATATTAATGTGGGTCCCTAATATCCGCTACAACTTTCATACCAAAAGTATAATAACAAATTTTACCATTTTAGAGGAAGATTTGTCTATTCATGTCCATATTATAGAAACTTACATACTCTCTTCATTACCGAGCACTCATTACTTTTAGGGCGAAGTCATATAAAATTTTGGAACCAAATGAATCCGTACATCAGCAACTTTTTTCGATAAATGTGATCTAAATCTTACCTCTCATAATCCTCTGCGGTCTTGCTTTTACTCTTCCAACTAAAGTTCAAAATTAAAATTTTATAAATATTTAAATTTATTTTACTTTTCTTGTTTCTTGTATTTCTGTTATTGATTATGTGTTCCTTTTAATTTTGAAAATAGTTAAATGTTACCAAGCAAAGGTCCGGCTTATAAACATAGGGTGGTAAAATAAATTCTCTTTTTAATCTTTATGAAATAATAATATTGAAATTGTTATTTAATTTAGTTCTATAATGCAAAAAAAGTACTTACGTTCTGTAATCAATGCACTAAGACGAAATTGATATAAAAAGTGATCCGACCCGCAGGAGAATATACTGACTGAAAAACTTTAAATAGTGTTTGTGTCTGAGACCCAGAAGCCGAACACAACAGAACCGTTTATGAAAAGAATGTGGAAAAGCGCAAATCATGCTATAAGAAAAAGTAACAGGACGAAAGAAAGTAGTGGAGGCACGCTGATATCAAAATATCTTCTTATCGCTGTGAAATCAAAAGTTTTGCCATGTTTTTAGAGTTCCTTCCCTCAAAACAAAAAAAAACAGAATCCTTATAGGATCACTTGGCTTTTCTTTCGTCCGTCCGCCTTTCTACGCCCTTTTTTGCAGAAACAGTTTGAAATATGACATTAATATTGTGTACTGAAGCCTATGACCTAACATTACTGTACAAATTATTTTTTTTGACACACGCAACAAAAAGTTATGGCTCTTTAAAGCGTATTTTTTGTTATTCATACAATAGATGTACTCACTGTTTATCAAAACCTGTAGAGTACTTTCGGTCGACCTGCAGTCTTGAAAACGAGCATACTAGGTGGTCTTATAGCACAAGGAAAGCAAAAAAAATAATTATTTCTTAATCTATATTGAATTATATATATTTTTTAAATATTCGTTTACTATATCTGTAGTTGGCTTGAAAAACAAGAAAGAATTTAGAGAATTTGCTTGAAAAATATGAAATGAGAAATTTCAAAGTATCACATGATATAAGGAGAATAAAAGATTTAAAAATAATTGTACGTCACTTTACAATTAGAAATAGGATGGCGCGATATATCATTATACATAAAGTGAATTTGCAGCCTAGGTATCAGTAAATCAATGAAACAATCATCTATTTATCCTCAAACAAAATGTCACTTTCACAAGATATATAAATAAAGATAATTTTATAATCGTATTTAATGTTGTAACGCATGACAACGGGTGTCGATAGAATTTATAAGCAAATAATAATCATAGCCTGAAATCGAAGTTAAGATGTACTGCAACTTGTATTCGCTGTTTGTTCTTCGAAGGGAACTACTTTTTCCTCCTTTTCATTTCGTTACTCGTGTTTTACTCACGAGCTTTTAAAAAGTTACGTGGCGTAATCGCAACTTGCATAAATATACGTTTATCTGAATTTTGTCTTAACTAAATATTTTTCAGTAACAGACCCGTAACTAACAAATATATTCGAGAAAAATGTAAATAGAAATAGAGTGTGTGAAAAACTAATAAATATAGTTGAATTATTTGACCAACGGTTTTTTTTAAATATTGGATGATAGTGAAAGAAACCGTGAGACAGAAAAAGATGCAGTGAAAAAAGATCATGAAAGAATAGGAAGTAAAGCTTACGTGCTACTTTCGTTTATGTACATAATATCTAATACTGAATGAAAAGACGATATTGGAATTGGAACTTTTGTATCAGGACTATTGAAATTGATTGCGATAGTCTCTATATACAAGCAAAAGATACATGATTGAGCAATTACCAGCAATGCGACAGTAAATTTCGCGAAGCAGCCTCAGATATTGCACTTAACAATCTCGAAGCAAAATGCAAAGCACGGACGATGGTCAATACTCGGACTCGCTTCCTTGCTGCGGACGACAAACGAGTCGTGACCGGCCAAGTGGGTCGATGGCCAGTACCCGTGTTCACCGTCCACGCAAATAAGTTCGAGATAGACCAGATTGGAAACCAAACGTCTAGGGTTGCCATCTGATCGGGATTAGTCACAGTACCTTTCTTGTAAAAAAGCACGGTGTGTTACAACCGAAGCCACGAAAAGGACCCGTGATACACTCCTTTAAGAAACGTTATAGGGTTTCCAAATATTTAGAATACGGTACACTAGTACTGTTAAATGAACTATTTAAAAGAAAAAAAATGTCGACATCGTAATGTAAAGAAAAAGCAAAATAGAATAAATACACCTGAATTCATAAACGAACTAATTTCTTACAATATACAATCACGTTATTATTCGTTTCCGGCAATAGTTTTCAAAGTCGCCTTTAAATATCTCTTTGAAATCGAATGAGGAAAAATAAATACTTTATATTACAATAGAATACACAATCAAATGAAAAGCAGGAAATAATACATCGGAAATGAGTTACAAAAAACATTTTTACGTTACTACGCTATTCTAAAATACCGAAAAGCTTAAACAAATTTTTGTATCTATTTATAATAGTTTTAATTCAATTTGTTATTCACAATCAATTTGTTATATAAGTTAATTCATTACTCTACTTTCTATTTTCCTCAGAAAAATTCTTCACATAATCTTAGTATACACGAATAATTTATAGTCTTTCG
The DNA here is from genome assembly GCA_039881145.1 of Druceiella hillmani. Lineage (NCBI taxonomy): Eukaryota > Metazoa > Arthropoda > Insecta > Lepidoptera > Hepialidae > Druceiella > Druceiella hillmani. The sequence continues at coordinate 24,924,230 of JAYKKI010000016.1, read as the reverse complement.
TATCTCTGCTACTTCGTTGATCACTTAACTGTTTTTATACACACTTCCTATATATAGACGGTAACACAAATGATGTTCACACTTCACATTTGTTTCAATATAAGAGTCAAGAATTTTCTTTAATTTATAACGTTGTGGGAAGTACCCGACAGCTTAAGAAAATATCGAAATGATTTTGTATCAACAATTTAAACTCGTAAGCTGTTTTATGTACAAAAAAAATTTCTTCTCTGACCTAACCTATTTTCACAATCTTTAAATTAAATAAGTTCTTTTTTTTAAATATGTTAATTTTTCAACATGTTCAAGGAAGTCTTATATTAATTTGTTTTATTTGATCCGAGATGGAAACCCTACTGGCGGACGATTCTCTAGCAGTTACTTGAAAGTGAAATTGAAAATACCTCTGAGGGTGCTATTTGAATTGTGTCGAAATGTTTATATCTGATCTAGTATTCGAATTCGAACGATTCTGCTTGTTAAGATTTAAAGCATTGGCTGATTTGCAAAATTATTCCTCGCAGGAAGTACATGGTATGGCTTACTTGCTTTGTACATGTTTATTTCTGTATTTTAAATTAGTGTTTGCATAATTTTACATATTTTTCATCTGTTTTCTTCACAGAGCATTTTTTTCGTGAAGTTATTTAGTTAACTTGTAAACTGTTTCATAGTTTAATTAACTCCCCGTAGACTTCAGATTGTGAAATAACATTGTAATTTTTTTAATGGTATATAAAATAAATGAACCAATGACATAAAAAACTACTAGAAACGTTATTAAAAATAACTCAGAATACTTTTAAAAAGTAAAGTTAAAACGTCATTAAAAATAACTCCGAATTAAGTTAAAAATAGCTTAGAGTAAAATGTGAGGTTACATATCAAGTAAGTTCAGTGTGGTATTGTGTTTGAATTTAAGACCCTTTTCACGTTCTGTTAAAAATGGAAACTCCATTGGGAAAAAGCCTGTGTCCAAATATTTTTCCCCACTAATTGAATACGCAATATGTATATATTTGTACAACATGCAATATGACCGAAAACTGTTTTTTTTACTTTATAGCTCTAATAATATATTTTCCATAACGTGTTTCAAGAGAATTTATTCCTATTCAGTAACAATTACCTTCCCATAAATAAACTGAAACTATGTATTAACTGACACAAGCGGGCGCCATACGAATTACGCAACGCCATTCGCTTCCTAGTCGGCTCGCCTCCCGACGTACTTCGAACCATTAACGTAGAGTGCCAGAAGATACGGCAACTACGTTGTTACGGAGCCCGTGGCTTAAAGTGGCTCGTAAAGCTCTGCTATTATGGTCTTTATTGAATGATAGTTAGATATGGACCGTAACGACCGTTTATCAAATAAATTGTGGTAATGAACCATCTATTATCGTAGAGACCAGGACAAATAGTTCTAAGAAAGTTTTCACAGATGTTTGATTACAAGAAAGTTAGGAAACAATTACAATAAAGAGCATAAGTTGGTTTAATAAGAAATAGTTGTATATAACATTTTACATTCGTAAATCAGAGGGTTTCGAACTGAAATCACGTTGCTTTAATTTTTTTACATATTTAAGGTTACTACTGTAAATAATATTATATACAACATTTTGTACATTTACATATTTATAAAAGATTAATCATAGTTTTCAAAACATAAAAACGGTTAAATAAAACTGAATAGTTCATTTTGATATATTAGAGATTCAACGTAAATTGCAATAAATAATCTTGTAGCAAACAATTGATGAAGTCTTAATATTAACATAGTAATGTCTATATTTATTCTGCTACAGACACTACAGATATTCTACAATAGCCATATTTTTTTATTTTTATGTTTTGTGTATTCAAAAGGTGTATACATATTTTGAAAATTTACACGTAGACTGTTACGCCTGTTAGATCTGGCTCAAAGCATGTTTCCGGTTGCAGCAGGTCTAACCAATATTAGACGACGGAACGTGATTGTGGTTTGTGTTTGAGCCATGGTGGGTGAAGAACTTTTATATTACTATTCAAGTTTGGGGTCCTTATATGCAATATTAAAACAAAAAAATAATTTAATATCTTTGTGACCTGGTTGAAATATTGCCAAAATCGGTGTTACTCAAAATTTAATTGATTTTTTCATCTAATATCTTTATTTCTGATATATTTCATTTCTAAGCAGAGTACCTGTAAACTCAGATATTTATAAAATAAGCATAGATTTCATTCTAAGAAAAGCACTTTTCTGAACTGTTTTTCTCTGCATATAGAGGTCATAGTTAAACTTCAATTACGAATGTAACATTTTAAGATATTTTATTGCAACGGACGAGTAGACGAGCGGAATGAAGAAAGATTAATTTACCTATGAAGACGTATTTTTTAATATATCTATGAAAACGTGTCTGTTAATATACCTATGAAGACGTATCTGTTAATATACCTATGAAGACGTATCCGTTAATAGTTATATTAACGGAAGAAGACGTATCCATAAATAAACCTCTGAAGACGTAAACAATTATCAGAATTTTATAATTTGTATTAATTGGGGTTATCTAATCATTTTACTTTTTTTTAGGTACTTCGTGAGTACGATTCTGCAATTCCAGCTACACCGAGCCCTCTGTCGCGCATCCGGTCAGTACAACCCTGAAGACTTTTCTAAACCTCTGCACAAATGTGATATCTATAAGAGTCCTGAAGCTGGCGCCATACTGAAGTGAGTAATTTTTAACACATAGCCCTTAAATACGTTGATTTGCATTTCCTTAGCTTACTATAAGAAAAGACTTGAAAATAAATACCTTATAAGCAATATAAAGAGAACCATATTGGAAGATAAATTATTGAAATTTTGACATTTATTTAAAATTAGCTTCTGTCTGTCTTTCCTTGTGTCTGCCGATAGCTAAAATAAACCTCCTTTAAATATTGCTATGTACGTCGTATATGTAGTTCTGTGTAAGTTTTTATTTAAAAACCGAATTTTAAAAAGCCCTAAGATAAAAAAATCTATATCTACTCTTACGAAACCGCGATCAAAAGGTAATTATTGAAAACACTTCTTCTTCTTCTTCATTGCCACAATAACTACGATAGACCCTGGTCTTTTCAGAGAGTTCACTCCAATTTGACTGATTTTTGGCTATTGTTCTTCAATTCTCAAGGCAATTAAAGAATTTGAATTTTGGTGTCCCTTTTATATAAAGCCTAATTGCTTTTTCCAGGAATAATCGTCTTTTCTTATTTCAGATTTAAAATGCCATCGTAAATAAATTGAAAGTGAGTTCATGAGACATAAATCTCTAAAAACTAAAACACCATATTCTAAGAAACTTTTCAACACAAAAATTATATTAAAGAGAAGAGTAGCTAGTAAATATGAAATGCATTTAAAACTTAGGAAATAATAAGATAGTAGATTGAAAATCACATCGTAATATCATAATTTCTTGAAATATAATAAAAAAAATTGTTTAATTCGCCTAGGTTATATAAAATTATTATATTTTTCGTAAATAAGTCGACGTCAAGTAAAAGTAAAAACTGTACCACAGATAGATCGATAAATATTTACACGTATATCGAACAGGTTTAACTTCTTGAAATGCATCGAAATCAGCCGTATATACTTTTCGGTCTCATTAAATTAACGACATTTAAACTGCGTGTAAAAAATTAACGATCAATCTGTGGCACAGTTTTTATTTTTACTCGACGTAGATTTATTTACGAAAAATGTGATAAGTTTTATAACAATTATTTAAACTTACAGTTTATGGCTATGGTCGAAAATGGCCGTTAAATTTTATATCACAAACCGGTGGCTAGGCAATCGTGTGATATTATGTCATCACATCATGTCTAGATATAAGATATTCCGATAAAACCAATTATCTGTGGCACACCATCTGCAAGCAAGACGGGTTTCATAAAAAGCGAAAACTGTAATGGCAAAGTAATTTTACTAGTTTGTATCTGTCTACTTTCCCGCGGTACATATTTCGACTTATTAAAATATTTGAGCTAACTTTTAGAAATGTCTGTGGAAAATTAATTATTATCTTTGAAGAAAAACTTGAAGATAGCATGAAATTCTTCGACGAATGAAATTATTGCTACTCGTTGAGAAGGTTGTAATATCTTGTAATACTAGATTATATACTGAGGTCAGTATTTTTTTAATATTACGTAATTATAATGCTACCAAAAAATTACCATATCTGATGCCAATAAAAGTTATCGTTTTCACTACTGTAAGAATCGGTATACAGATTTAGAATATAACATTACAAATAAACAGTTTTGAACACTGAATTCGATGTGTAAGTGTTTCCCAACAACAACAGAGCTTCCATCAACTAATATACCCACTAAATCACTTCACTTAAGTAAGATCGCCTTTGAATTTAAAAGTATTTACGGAAATTCGTTCACTATACATTACATTATTCAATACAAAAATATGAAGGTGACTGTCAGTACTTAACATAACGTTTTTATTATATCCGTAGGTGGACTTGCAATTAACAATTAATAAGCTCTCAAATTAATGTTTCAACTTATTAACGCTTAAATTATTTTGAACATGAAAGTATTTATTTTTAAATGTGGAAAAATGTCTTCAATGGTAAGTCTTACATGTATTAAAATCATCGATCTATCAAATAGGGTTTATATAAAATTACTTTTCATTTTTAGTGTTCCATACCTCGAAAAGAAAAAAAGAATCCTCATGGAATCGCTTTATTGTCCGTCCGTCTGTCTATCAATACCCTTTTTTCTGGAGAACGCGTGGAAGTTGAAATTAATATCAAATACTTAGGTTTACCGTCCCTTGGAGCTGTAAAAAATCAAACTTCTAAATCAACGGAATAAAAAAACCTAACAATACGGTCACTTATGCATACTTTGACTCTCGCAAGTAAATCAAAATCTATAGGGTATTTCCCGTTAATCTAGAACTATGAAATTTGGCAAAAAACAAGGTCTCACAGCATAAGTAAAGGGGAAAAATCCAAAAAGAATTAATTTGTAGTTGTATCATATATAACAATTATTTTATATATGCTCCTGTAAAAGATAGAATAGGCAACATATTTTCATTTTAAAAAATTTAAATTTTTAAATAGTTTAATAAAAATATTACGTACCATTACAAGTTTATAAATGCCTAAATGTTATATATATATATATATATATATATATATATATATATATATATATATATATATATATATATATATATATATATATATTATAGATCGTGTAATTCCTGGTAGTGCGAGTTACACTCGTGCTTGACAGGTTTTTTAAATTGAAGTATTTCCCGTTATTTTTCATCAATGACCTCATCCTGTACAATATCATTCAAGATATTTTTCAAAGTACAATCGAAAATGTCATCCAAAATTGTTTGACATGACGTCTCATTCGCGAAATATGATTGATTCTCTAAAGCTTTTTGCAGTTTTTTCCCTCCTCTAACTTTTAATCACATATATCAACAATCTAAATACAAACCTAAATTATGGCATTTAATAAGTAGTTCAATACGAAATTACTTTTCTCGATTTACATTAATAACTTAGAGAAATATTGGCAACAAATTTATTAGTAGAATATTTCTTTAAAACATTAATATTAATAAGAAAAATAAGGGAAAAGATTATAGAAATACTTGTAACAGTTTAATAAAAATACTATATAAGGGGTATATAGTATTTTTATTAAACTGTTGTAAAATTATTATTAACTATTTTTAAAACTATTATATATACCTAATTTTATATCAGACCTTCGTAGTGCAACTTCAATTTTTACTAGGATTTTTAGGTTCCCGAAGCAAAACTAGGGATCCTTATAGTTTCTCCAAGTCGGTCGGTTTGTTCGACTGTATGTTGCATCCATTTTATTCGCAGCTTATTAGCACAATAAAATTGAAATTATGCATGGTTATACATATTTATAGCGCCTACGAAACTGTGAAATAAAATCTTAAAAACAATTTTCAGTGTACCTCCTCTAGATCTAAAAGGCAGATGATTTTTTTTTTTAATTATGCATCATTAGGCGAGTTATGAAGAAATGGTGAGAATGAAATTTTACGATGCGTGCATGCGCACGCACAATGTAACAAAAATTGACAGGATGAATTTGATCACGATGTGCCGGCACAATTCAAAAAAATCGACAGTATTCAAGTCAAGATACTGTAGTCATGATGGTTATTGAGGTATTTGTAAATACACAACTCGTTTTTATATTGATATAATTCTAAGTTATATTTGCGTGTCATTACTTTGTAATTTATTTAATATTAAAAATTAATAAATAACAATACATTTTTCAATTATTAAGGGATAATGATTGTAATTCTAGACAAAAATATAAATTTTTCCCCACTCCATATGAGAATATAAATTTTAATTTTTAAAATTTACTTTTTTGATTGAATTTAGATTTTACCAACTAATCAAACAAATTATAATCATGTCCAATCTTTTCATTATTTTATTTACATTCATTATTTGCGTACTGAATAAAGATATCCTTGTATTATGCCAAAGAAATATAATTCCAACGCGCATACATAAGTATACATAATTTTTGTTATGCGCATGCCACATTGTGCATAGAAATATTGAATAGGTCTTTCAAAAATATTAAGGTTATGTCGATAATACTTTTTCGATAAAGAGATCTGTTCACGAAATATTAAGCTTCAAAATGATCATTATTTTTACAGCTACGTATCTCCACCCCGTACCATCTAAACCATTTGTGAATATCTGGAAAGTATTGACAATAGTAGTATATATAACGAAATCAAAAGGAAAATTATATCAGATAAGTGGCTCTACTAGCTTATGAGTAATCGTCAACAAACTTATGGTATGTAGTTGGGTGTATAAAGAGTTCATAGAAATTCCATAAAAATTACTTAAGTCAACTGCAAAAAATAATTTTATACATATTTATCTGTATTTATATATATTTATCTGTTAATTCGTTTACTTCAGAAGCACGGATTATGAGGAGTTTAGTCCACCAAAATTTGGACAAAATGTTCTTTTTCGTCAGAGATCGGTATGTAGAAATAGTTCAAATTATGCGAGCGATTTTAATGACATAATGAACTTAATATTATGACATTTTCTAATAGACCGTAATAACTATTAATTAATATTTTATTTCGCGTTTATTATTTATAAGCTATTAAGGAAGAAGTGATACGGTTTCCCGATATCCTCTAAATGTTTAATTGACAATAATAAAAACCTGTTAAGAACGTACTATGAAGGTAACGTATGCACTAGGTCATGTATAAACGTTTAAAGGTACTAAATGTTAGGATACTATGTGTCTAAATATAAACGGAACCCTCGCAGCGCGAGTCAATATTAAGACTATTAACCATTTAGTTACAAAGTAAAGAGCATTTTAAAAAAATTAATATGAAATGACGATTAAATCACAACTTAAACATTTTTCTCCTAGATTACAACAGATTTTCATTACTATCGTATATTTCTTGAACATTAACCAAATGCACCAAATAAAATTATCTATTTTCGCATATAATCGTATGATGTCTTAAAATGCATACTTATGCTTAATACTAGTTATTAATTTATGAAAAAGTTGTTTACTGAATCTTTTCAATTCCTATGTAATAAATCAAAGCACAAAATATATTTGACGAATAACACAAGCGCTCGACTCAGACAGTTAACACTTAACTGTTATTAGTAAGTGCCACGCCTTCCAATTATAATTAAACTAGAATAACTAAACGTGGTCTAATTTGGTTAATGATATCTTTAATGATGACGTTTTCAATAAGAATTTAATCTTATTACGAGAATAAACGGTTTTAAGTTTGAGAGTTTGTTGTGTTTTTTTAATGATTTTGATTATTTTTTTTAAGATTTCCATAAAAAATCCGTATTCCTTTGTTTTTTTCTCACGTTTACCTTTTAAATTGATGTTCGAATGCAACATCTTGTATTTTAAAGAGGATGCCTGGTCTATTTTTGTGATGACTGTTTTTATAGACTTGTGGTAAAACTTGTATTAACTAGTATTTTTATTTATTAGCAAAGTTATAAAGTGTTCATAATTAATAAATAATTGACGTCTAATTTAAAATTTTACCTAACAAAATAAAAATTAAAATTAAGGAGATCCTAGTGCAAAATATTAGTAGAAAATATTATTACTGGGCCAATCTAATTACCTAATTCAAACATAGTGCTAAGTAGACGGTGCTGAAATAGAAATATTCATTGAATAGTTCTATTTCAGCACTAGCAGTATCATCTTATTTCTTGAATAGCTTTAAAGAAAAGAAATGTTTTTGTTCATTGTTATTATTTTTAATATCAGAATTTAGACTGAAGAATTCTTTAGTTTAAAAAAATTAGAGATTCAAATCCAGTGTTTCATAGTTCAAAATCCAGTACTTTGCAGCTGCACCCATGACTCAGTTAGAAACAAAACGAAGTTTTACTTACTATATACTCCTTTAATAATCATTTTTACTCGTAATATATTTGTGGGTAAATATGTAAAATACTGGTAATATCTGAAGTTTCAAGTTCTTACCTCCATTAAAAGAGTCTAAATAACATGATTATATTATTGCACAAAACGCCCCCTTAAACATTTCCAAAGTTAATTATTAAAAAGACGTCAAGTGTGAATAGAACTCGTACCCCGAGTGTTCCATACCCAGTTCATTATAAATTACCATAACAAAATCACAACATTCTATTATATGTGAACATATTTACATATTTGTGATGTTGAAATTAAAGAATAGGAGAGGGAAAACATTATAAGTTTCACTTTTTTTTTGAAAATTATAAATATCTGAGACCATATTTTATACATAAAACTTTTTATGAGTCTATTCAGATTTTTTAGTTTCCCAACTTTGGAAACAAGGGAGGGGAATGATTTTATACGTATACTTTTCGAATGTGTATGTGTAAAGTCATTTAATGTGATAGATTTCTCAACTTGTAATCCCGTTTTTCAATTTCATCGAATGGAAAGCCATTTTCGACCCATTTTGCAGAAAAATAAGATACATGATTAATAAAAATAAAATATGAATTTGACAATAGCAGAATAGTTCCAAAATTCTTTTACCTGGAATAGATGAGGACAAGCAAATCTACAATTTTGCCAAATTTTAGTCTATTCGTATAGCAATATAAAATATTTAAGTATTAAACAACAGTAAGTCTGTGAAAATGATACTATAAATATGGTCAGGTGAAAAGGTTACCGTTATTATTATGTACAATTTATTATATTTTGTTGCATTTAATACATTTAATTAGGTTTAATAAAGCAAAATTAAGTTCTAAATATCTCTCCTGCTGTGTAGTCAACGAAGCATGCAAATGACATGTTAATAGTTGTTATGTATTGTCAATGTCAAGAAATACAGCAATATGAGCATGCTTTCTTATAATTACCTACTAGGAACTTATTAAGAACAAAAGATAAAAAATGAGTATAAAAAAATTGTAAAAAAAAATTATTGATACAATGTATTTCCCGACAGTACTTCTCACTTTTTGTTTGAATTTCCAAAATTCAAATAATAGTTAGCACAATTTTACAATACTATACAAAACTAAATACGCCTGTGTATACGCCAGTGTATTTCAAGCCATTGCAGGATATCAAATGAATATGGAATGAGAAAGCCAAAATGTAAAATAATTATTCTTATAATAAAAGTGATTAGTTTGCAAAATTACTGAAAATTCATTAAGATAATGAAAAAATAAAATTAGATATTTTATTTTTATAACTAAATCTATAATAATAAGACTAAATAAAATGTAATAAAATTCATATTACTGAAAACAAATTATCCCGAAGAAATATAGTAAGATCGTAAATTAAATTTGTTTTCTCGTATCACTTAAGTTCAACTCACACTTGATACGTTATTATGTTTTAAGAGTAGATTTCTACAAGCGTGTACGCTTAATTTTAATTTTCTGTAATATACCTCCGTACCAAACCATCCCATTTACCATCCCTTAGATAAATGTGTCGACTTGTATTTAAATATTTATTTAATCTACATCTTGTAAGTACGAGTAAGTTTAATAAAAGTTTCAAAATGCTGACATTGGAAAATATTTTATTCAATGTGATTTAAACTGGTTTAAACTTACTGTCGTCATACGATAAACTCTTTCTTATCTATGGTCAACATCTCTAGCTGATCAAATACTATCTACGTCGTTGGACAGCTCAATGCAAATGCGCGTGCGAAATTAAATATTTGTCACAGTAGAATGTCACATGTTTCGTAATATATTAAAATATTTTCTTACAACTCCATATAGAATTGCAGTTTCGTTAGATAAAAAAAACTAATAAATATCGAGCTTAGGTAACACTTCGTTACATTATTTTAGTTCTCTGAATCCGTTTTGATTTTTATTCTTCCCTGACACTATTGTCAAAACGGAACATTTATAGAATCATTTCGATGTCAGTTCCTTCGTCTTCACAGGCCATTTTCTCGGGAACAATTCGGCGAAACAATTTTAATTGAGTGCAGAGATAGAGTATAGAAAATAAAAATATAGATAGAGTATAATGCCTAATTATAGACGTGAAACATAAAAAGTTGTATATTGATTCTGGGGTTACTTTCGCGAACTAAATTAGGAAATAAAAAAAATTAAGGTGTCACGTGAAAACTTACTAAAGCACGATACAATAATACATATTATGTATTATTTTTTATGAACTTGTTTAAAAGTTTTCCGAGAAAACCAAAGATTCACTCAGAAAAATCTAAACAAATCGTGAATATTGCGAATTAAGTATAGATTGAACCAAAATTGTTGGCATCGAAAAATTCAAGCATGTTTGATTGCTATAAATAATTTAATTGTTTCTTTCCTTATAACTGTTATAGATTCCGCTTATTTCCGTTTTTTTGTTCAATATCTCATTTGCAATTTGTTTAAGACGTTCTGTGTGAGAGGGCATGATTTAGTTAAACCTAGTCGTGTTAGTATAACTCGCACTACGAGGATTATATACACACTTAGCTACATATGAAAGGTTAAACATGTACCCTATATATTTATAGACGTTATTTTTAATTTTAATAAATATATTGCGCAGTACATGTTTTACAGGCGTATGCTATACAATTGATATGTGGCGTATGTTATACAATTGATAATTGATTCATACAAGTCGACCGAAATAATTTTGCAATAAAATGCTTAATAAATACCGTCGAATATAATAAATACAGATGACCATTTGAATATAGCGAAATTACAACGGTTCCGTTTTTATAAGGGTTCCATACCCAAAAGCTGCCAACGAGGCCCTATTACTAAACATCCGCCGTTCGTCTGCATGTCTGTTACAGGGCTGTATCTTTTGAACCGTAACAGGTAGATACTTGAAATTTTCACAGAATATATATTACTACGGCTTATATCACAAAAATTAATGTTAATATAGTGCGGTGGTACGGAACCGTTTTGTGCGAGTCCGACTCGCACTTAGCCTCTTTTTCGCGACTTAGCTATTGAATCCTAAAAATAAAAACTTTAAGAGTTTATAACACATTAAATACGTTCTCTGTCTTGATCTCTCTCTCTTGTTCGTTACTCGTACAAAAACTGCTTTAATAAAACGAATGAATCGGGAACTTAAATGTATTTGCATTGAAACAGCTGTAACAGAAAGTAAGTCAATGAAACAAACGAATTTACATTAATACAGTACTTGCTTGAATAAATCATTTAAATTAGTCTGCAGTAGTTTGAGTAACACTGCGCTTAAACAGTAAGAAATAATATCTTGACCTCCAGTTAAGAGTAATCTCGTTGCTAAGTTTAAAAAATTAAAGACCCGTTGTAAAGGTAAAACTATTACCTCGTAACGTGTGTGTTCGTTTATATGTGTCTGTGAGAGTCTTAAATTAACATTACTCAATGCCGTATATGTATATATATATATATATATATATATATATATATATATATATATATATATATATATATATTTATTTATTCCGCTGTCAACATCAGCTCTTTAGGTGCCAGTGGATAGTTTCCTTATTTAACGATAAAAGACCTCGATACAAGTGAATACTAATTCGTTAATATTTCGTATTTGATAACCCCAGAAAAAAAATATTATTGTCTCATTCATTTGTTTTGAACTTTTAAACTGATGTGTACTTATAATATTTTACTTTTAAACTGATTTGTACTTACAATATTTTACTTTTAAACTGATTTGTACTTATAATATTTTACTTCTAAACTGATTTGTACTTATAATATTGACTTGTTTTAATAAGACGAACACATTTCAATGAGTCACAGTAAAATAATTCAAACACTCAGTGCCGAGGTGAATTGCGAACGGTTGCGGTAAGCAGAAAAACTGACAAAATGCTCGAAAACAAAATTACAGTTATACCAAAAAAATATTGGAAAATAAAGGGACAAAATATTAAGGAAATATGATATAATTAGAGGGATTTGTGAGGAAGTAAGTGAAAATAGGTGTGGTGTATTTTTGGAGTTATGTATTGGCACAAGGAACCCCTATGATTTCGTCTTATGCGTTTTTAGGTCAGTCGGTCTGCCTGTCACAGCCTCTCGGCTTCTACCCAATCTCTTCAGTTTCTACACCTTCCTCTTCCTTCATCAGACTCACGTGGTTATAACATGCAACCAAAGGTTTCACTTAGACAAGTCAAATAAGTCCAAACTCGACGGGTTTACTGTTAGCAATTACGAAGTACCTATGATAACCTGCCTCCTCCATCATCATATCAGCTCGATGGTATCAAAACGACAATAAGAAGTGAGTGACCAGTTTTCGTACAAAGTTAAATACAAGCGAAGCTAATCAAAGTTATTCAAAAATATTTTTAAAGCATGTCTATAAAGTGAGGTTGAAATTTTTTTCTCCAATACCGTCGAATGGAATATTATTGAATAGGACTTTTAAAATTAAATGTAGATTTAATTAACTATGTAACTTAGAAATGATATAAAATATGTTCCTAGATATTTAATATTTCAAAACAGGGTTTAAAATGTCTAAATAAATTTTAAATATAAATATTAGACAATCACTTCTAATTAAAATTGATTGGGTTACCTCGCATAGGATATATATATATATATATATATATATATATATATATATATATATATATATACGACTATGAAACATTACTTTATGCGTGTTCGGTGTGTAGGGTACAAATAGTCAATTTTTTAAAATCGTATTCCGTGATTTTGCATTTTTTATACTGATAGCCAATGAATTCATCTCTATTTTCTTTGACAAACAAAATATTTCAAAATAAACAAAATTATTCAAAGTACTTCCCCAAATCCCGAATCAACGTATATTACAAAACTGAATTGTGTCACGATGTGGAATTTGTGAACTGTCTTCTTATAAAAATATCTTGTTCTAAATGAGGATAAGTTCATGATATGGATTTGTATTACCATTAATATTAAATTAATTGCGTCGTAAATTCTTCTTTGTTAAAATATAATTTCATCCTTCTCATTACGGGTTATTGGCCGTAATATATTAATTACGTAATTAATCTACGAAACAGATTACGATTATATTTTTATAAAGAAATAGTTTATTATGAGGGGGTGGGAGCAAAGAGCGGCATGTTTTCATGAAAATTTTCAGCAACATTACATTCTGAAATAAAGTAGGCTGTAACTCTTATAATAGCTCTTTCAGTTAATATCACCCACGATACATAAAATCAAAAATTTTAAACTAAATTTCTCTCTTTATTTTCCTATTAATATTTATATTATTAAGACATTTGTGAGTTGATAAGCGTTATGTGACGTTGCACGACACATTTCAAGTTGTTGCGACAAACGATTCTCAAGAATAGCTGTTGTGATGGTCAAACGGACGAACGGACGGTGGTGTATGGTCTTTTAAGGATTAAACCCTTATATTTGTCTCCTTTGAGGTACAAAAACCTAAAAATGGACATAGAGTCACTAGCATTTCTGAGATAAATCGTTTTATTTTTCTAATATTTTGGTTTATAAAAAATTGTGACAAAAACACTTTCGTAGTATGTTGATATACGTATTAAAGTTTACTACTTATTTAGACTTCAATATGTAGTTAATACATATTGAAGTCTAAATCGTAAAGCATTTTTTGTGTAAATTAAAAATTATACAAAGCATATATTGCAGTTAATTGGATAGGTAATTATTCTTTACAAAATATTGGCACTGATGCATTAAATACGAACTTTTAGAAAAATGAAAAAGGTAAACGAAAGCAGGAGGTGAAATTTTCTCTACCTAGACAAGAGATGGACGTTTGAGCCATATGTTACTATTTTTTATGTTACTATTTTCTTAGCTGATTTCCAATCGAATCAATCATACCAAATAGTGAAAAGAAATGGCGTTCACCTCGCTGAGTCACTCTGAATTACTTAACCATTACCGTATTGAGTTCTAGGCTTGCTTACCTGACAGCGTTATCTGGATCACTCGGTCACCCCGTCATCGCTGCTCCCTTCTCTTTATTACATGTCTATAATATTACATTGGCAAGTGCCGTAAAGGTCATTATTTTTTTAAGAGAGTAATCGTAATGGGGTGAATAGATAAGATCTATCTCTCTAACACTAACTTACGTAAAATATGGGTAACCCTTAAGTTACTGATAAAATTCTTGGCATAAGATACTTGAAGAAGTAATTGAATTTATCGATACTTAAAAGTTAAGAATAATCTGAACAACTACTGATTCGGCGAATATTCTGAAAGCATAGCTTTTTGTAAAACAATTAAAAGCAGTACGTCAAATTTTTACATATATTTTATAAAAAAATTTGTTTTTGGGTCCAATAAAATTATTTATAAAAAGGAATTATATTCAATTTTCCAAAGCCACCCTTAAAATGATTAAAAGATTATTTGTTAGTCTTATATTTTCCCTAGCCGGAGGTGACTCAAACAAAAATGGTTTCAGGGAAACCGCGTCTACTCGAGTGGTTGATTATCCATGTAAAAAGGAAATTATATCATTCGATTTTATCAATTTTTAAAAATTAAATTTCAGCATCAGAATTAATAAAGTTCAAATAAATGTTTACGAAATAGAAGCTTCAAGCTTTAAAGATATATTGTTGATGACTCAAATACAAATGCAGTGACGTAATTTCGAAACGACGTTCCGACGCCATCGTGTCTCCAACCAGAACACATAAATAACTGATCCCGTTGACTTAACATATGTGTACGCCTCTGGATGAGTATGCTTTTTATACTTTCTAGAAATATATGCACAATAAACAAAAAAATTATATTTTCAAAACTTTTAAAATACTATTATATATTATATATCTAATCACTCTAGTCTAGTGTAAATACCCACTTAACGAAGGCCCAATTCTTGCTTGAACCAATAATTTTTAAGTGCTACGTTATACGTGTGCTTTCAAGTCTCACACTGTTGTTAGGATATTTTTACAAGCGTAATATAGAGAACTTAGTAAGCAACGAGATGTACCCTTTATTTATTAATAATTTTTTTTAAATTTCTGATGAAGTACTAACTGAATTCCATTTATTTTGAAATTTTTACATGTTTCAAAATCTTACAAGGGTTAAAGAGTTGGAAAGAGAGGATGAGGCTGTAAAATGCTTTAGAGATCCGTATCTAGCGAAGCAAACACCCTGTTAAAAAATATAATTAGATATTTTCTATTGAATTTTCATAGATCCCTCCAACAATATGATATTCGAAGGACTCCGAGGGAAATATTCAACCTCAAGTTCCGCATATTGGAAAGCACTTAATAAAATTTGAAAAGGTTTTTTTCTTTATTTCTATTTATTCATGTAATTCAACTATGTTTTGCTCTAAAATTTCATCACAATTGGTCTTACACCGAGCCATGACGCTGTGACATATGAGCAGATGGGCATGATGAAATTGTAAAGGTTCGATATCTACCATTTGGTTTCTTAAACCTAAAAATGATGAGGAGATTTATCACCATATTGCAGTTACTATCATAAATGAATAAAATTTCACTTTTATTTCATTAACCCTACTAATATAATCAAGGTGAAACGTTGTATGCTTATTTATTAGTTTGTATTTCTTTCGCTCATAAACGGCTTTGATGATTTCCACGAAATATTTCATACAGATAATATACATCATAGACTAATAGATAAGCTATCTGTATATTCATACGAAAGAGAAAACTTTGTATACCCCTTTTTAAGCATATTGCGCGCACGGAGAAGTGTGAGAATAAACAATGTATTTTATACTTCTGTGTTCAAGTTCTGATTGTGTTTTTTTTTCAAACTAACATTAAAGTCTTTTTACTAACATTGAATTTTAAATTTCTTTAGAATTTCAGGAAATTAAGGCAAACAGCACACCCTAATGACGTATTTATACATGCTCTTAGCTAACGTAATAGAACAAAATTCAAAAAAATTATATGCAATGATTATAGAGGTATACTCTTTGACAAAACACCTAAATAACGTTCACTGGTGAATGTTATTTAGGTGTTTTGTTGCTGGTTATTACCTTGGCCACTGGGTGATGACTAGTATGTATAATTACACTATTGTTTACAGAAGCAAAAAAGTAAAAAGTGATTAAAAAAAAATTATGCCCGCCCACCGAAAACTGAGTGCGTTGCAAAAACTATAAAAAAAAGTTCGCGACGATATAAATCTATCGATGAGCGTTTTAGTGATAAATGAAATTATAATTACTAAACGTTATATTTATGGATATTTATTGGGAAAACGTATAGATCCTTACGTAAATCAATTTCATCATTGGCAAGTAAACATAGTTCCCTAGAAAATTCTCTTAATTAGTGATTTTAGAATTCTGAATTGAAATCGCTACTACAAAATAATTTACTTAAAATATCATATGAAGTACGTGAAATTACGCCATACATGTAATAAGAGAAAAAGTTAGAGATTTATCGTAATATAAATATTACATAAATAGAGGTTTTTTTATATTTTACTACGCAAGTGAAGCCAGACATGAGCGAGCAAAAACTAGTTTTATATAAATAATGTGTTTCAACTATAACGAAAAAGAGACCCTCTTCTTCTCGTGTCCCACTAAAGCGCTGTCATCGTAACGTAACGTAACGTAACATGAATATTTTTAGGCTTATAACCAAATACCCACACATATACTACAGATAAAAATATATACATAAATCATATGTGTGATTCTGTACACAATAATTAACTACCATATTCATACCACATGTCCTTGGCAACATCTGGGCCGTGAGAACGATCTACTTCCAGAACAAAAGACTCTAAGTACAATGCGAAATCGTATCTGTTATTTTTCGTATCATAGTTTTATTGTCTGTTTAGTAACATATGTATGAGTTAATGATTAAAATGAGAACAATAACGGGCAGGCAGTTTAACAACATTTGCGAAATGCATATACTGATATTACGGTTGCAACATAATCCAGTACATTGCTTTCTGTTAAGTTTCTAATTATTAGGAAAATTTTAATATTAAAACTACAAATATAGCCTCCAGTTTATTTTACACAGTTAAATATTATATTACGCAGTAACCGCTTTTATCCGGTGTATATTATCAACATCTACAACGTTCAATGATTGCAACATTTTCTAAATCTCGCCTGAATATTTCATTAAGAAATCTGAAATATTTTCTAAAAATTAAAATTTAGAAAGTGATAATAATTATACATACTTCATTAATTGCGAAATTATTTGATAAAAATAATGAAATAACTTTTATTTTGGATCATTGGAACTACGCCCTGCTACGCTGTTTGAAAGACGCAAAGTAACCATATGGTTACATAAGGCATTATTGTTTATAGTTCCGTAGTAAATCAAAGTACCCTTAAAATTTCCCATGTCTACTAATACGTCCATCACTATGTTGCAGACTTAAATTTTTTTTCAATTTTATTTCATCTTTTACAAGTGGATGCTTCATAGGGATGTCACAATTAATATACAGCGAAATATTGATGGTAAATAAGGTACTGTATGAAATATTGATGGTAAATAAGGTACTGTATGAAATATTGATGGTAAATAAGGTACTGTATGAAATATTGATGGTAAATAAGGTTGCGGATGAATGTTTTTTTTTATCGGATAGGTATTTTAAAATGGAATATAAGTTTTGTTTACCATTTTTAATCTTAAAATCCCCTTTGTGACTAGTATGCTTTGAAATAATGTACAATAGCCCCGCTACAATTTTTCAGCCATGGGTATGAAAAATGTGGAAAAATTCTAAACAATAGCGTTTATTTGGAACTTTCAATCGAAACGATTTCAGTTAATTTGCATCAGCAATATCAAGGCTTATAGGCAACAATGGAACCTTACTTTATGCATATTCCGAAATGAATTTTGCCGTTTTATTTTTATAAAATTAATTATTATTAATACTGGAATAAATAATTAATAAATAAGTAATCCAAATTTTGGCTGGCCTCAATTTAAATCCAAAATGGGAGAAACTGTTCTCCAGTGTTCATAGAATAGCGAACGTGATAATTAAAAAACCTCTGTTCGTAATATTTATAATTTATAAACAATTGCATTTGGTCGTAATGTTATAATTTCTTGTTAAAAACATGATATTTTCAATAGATCAATTCTACATGTCATCAGGGTTATAAAAATAAATCTCAATCTGAGCAACTTTTCGAACCTCTCATTTCACGATTGGTTTAACCTAACTAGAAAAACTTCCTTCAACAAATCTTTATAGTTCAAATTTGAAATATATTTAAAAAAAATAAATATTAGTGAAAATAATCTTATTACAAAAATGATCTAATCTGAGCAACTTTTTGAACCTCGCATTTTGTAAATCGTTTAACCTAAATAGAAAAACGTTCTTCAGCAAATCTACACGGTTTAAATTTGAAATATATTTTAAAACAATATACTCTAGTGAAAATAATCTTAATGCAAAAATGATCTAATCTGAGCAACTTTTCAAACCTCAAATTTCGTAATTTTCTTAACCTAAATAGAAAAACTTTCTGCAGAAAATATCTACGGTTTAAATTTGAAATATATTTTAAAACAATATATATTAGTGAAAATACGTAAAAATAATAGAATAGCAGTATAATAGAAAATTTCCCTCTTGCGCGTTAAGCGATAAAGGTGTCGTCTCACTCAGTAGTGCGAGGTGCAGTAGAAATACGTACGGACAGAAAGAAAAACTTATTCATTTGAAGTAAGTAATCAAACAGATGCTGTTAATCCCGGAAATTGTTCAGATTTACTTCACACACTTTTGCCAGTTCAATATTTCCTTACCAAAGCGTATTATTTATAAGTCTGCTGCATATATCATTAAATCTAATTTAGGAGAAATTATGATCATATGAACAAATTATCGTCAATCTTAAAAATTCAACTTTGTATCCGCATTTACAAGTAGTGTATAAAACTTAATCCACACCTTTCAAATGGGTCCAATCTTTCAAGCCATCTCATATCTGCCTAGCTACCAAACCGCTCCAGACCAGATAACTTGATCTGGGTATCGGATAAACTTGGCGTCAACTTCTCGCCTTATGACTTACGTAACTATTACGTCTTAACGACCACTTGACGCAGGCCTCACCGCGGCGCTCCGTATTCTGCGAAACTTAATACCTGCGGTGTTAACGGGATTAAATCTACGACAAAGTTATTTTTACCCACGATGGAACTGAGGAGGTATCTGCATCTATGGTGAGAGGTTGTTTGTTTGTTTGTTTATGTGTGCCATTCAATATTCCCATTTATCTCCAAATGGTTTGATCGAAGTAGATACGGTTTTCTGTAAAATGTTTGCGATTCATTGGCAATAGTTCTCAGATAGTTGTTACGGTGATTACTCACCAGGGGACGCCGCATTAAACATTTTGTTGCAAACGAATATTCCCATTTATCTCCCAAAAGGTTTGACCGATTTAGGTACGGCAAAATATTTGGGACTGATCCGCGATGGTTCTTAAATAAATTTTATGGTATTAGCTCACCAGGGGGCGCTGCAACATTTTGTTGCAAACGAATGTTCCCGTTTATCTCCAAATTGGTATAATCGATTTAGACACGGTCTTCTGGAACATATTCGGGACTAATTAACGATGGTTCTTAGATAGGTGTTATAGTATTATCTTTCCAGAGGTGCTGCAACATTTTGTTACAAACGAATGCCCTCATTTTTCTCCAAGACCGTTTGGCCAATTTAAATACGGTCTTCGGTAAAAACTTTGTGATTTAACTGCGAAGGTTTTTAGTCAGGTGTCATGTTGTTAACTCGTCAGGGGGAGCTGTAATAAACATTTTGATTGGTCTAGATTAACTACTTTGTAGCCTTTCTTCGATTTCGTCGGCGTGTGATCCACGTAACATATTTTTCAAGCGCTCTAACTCTTCCAATGCTATACTAACGTGTGGATTGTCGAAGAGTTTTTTTTTTATTTAGGTCAGTTATTACTACCCTGTCTAAAGATCGTACTCTACTATGGGCTACATAAACTTGCCCTTTGGCGAATGTTTTTAGAAGCTTAATTATTAAGAGTAATAATAAAAAGCTAAATTACTATATTTAATAATAACTATATTTTTTTAAACGCCCTGACTAAAAGAAAGTAAGAACCTATTAATATAATTACAAACCCAAGAAAGTCCATCGGTGCTGCCGTTACCATTTCCGTTCCCAATATCAATCACATTGTAGCAGCATAGAAAAGCTATTTGCGTACCAAAGAGAATCTCAATTAGTCAAAAACTGATAAAACTGCAAAATTTTAGACATAGGCAGGGCATGGCAATCCCGACGAATTTTCTTGGGTTTGTAATTATATTAATAGGTTCTTACTTTCTTTTTTAGTCCGGGGGGGGGGTTAAAGAAATTTATTTAATGGTTTTTCAATTACAACGACTACAATCGTCGTGAGTTTTTTTCAAAATATTTAATTTTGCTTCGCATATTCATATGAATGTATACTTATTAAAAAAATATATATATGTATATATGTATTGTAAAACCTGTCAAGCACGAGTAACACTCGCACTACGAGGGTTCCGTACGCATTTAGGCATTTAAGGGTACATAGTATTTCTATTAAACTATTTACAAATATAATTTTTCTCAACCTAAAGAAGTTACCTACTTTATATTTAACATGCGTAAAATATGATGCATATTTAAAAAACTATAAGATCGAAGATAATCGCTACAGTTTCCCTGTAATCTCCTTATTAGATTTTACTACCGCAATCATCTTCGTGATTTTTAGTTCACTTTATCGGAAATTAGAGGGATAATGCTATGTTTTGTATATTTTGGACTACATTTTTAAATACACAATTTAAAATTGTATCACGTATGATAAATAAAAACATTCTGGACCTTTATTTACCCCCTCTTTAATTTATATGTGATTTTTTTAATAGCTAGTGCAAAAGTAATAATATATATATATATATATATATATATATATATATATATATATATTACTATGGCAAATTTCAAAATTCTACCTTGCACGGTTTTTGAGAAAATCGGCCGTGAACATGGAAAAATATAAATATATTGCCTACCATATAAAACGTGGTTCATATTTCCACAACCTTCGCATAGGCTTCTAAAAACCCTGTTTTTTTCATAATTTTAGGTTCATTAATTTCTAAAATAAGGGGGCGAACCAAGATCTCTGAAGATATACTACCTAAATTTATGAAAAATATATTAATTTTGAGACTCTAAAGACTAGTCTTTCTAAACGATATTCTGAGACTACCCTTTACTAAGTCTAAACGGTAATCTATACCGTATACAGGATTTAGACATCTTTTTTTCAATTCTTAATGTATCCGTTGTAAAATCTCCATATGAATATTTCTGAGGGTTAGCTGTTTAGATATGTGCAATTTAAAATACTCTATCACTGTACCGAATATTTTTTATTTCCTATGGCAAGCTATCTTTGAGAGAAACCGATGGATGGTAACAGATGGGCATACGAGTGATCCCATTAGGGGACCATTTTTTCTCTTGAAGTACGGAGCCATAAAAGTGACAGGTTACCTTTATTCCTTACAGAAAGAGTAATTCCAAAATTATTTCTAAAAGCAGTTGGATTGTTGGAAGGAGTATACATAATTGAAAGGAAAGTATTCTGATGTAATAAATTAAATAAGTATTAAATAAGTATTCTGATGTAACTAAATAAATAGATGATTTTTCCAAAGCTAAACTCTTAGCAGATACGTTTCGAACATACCCGGTTTACCCAAATATTTACTTCGTTTTTAGTGTGTCTGTATGCAAATCAGTTTCTTCCAAAAATAAATATATATTGTTGTATCTTAGCTTGTCAACTTAAATGTTCAAATTTTGCCCTCTTAAGACAAAAAGTTGATCAATAATATCATTGAACTGAAATCTTAATAAGTTTATGAATTAAAAACACCACAAAGTTTTGAGGAATACATCATCTTGTTTTATTCAATGTTGTGTTGATTTTATTACTTCTAATGACAGCTATAAATAAGCTGAACCTGTTATATTCTTCTCTAATCTCCAATCACTCTTCCCATGATCGTATCATTACTTACATAATTACGATTGCATAAAGGCTTGCACCACAACGAAGAAGTTTAAAAACAAAAATAAAACATTCGCCTAAAGCAATTAACCTTCTACGTCGTTAACCTGCCAGTTGTAATTGACCCACATGTCGCCACTCGACCGGATAGAGATGTATGGGCGGCGCAATCTTCGTACTCTTTCGCTGCTCTACAATATTTCGGAAAATTTCAACAGTTGCATTTCTCATCTCTTTAACAGATCCTCTGTTTTATGCCCCAGAAACATATATATTCCCCAGAAACATTGCAGTCAAATACGTCATGATCTTTTTGAACATGTAATATTTGTATTTTAAATATTTCGCTTATGTACAATATACTCGCACACGCACACACACACACACACACACACACACACACACACACATATATATATATATATATATATATATATATATATATATATATTCGTATATGTTTGAGAATATTATGTTTTATCACTTGAAATCTTTAAAAATATCTCTAAGTCACTTTAAAAATAATTTTTTCTTAGTTGTCACCATATAGAGTAGTTTTAACTTAATAAAGTGAAAGAATACACTATTATCAATACAAATATGGTAAAACGCAATAATTTCAGTATGCAGTCCTGAAATGAATTAAAATATTTTCGCTTACATTATCGCTTAAATTTAATTATATCGTCTCGTTGTGACTTCCATGTAGTCTAGAGTAGTCGATGAATTTACATAACTTTATAGTGAAGTAACAAGTAACAAGGAACAAGGATATGGTCAATTATTAATGTTATACCATTAAACATACAACGTTACACTTTAACAATTTAATTTGGTTTTGGCGTGCATATAAATACGGACATTCGATATAGAAGATCAACTCGTTTTTTTACTGTTTACAAGCATGTTATAGTATTAACAGGATACATTGTATTAGCTACACCACTTATCCTTTTTTCCTTTCCTTTATTCAACTCAGAAAATATATTAAAAAAAAAGACAATTTAAGTAAATCAGAAGAATGAGTGCAAAATCTAGTTACCAACAATTTATTACTTTTGATATCAATTCATTACCAAAAGTGTAGTGACGCTCTTCTATGAAAAGAATTAAATAATATAGTGATCTCACCTTCCTAGATGGTAATATTACACATTCGTATGTTATTCTTTCGTTCTCTTTAAATTTTATATATCCTTTCTTACATTTACTAAATGTTCGGTACATTCAATAAACATATTTTTAAGAAAACTTCTTCAAAAATGTTTTTTTGCCATTTATATAAATTCTTAATAAATCAATTTCATTACTTTACTATGATTAGAGAAAATAGTTCTCGTTGTGAACTAATTTGTCGTCAAATAAAGATAGATTTCCTAATTTGTTCCCTCTGTATGCAGATATATTTTTACGAATAAAGCAAACAAATTTATTTTTTTGCAAACAAATCAGCTATACGATATGAACTTTATTATGATTTTTCCTAAATAAAAATTCAAATAAATACGTTGTTAGAAAATATATAGTTATGGGACTCTTCAATCATATAACTAAAGATTTAAGTAAAAAATTGTTTTAGTGCTCTTTACATCTATTAAGTTTTTCTATAGCAACAGAAAAGCTGGTCACACTCATTTTATTTCGCGTTATTTTTCGTTATACAAAGCAATATTCTCATGAGAAAGTCCCTTATGAAAACAGTGTAAATGTTGAACGAATGGAAGATGAAAAGAAAAGACAGAGAAAGAGAGAGGGAGATAGAGAAATAAAGATAGAAAAAACGAGAGATAATTTAAATTTCCACATCCAAGAAATGTATTAAAGTATTTATCAGTACAGAAGAACAACGCAACTTACCAGTCATAAAAACGCCGCTTACTGAACAAGCAGAAAAACTACATTCATAAACAACTGGAAGTGCAAAAACAACAAACTGCAAATGCAAAACCAGCTTGTTTAATGACGAAAATCTAATTGCAAAACATATACTTGTCATTCTAAATATTTCCTGTTTCGTCGCATTCCATACTCCATCTGCCTACACTATTACACACAGTTCATATAATCGGTGTTTTGGACTAGCAGGGATCCAGTTTTACTCTCCGCTCACTGTACGACATATTTCCGTATAGGCGACTGGTACTGACGTAATGCTAAGCGGAAGGCGTCGGGGACAATATTTCTCGTACGCTCTCTATCAATGTCCAGGTCGATTGGACAGCAAGTGGCCACCTGGGCCGCTGCCGGTTTGAGTGACGTAGAAAGTCCTCTGTTAAATGTGGCAAGGTTGATTTCGATTTGAATTTATTCGAGTTGGGGATTGAATTAGTCATGATCATAGCCGTAAATTTTTATGTCAAAAGGAAGAATTAAGGCTAATTTTAATAGTCACACACTTTACAAATTTGTGAGCAACTTCTTGATATGAAGGTAAAGAATAACGCCGATATCATAATAACTTACGAACGTCCATTAAAACTTATTTTTACTTAAAATAAATGTAAGTATAATATTTTCAAATACATTTTGATATAAGATCGTAATGGAAAAACGTAATGGCAAAAGAACATTTTTTTCAGGACATAGTGAGGAATATGAAATCCAAAACTAACTATGAAGCTGAATTTAAACGCTTAGCTTTTTTTGAGACGAATAATTTCACGAAGTTTCATGAAAAAGTAAAAGTTAAAAAAAGGTTCTAAATTACTTGCACTTCTACGCAGTCTATGTTGTTCTTCTATCATTTGAAAATGACAAAATGAAAACGATTATTTTAGTATCTTGTGCATGATAAAGTTTTAATAAATTTTAATGTTTCACGAAAAGGATTCTACCAGAATCTTATTAAAATGCTCCATTACTAATACATAATTGGCTTATTACAAAAACAATTAGGGAATTTTTGCATATCAATATAAAACTTATTAAAATAAATATTAATTTGTGGCAAATTTAATTACTAAAAGGCATTACTAACACTTTTGTTTTTTTCTCTGTCTTTAATGTACTAAAAATAATTCTTATTCTAAAATATCTTACAGTCTGCCAACTAAATATCAATACCGATTGTTATAGTTGACTGGAAGAGATTGCTCATGTAGTATACCCGCCATATGTATTATGTCTTAAAACTGATAAATAAATATATAAATAATAGGGTGTTGCAGAAGAGGAATAGCTCAACATGGATTCCAGAAACGATGAGGTGTTCTAGTAGTAAATAATCATGAAACCAAACCAAAAAGATCGCTATTTTCATTTATCTTGAACAGAAAATTATTTGAAAATTTTTTATGAAGAAAATCATCTGCCTCGAAATGTCAAAACAAAAGTTAATTAGACTATTGTGTATGCAACCAAAAGCTTACAACACGAATTCATTTTACAACTGATTTCTACAAAAGCAACTGTAATTTTATCGTTGTCCATTATTCTATTTCCCAATTTGATTGGAAATCTTCCCGTTTTGAAAACGTGGAATTTTAACAAAAAATTTTTAATTTAAAATTAAAATAAGTATATTACTTAAAAACTTACTTTCAACATTAACAGGTGTCAATATTAACGCAGGTTATTTAAAAAATGATGGAAATACAATACGATTCATTTAGAAAATCCGGTAAGAAATTTCATAATAAGTATATTTCTAATAATTTCAGATGTATAGTACTCTTAGTATAAATATTTTATTCAGTAAAATTGCGTACTACTCCATTGTTGTATACTTTTGAAATAAAAGACGGAATTAGAAATTTATTAAATGTTTTACTCGTTTTAAGTTTCAAAGTATAATACTTAGTGCAATATTTCAAAATACAAAACAAATAAAACATTTATTATAATTATATTTAGAATAGACAGTAAAATTCTAATGAAAAGATAGAGTTAAATGGCAGACGTAAAAAATCTTTAAAAAAAACAAAAAGGAAACAGTATGAGTACAAATTGATAAATTCATACATTGTGTTTAAAAAAAAGCTTCAGAAAGAAAATATTGATTCGAAAAATTTTGTCCAAAAGTGAATTATAACTTTTTCATTCTGGATAACGATTAATTTATAAAATTAATTATAATACAACGGTCGGGAGAATCAAAACGCAGAAAGATTTAAATAATATAAATTGAAGAAAGGCCGACTAAAGCGCAATTTCCCTTGCTTACAATTTTTTATTTATAAAACCAACGTAAATTCTTATAAAGACGTTCATTACTCATAGAACAGATATAAGTAATTTATAGCAATGGTAGCTATTCGTACTATTGTTCAGATGCTAAATGAAGTAACTAATAAAATTTATTGCTTTGTTATCATCTACGTACATCTCGCCACTGTATGCAGGCATAGCGGGACCATTGTATGAAATTATTAAACTAAAATACGAACAATAAGACCAATAAATAACAGTGACCCAATAACTATGACCAGTGGTTCCCAAATTATTGTAGTACTGTAGACAGATATTTTTAATTTTTAGTAGGGTACCTAAAGTAATGTTGGAAACATTCCTCGGTTTGATTCACCTTTAGTAAAACAGTGTTTGTGAAGGAAAGTTTAAATTCAATTAGGATAAATTTTGTACAATTGTTTTGCGGCCTTCGTCAATTATTTAAAAAGAAAGAGAATTAGAATAACATAAGATTAACTTTAACATCTAAATAAATGATTAATTGATAGAACAAACAGCTAGCAGAATATTCCGAAAATAAAATATTCTGTGTGAAGTTTGCGGAATCTTATGATATAAATATTGGCTGTATATTCTGTTGTTTTAGATTTACGTATATATTGATAGATTACATTAATATTTTTCTTAACTACCGTTTTTTAGTGCGGTTATATTTACTATTTTATACAAAAATTCACTTTTTTATGTGAAACATTTAATGGAGCGTTTGGATGGGAGTTAAAATGTGATTCGGCCAGCTTCGCGTCTTGTCGGCTAACAATATTATAAAGTTAAAAATATGTTTTCAATAGATTGTTAAGAAATATTTCGAGGATAAACTATTTGATGAAAATAAAATACTAATATATATATATATATATATATATATATATATATATATATATATATATATATATATATATAATATTTTGTTATTAACAACCATCCGAATATTTGTTTTTTCGTTTTCAAATCGTTGGAATAAAAATATTTTAGTATAAAAAAATTTGGATTCTTCACTTCTGCCAGGCGTCATGCTCACATTTTTTTAATGTAAAATGAGTTTACAGTGATTATTTACTCATTTTGGCCAATTATATTCGTACTTCAATTTTACTTTAAAATATGTTTTATTACATTACTTTGAGAAATGATAAATATGGTATGTGTTTGAGAAATTGTTAATATATACCAAACACTTCCTCTGTCCCAATTTGGTCTCAATCGAATCATCCCTTTGTGCTGTAGGAGGTATTTTTAAACTATTTCATTACAAATATAACTGAACTGATCTATTTGTAGGGAACAAAAATCCATTCGATAAATTTTATAACACTATAAATAAATTAATAAATGTACATAAAAATAGCACCATAGCTCCTATATTCCTGATCTGAAGTATACATTTTTAATATTTTTTTAAAGCTAAGGTTGTGATGATTTAAACACAAATTTAAACAAAATGGGTTCGTATCTTGTTTAAAAAAAATTGCTCAGACAAATATGCTATTCCTCGACTATGACCTCTAGGTGGTTTTCATAGACAGATAAAATTACTAGGGTTCAAAATGGAAAATACGTAACTCCAAAATAAAAGCTTTTCATTAAAATATATTTTGTTGCTGTTTCATCATAAAGAAAGACGCGTAATGTGTAATTGAGTTATTCTACTACGATTGAGAGCTATATAGGTTTTCTATTTTCCAAGATAACCCGAAAGTTGGTTAGTTACATTGATACAAGAAGAACTTATCACAATTAATTGGTTAGAAAATAATGGATTGTTCTTAGAGTTACATTCTTTAATGTTATTTGCTAAACACATTTTTTTTAGGAAAACAGTAAGACAGAAGACGTAAGAAAAAAGTTGCTACTTCGTTTCTAGAAAACGCATACTAATAGATTTTTTCATTGTCGAGCCATTGCGCGTGCCAAGAGGACACGAAGTATTTTTTATACAACGTTGAACGGCAATCGTTCATTATGTCACGAAAACTGAAATCGTGACTGAATTAATAATCGATACCGAGGCCATATTTATCATTAGATCCAATTTAATCATTAATGTTCGAGTAACTTATTAATTACTGTCTCACATCCCAGAAGAAGGAGATACAAGATAGAATACAAGAGCACTTAGCGAAATCGATTCTATATTAATATTAGCATGGCATACTAGGGAATGTAAGCCACACATAATAACGACTGTCGTATTGGCAAACAGAACAATGTGGTATGGTGTTTACTCAAGTTCAGGTAATAAAATAGAATATAGTTTTTCATTTCTATACGCTTTTCCATTGTACTTAGAAGTACCTGAAGTTGGACTTGAGATAATTTTAATCTGGACACAGATTCACGTTTTGTGGTGATTCAAGAAATTAACTTGCTAATGGCAAGAGAGGACATAAGTATGTATATATGAATGAATCAAAATACTTAGCCATTTCTAAAGATAAGGTCCCAAACTTTCATAAGAACATTGTTTTTAAACAATGATCTTATGAACATTCGGTGTATTATTATATATAACCATAATTTTTCCCCGCAAGCGACCTTTTTATCAAAGAAAGTATCCAATAGATCACACCACATAAATATTCTAATTCCATTTTCTTTAACTATAAAAAATTGTCCTCAACTAAGTATATGTTTTTCAGAATCGTACGTGTTTTAAATTTAAAAGATTTTTAAAAAATTGACATACTTATGTAGATATACAAGATAATCTGATTGTTTTGTCTTCCCTGCTAAATTTATCTTTAATAACATTTCTGCATTATTGACTATTAAAAATAACAATAAATAAATTTTAAAAGATGTTATTCATTATTCACAATTAAATGAAACTATGTGATGTAGTAGTATTTCAACATCTTCTGGTGGGCTATTAGCAAAAATTTTTCGTAATTGCCCACTTGAAATGTTGAAACACAATGAAACCTAGGTCGCGATAAAGAATTTAAATGAAGTAGAAATAATACAACATCACGTAGTTTCATTAAATTGTGAATTTTGATATTCTAAAAACTCAGTGCTACCTGTCTTGGGCGATCAAAGTTTTCTCAAATATATCGTGTAATACGTTCGATTATTGAATTTTTTAAAAATGTAATCTAATTCATTTTCAAATGAGTTGTTTGTTTCAAATACGTAAAACCGTTTCAAATATGTAAAATATTCGTTGTCATGTTAGTATCTATGTCGCTCTGTTAATATTCTTGCTAAAATATTTAAATTGATTATCTTATTAATACTCTTGGTACATTTTTTAAATCGATTAACCTATTAACATTCGTGCTGAACTATTTAAATCGATTATCTTATTAATACTCTTGTCACATTTTTTTAAATCTATTAGCCTATTAATATTCTTGCTGAAATATTTAAATCGGTTAAACTGTTAATACTAACATATTGCTATTCTTGCGGAGATATTTAAACCCAAATTATAAATGTGGAATTGATATGATATACTGAGCATTATTCGTAAAATCAAAAATGTTCGTAAAATAAATGTGTTTTTTACATGTTTTAATTTTCGTTTTTTAGTATTTAATAGGCAATTCTTTCTGAGCAAGTAAATTATAAGAAGTCTAATAATAGCCAAGTCAGAAAAATATAAAAACCTTCATGAGTACATCCGTGCTAGTATGTTGTACATCCGTGCCAATTTCAGCGTAAATATGAAATACGTATTAAATTAGGCAAACTCGAAATTATTTCATTTATTTCAAAGACATTAGTTAACACAAAAATACAATTATTTTCTGTAATCTTTAAATGATTTACAATAAACTTTTCAAATCTTTCTCGCTTCAAAAAATGCAGAGCGCAAATTAACATTGGAGCAGTGTTTCCAAATATTACATTTTTATTTTTATTTGTACTTAATATTATATCTGTGCTTTCCTTGAATAAGCAGTGATAATACAACGCCCCGAACTCTATATTCATGTAATATTTTTTAAATGCACCCAATATACAGATAAAAATGATATTTATTGTCAATTAAGTTCTATAATAATTTTAAGGCTATAAGTATATAAGTAACATGATTTTGGAACTCCAAAAATGAAGCCGTTTTTAAATAACATGTAGAAAACGCCTAATTCTCGAATAAAGTTATGTAGTATTATTTATAATAATACAGAAAACAGTTTTTTTTTAATTTTAGTATCCTTTTATCAATTATGGTATAAGCCTTATTGAACTTAGTATGACATATTCAATTCTTGTATGCTGTTCACAATATTTATGTTGTTTTCTGTACTTTGAACTTATTCGAAAATTTTTCATAAAAATATCCCTTATTCGCAGGAAACCTATTTTGAAGGATGTTAAGTTATAAATTTATTAAAATTTATAAAGTTATTAAATATATTTCCTCGCATTTTAAAAATAAAACGTTTTTTAGCATCTACTCTGAAATATAAGAAATCTTGTACAAACGAGTAAATCTATTTAACTCTTTCACATAAATACTTTAACAAACAAGACTTTTTTTGTACATCACGCCAATTTTTTAAATACCTCTGTGTATAATTAAAAGTATAATTTAAAGTCATTTTGTAAAAAATACGCTAAAATATCGCTTGAAATGGTCAGTTTTAACGGTTTTGAAACTACATTTTAAAAATTATAATAAAAAAACAGAGTTATTTGAATTTTGTCTCTAAAGTTTCTCAGAAAATTATAACGACGACACTTAATAACCCTGAATTATCCTAAAACTATGAGATTTATGTCATAGTTTTTGAGTAATTCAGATATTATAAAATATATGCTAGGCAATATAAGTGTGTAGAGAAAAAATATATTATTATTTATAAATAGTTTAATAAAAATACTATTTATATTTTTTTATTAAACTCTTAGGTTGGCGACTATTAACTCGCCACTTTTCTTAGCATTTTCTGGAATGCTATAAAAATATCTCGTTTATCTCTGATATAATACATATAGAGCACGGCATTAAATATTCTTTTCAGTTAGCAATTAATTTAAAAAAAAATTACTACGAGTACTTAAAGTGCTCTTGCTTGATGAATACTGTTTAATGCGAAAAACGAAAGAAGTTATATCCTTCAATGGCACAGCTAATTATTGTTATAAAATAAGAAAATTTTGATCTCCCCGGTAATTGTTATTCTGGTTCACCTCCTATATGAAATTTAATAAACTTAAAAAGTCTTGTTGAAACAGATCGCAATTTAAATTTGCGTTATCTACCAGAGTTGCTCTCATGTTTTTGTATTGCAATAGAAGACCAATTTTATGCTTTGGGCAGTATTCTATACTGCTAACCCTTATAAATGGGATTATTAGTCAATATAATATTTCTAAACATCAGAATAATTTTTCATTAAACCAAAATATGGCCTAGTATACCTTTAACAATTATATAACTTAATAAAATACTAACTTAAATATTTTAATTTTTATATTAATTCAAGCAAATAAAGAAACAACTTCACTAACACTTGACAGGTTTCATTTTATTCGCTCCTACGATAACTTAGTTCTTTAACGACTATTGCAATCGACGAAGACTATTATTAGATCAAAAAATAATTTAAAATAATCATTTTGTCAACATTTATGGAGAAATCATCATAGACGACACATCCGAACTGAACGTGTAAAATCATAAATTCTGTACAGTCAAACTAGGTACATTCATTCCGAAACATTGTGAAAGCACAAGGACAGAAAATGACAAACAAAGTCGTATTTCTCTCAATATTTATAACATAGCAAAGCGAGCTCTACATTCATTGACTTAATACGTCATTACATTACTCTCATATTATATATTCGGTGGCATAAATGGATGTAATTAAGATGAGAGATAGTCGTTTTGGTCCGTTTTATATGCAGCTTAAAATTTCGTTTCACTCTCAAGGCGCCGACTCCAATTTTGCAACCGATAAATTACAGTTTGTGTAACTTGCTTCATTTGTAAGGAAAATATATTTTATTGTTACATTTATTGCATTATTTTTCATTTTTATGCATAATTATTCACTGTAGGAAGAAGCTAATTTACAACATAACAAAATGGAACTACCATGAAAAGTTTCTAGAAATCACGCTATACCCATGATTTTTAGAAACAGTGGTCCGCACCTGTACCTTAACCTACGGTTGAATTCCATCCTATCAAGCTGTTTTCACATGTATTTCTCTAAAACAGAAGAGAAGAAATTTTCAAATTTATTGATTTACATTATATCTTATACAAATTGCACTGTTAAAATAAAGAACCGTATATTATGAGCACATCAAAACATGAATGCCATGTATTATGATGAATCTCATTATTTCCATGTATTAGCCAATAGTTCTATACTTTCGCTAAGAGAGGGTAGTTATTAAAATAACTGCATGTGCCAAAGGCAAACGGTGTCGGGTTAACAAGTGCTTTGACATTTGAGCGATTAACTAGTGATGTGACGGACTCAACATGATAACATCGATAAATAAATAGCGGTACGACAACGATGATTAAAATTGTATTCTAATTAGCAACAAGAGTAACTATTGAGATACTTGACGTAGGTATTTACAAAAATATAATAAGCAAATTAAAACTGGGTAACTCAGCAATGAACTAAGTATGAACGAGGACTGGTATAAACTATAGTAAAATCTGGCCGACATGTTTTAAACGTTTACGTGACAAATTGAATTACATAACAATTATTAATTAAAACTTTGTCCTTGGCCGTATATTTTCCATATTAATTTTTCCAGGGCAAACATTTCCAAAAATGTAAGCTTATTAAATGTTCACTCGACTATTATCCATCAAGCCGAAAAAAACAATTATCAAACTACTAAACAACATACTTTTTCGCAGTTTTGTTAAACTGTTTCTCAAAATTGACATTGCACTATAAGCTAATACGACACATTCAGAACTTATCAGAGGAGTTTTATTAAATTCGTCACAATTTAGACATGAACATCTTACAAAATTTTGTATTATTTTGGCATTGCAACTGATATAATAACAAGTAATGTCTTATGAAAATGTTTCTTTGTTATTTACTTTAAATCGGAATTATTTTTTATACCAGTGATAATTTAAATTATTTGATAGTCTAGCACATGCATAATACTTAAAAATCTGCGACTTTCGGTCAAATTGATACTTTTCCTTAATAGTACTATACTTAGATTACGTTGTAATTGAAGTTATACTTCTTTAGGCGCGTTATGAAAAAATGATGAGAGTGAAATTGTAAGATTCGTCACACAAAAGTTACAGTATGAAGTTGCAGCGGTTGCAGTCTCTAAACAAAAGCTATTGGCACCATCGTCGCCTCTGTTCACTGTTTTCATATTCATAGTATTTATCCACATGTTTCTAGTGTCTACATTCACACACGTGTTTTAGTTTCATATAAGTGCGATTTATATATGTACTGATAAATTATATTCAGTAGTGATTTAAATTCAATATTTTGATATATTTACTATTCGTAAATATTTGTGAAAAAATTGTGTTTATAGACTTTTTCAAGTGATCCAATATAATTGAGGTTATCTATCCGTATGTATTATTTAATGATGCCAAAGAAGTATAACTTCTCACGCGCGTACACGCACCCTTTTTTTTATTAATTTAGCTTGCCCCAAATAATTTAAGCACTGTAAAATTCTCAAAAGAAAAAACAGAATATATATTCCTTTGTCAGCATACATTTGATGCAAAAATTTTAAATCATGTATATTAATATGCTAAGGTTAAGATGTTACTCTCCCTTTTTAGAAAAAACCTAACAACTAATCCACATAAATTATATATCATTTTATAGATAATTGCTTGCTCTACCGGCATCCACAACTAAAAAATTTATTATTGCTATTGTTTTTGCAAATTAATTAATTATTAAAATTATATACACAAAACAACAATGCTGCCATCTAACGGCTCAACGTCAATATGATTGATGGTCGGTAAAATTTATGTTTAATTTCAAATCCACTCACGTGTAAATAAAGTGGCGCTTTAGCTCAATGCTTTTGATACTTGCGCCTCTATATGTCAATTTTAGTAAAATATTTGTTTGATCTGTCATCTGAGCTTTATAATGGAATAAATAATGCGAAGACTTCGCACGGGTCACGCTAGTTAGTTATATTATCATAACTAATTTAAAAAACTTATTGACCTAAATATTTCGTAATAGCAAGAACTTGAGAATTATTTGTCGACGAATTTTAAAGAAGACCAGAATTTTTGTCGACATACAGAAGTGATGATAAACGGTAGAGACGACATACCGAAGTGAGATATGGCCCCTTATTATAGGCCACGCTTTGCCCTTTCCATTGTTTGCTGAATGACCCCAAGCCACTGAGCGAGCTGGGAAAAGATCTGCGCTTGTGGTTTATTTACGAGATATGATATGTAATGAGAAGATTTCTAGGAGAACGAAGGTTACCGATATAACTCCTACGGTTGGTAGGATGAAGTAGTATTGAGTTAGTTAGTAGGTTGTACAGCGCGTAGAATCAACGACCGATGGGCAAGAAAGGTTTTTGTAAGACAACTTCGTACCGAAAGACACAGAGCGGGACGGCTCCCCACTAGGCCTGGCAAAGTTCGGGAGAAACCGTTGAATGTAAGCAGCACATGCTCAGTATTTATGGGAATCAATGGGGGAAACCTATGCTACTGCTGAAAGTGGATGTCTTCCTGCTAATGGTGACGATTTGATCGAATGGACTGTCAATTGAAATGACGAGTGATGATTTCACAATATTTTTTTAAACTCGTGCTATTTTGTTCACATATATGTGAAAATATCCAAAAAAAACCTACTCTTTCTTCTTTTGATAAAGCAGGATACAAACATTTCTTATACAGAAAATGAAACATACAAAGATCTGCCACTTAGATAAGTTCTAACGCATTACACTTTAAATCTTTACTTCCAGAGGACTCTTAAATAATATTTTCGAAACCATCATTAAATATATTTTGTTTCCCTACTTTACTTCTCCTAACCTTTTTTTCTCTTTTTCCGATTATGTGTGTATATGTGTGAGTGTGTATGAGTGTGTGTGTATATAAGATATAATTGAATAAAATAAACTGTTATGGCTTGTCTTAGTTTATATGAATAATTTATTACAGTATTAAAAATGTGATCCCCGTAACTATAACTTTGAAAATAATAAATATTTTTTCTTTAATTTAGATTAAAATTTGCGGATAAATTAAATTTTGGAAAAAATCTTTAATTAACTTTATCGGAATTCCAGTTAATTAGTCAATTACTTGAATTTTAATTTTTTTTCTAGACGTATAATGGAACGTGGCTCCTCGGTGCCGTGGCAGCAGGCTCTCTTAGACGCTATCGGCGAGTCACACTTAGACGCAAGTGCCCTCAGAGAATACTTCCGTCCGCTCGAGGAGTGGCTGCGAAACGAGAACCTGCGGACTAATGAGTATATCGGCTGGACCTATGATGGAGATTATTGCAAATTCAGGTATATTTAATTTAAAAAAGGAATTATACTATTCCCTCCTGATTTACTTTATAAGAAAGGAAAAAAATTAAAGTAAAATTTGTCCTCAAAATTCCATTTGAGAGACATTTAAAAAAATGCTTTCTATGCCTAACTGAGAAATTAACTGCTATGGAAGGATAGTAATTTACCAAAGGTATTTTTGTTAAAATCTTATTTTGATGAAATATGTTGACTTCTGTACACATCTATTAATATTTCTGTTTATGATGTCTAAATAAATATATACTTATGTTACAAAATTTCTGCAGGAAATATAATATTTCATATAGTTTCCATAACTAGATAATTTGTGACAATTATAAGGAAAATTGATAAGATTTATGCGAATGTTATTCACAAAGTAAATGTTCTTATGAAGATTTCATCAAATTTAACACTATAACCTCCTCCAAGTAAAATAATATAAATTGAACATTTGCAAAAATTAATAGAGATTTTACATGATAAACAAAATGAACTTCCATAACATACCGTGGGCGCCTATCACGCAAAAACCACTGGACATATTTTAATTGCACTTCATGGTTTTACATATTAGAGGCTTAATCAATATCTACAATGGAAATCATGAAGTTCGTTACTACTATTTAATGAATGAACAATTACTACTTAATTAATTGAACGCGATGTCTGATACTTGCGGTGTAGTTTGAAAATTCCGCAATGGATGGCGGTATTCATTTAATTTTTTTTTTTTTTTTGTTTAACAACGTTTTTACTTTCACATATATTCATCAAATGCTAGGATGCCCGAAGTTTGAAAGTTTGACGATCTAGAAATGTGTAACAAATTTTTCAGCAAATTTTTCCTCTGCAAATAACGAAGAAAATTGTAGTTATTAAAAAAAAAGTTCATCCATTGATGAGATATTTGAAATATTTACTAGTAAGACTAATGTAAATACATTGGCAATACCGGTCGTTACCACGCTGTTTATTGCTTTACTTTCAACTCTTATGTGAATCACCAATGTGGCGAGGTGAAAACAATTGAGATGCAACTCGCGGCTCAATTGATCGCGATTGTGGATGTAACCCGAACGGAAATACTGTGTCGCGGTGAAAGAATGCTAATGGATACACATTGATATCACCAGTAATTCTGCTGGATTATGTAGTATGTATGGAAATTGCATTGATACGTCGAATTGTGCAAGAAAAACGTTGGCTAAATAAAAGAAAGTTACGGAAGTAAATTTGTTGAAGATTTTTGTGGTAAATTTTAAAACAAAATTTGAAGTAAAGTTTTACTAATATTATAAATGCTAAAGAAAATTAGTTTGTTTGTCTCGCCTGCACGACTTAGCTACTTATCTGAAGCGATGACTATGTTTTTAATAACACCATTTAAAAAGAAAATGTAGTGACTGAACCATAGTAAAAAAAATGTAATGTATATTTTTTATCATGGGAAAATTATATTATAAAGTTATATTTAAAACCAAAGCAGTAGCTACCTTTTTCGCTTCTACTCAATTTTTTTACTATATTTGTATTCTCGTATCAATCCGTTATTTATTTTCTAGATATTAATACTTAAAAATTCTTTTCTTTATTTTAGATGGATAGTCTTAAAATCATACCAGAAAAAGTATTTTTAACTGAAGACTAATTTTTCTCCAGTATTTTTAATTGAAGACTCTAATTTCTTTCTACAGTCATTTCTTTTTAAAATAATTCTCCTTCGCTTGTCCCTTTCTTTACAATGATTAATGTTGCTTTCCTTGACATTGTTTTTGTGTTTTAATACTTCTACAAGAGTTCATTTTTTTTTCAATCAACCGCATACACTTGACATTTCACATTCGCTTCTGTCTTTCTGTTCTTCGATAATGTATTTTCCAATTAATTAAATGCATGCATTTGTTCTGTAATGGACGTTTACGTTTATATAAGTATATATGCAAAACGATGTGTGTCAGTAAAATTTACAAATAAAATGATTCCTATGTTGAGCTATAGCATTACATACTAAGCTATGCAAATGACATGATGGGTGTATAATTTACTAGAAATATATCACATTCTAATGAAATATCACGAGATTTGGATACATATAGTAGCAATACCGTATATGGTGACTAAATAGACTTATATCCAAGTTAAAAAAAAATTGTAAGGATGTTCTATGAAATATAATGTCATAACTTATGTCAATTGCAATGTGGAGTTAGAAAGATTACGTGGAGAATCAAAATTAAAAATCATATTACTTTTACATCGAGTGCAAATAAATTAGCACCTAAGACTAATGCACTTTCCATTTTTTATATCAAAATTCAATTTCTTATACACCTCACAATCAATTAACTCGCCGCGAGTTGTATTACTTACTTTACAACTATTTACTTAAATATAATGATTTTGTTTTATAAATTTTTCGTCTGTCTATTTCATACATCGAATAATAATACCCTTCATTTTGTTCCAACAACAACTGATAAGGGTGAAAGTATAACTACTGTAACGCAATAAAGGCACGGTACACTTTGCACATATCTAGATATTTATTAAACGTGATTCTGAGAGCACACATTTTAGAGTTACATGGTCAAATGACAAAAACTGGACCCTTATAATTTCATCCTGTCCGTCTGTCTGTCTGTCCGTATGTCACAGCCATTTTATTTGGATACAATTGGCAACATATAGATTAAACTTGCATCATATGTATCTTCTATTAACCGCTATACAATGAAATAGTGGAATTAAGAAAAAAAAATATATTAGGGGTGACACTCCATACAAAAACTGGGGGATAAAAAATCCAGTGATCGAACACGTGTGAGACAGATAGGGTTAGATAGGTCTTAAAAATTATTTAGAAATTCCAAAATAACTTTTTATTTAAGTCAATAGTTAGCGAGTATACGTTTATTAAGTCTTAAAAAGTGCGCCCCCCATCGAACTTTTCAGCTAACGTGTGTATAATTTTCAAAAAAAAATTAAAATTGTAGAATTTAAAATGAACTTTAACGAAACTTAGTTTGAATAAGATATATTTGGGTAGTTTTTGAGATATGGACTATTTTCCGTACCGACCGCAGTAATAACTTTGTTTTTCGATGTCTTTGAGAAATACAAACTTATAAGTTTAATACGGTTTGCGAAACCCTTCGTGCGCGAGTTCGCCTCAAACTTGACCCTTTTTTATTTTCTTTACATAAGTTTACTTTAATAACACAAAGTCTGACCATTAGATGAATTACCCAATTGATCCTTCTAAAAATCATGACTAAAAAGTCATCAACCGTAGCAGCTTTATTACATTTCTGCATTTCAATGCTCTATATATGGCTTTCTTACCAATATAACTCAAGTAGCCCTTGTTTGAGAACACTTTCTTTGCTGGACGTTTACATACGATATCGATACTACTATTCATAATGAATAAATATTCTTTTTATCTTTCATTTACTAGCATCCGTTTTTTAAACAGTGCAAAAAAATAGAACGCAAAATTAAAAGCGGTATAAAAAATCGTCATGAAAAAATTCCTAAAAATCAAATGAAATATATTTCTAGACATAAGATTATTAAAACATTTTGAACTGAAATTTAAAGAGTAATTAAAGGATAATTTCTTAAATTCAATGAATAATATGCAAAAAAATAAGGGCAGAAGATAGCTTATGAAAAGATATGTAGAAATTCATGTTAAATTTCGATCATATAAACATGCGAATCTAATTCCATACAAAGTATCACACCAAAAGATTACTTGTTGCTTAACATTTTCAATACTATACTATATTTACAAAATAAATATTTATAATATTATTAAAGAAAACATTTTAACCATAATAAATTATTTTAAGTTATTTTATGTCATAATTTATTTTCACCCCTTATAATTCCTTTCGTTTACATTTCCAGTATCGAGACAGCAGGTCTTCAAGTCTACGGAGGGTTCTACAACGCGGCCACAACCAACTTCGAAGCTGTAAGCCTGTTTAGTTTGATGCTGTGGTCTGCTGGCGCTGTATTTATATTCACAAGCCAATATCGATAGATAACATTTATGTATTATCGTTTATTATTATCTGAGGAGTTTAGACCATTACAATCCTTAACAAATTTTGAAAGCAGACAAGCAGTTAAATTTCAGGAATTAACAATGTGCGAAAGTAATGAATACGTATTATTCAACTCAACGTATGTTCAATTCATAAGATGTATTCAATTCCCTCATAAATCCACAACTTGCGGCGAAATGTTGCTTAATGATAGAGAATTGTGCATTTTCACCTTCAAAATGCTATTTTAGAGATATACTATTCGTACGTAAGTCAAATGACAATTATTATAGCATTCCTGATACTACATAATTTGCGTCGAATAATGTATGGCAATACGGTGATGACTATAGTTTTAGACTGTTCTGTTAAGTGTCTGAAATATGTATAAAAACTGACGATTTGATGAAAACTCGCTTAAAAAACTTCCATGAAATTGAAAATGTTCAGTAAAACGTTTGACTTAAGAAAATTTTAAAAAAGACATGTATTTACTACGTTTATTTCGTAAGTAATTTTTTACCGTGTCTAGTTTTTAAAATGTGAATTACACTTTTTAAATTAATTAAGTAACTATTTTCCGAACGACAGTCAAATACAAAGAAAAACGTTTTGCCAAAGTAATCATGCGATCAAAATTCAACACACAAATCGAAACTGTCAAGTACCATAAAGAGAGCAATACGATAGCCATATTTAGACTGCACGCTCGTGTACTTTTTGGCTGCAAACCTGCTAGTGACACAACTATATGGAAAACGTTCCATTTTTTGGCTGGATCTCCAAAACCACTTTATCGACTTTAACCAATATCAGTAATGACTATTTACGTAAAAAACCCATAAAATTTATTCGATTCAAATCAAAGTATTTCTCGGAAGTTTGTAGCATAAAGGTTTAAACTTTAAGGACGTCTACCTCGAGAACGGCATGATTTGAATACGGAATTATATCGTTACCTTCGCCACCACAGTTAAATAAAACGTAAACATATGAATGTCATGGGATATCCGTTCAATTTTTTAAGTGCACAAAGAATATATGGACGTACTTAACATATGAGCATTCAAATACATATCCTTACAAACATACATACTCATTCTGTCCTAAAATACCCACCTTCATTTTGAATAAGTAGTTACCTTATCGTCAACGAACGAGGTCTTTTAGAAAGTTCTAATTTAGCGATGCACCCTTGACAGTGAGATTTGTTAAGTTTTACTGCAAATCTCTCTTCCTAATTTATAAGATAAAACGTTATCGACTTGTAAAAATGTCGGAATCTCTTCATTAAGGATTATAAAAAACAACGTAACTTAACGAAAAAATATTCTGCTAATTCATTGCACATTAGAAAAAATAAATTCGATCTACAAAATTGTATGTATTAAGCTCCTCATTTAAAAAGTAATTACTCTAAGATTATGTACAGCCATAATATACAATTAATATTTTAATGTGAATAGTTTTATTTTGTCGATGTAATATTTGATAAGAAATATAATAAAATTTATTAACACGAATGTAATTTTGATAAAATTAATTAAATTTAATAAAATTTTTAAAATATTTTAATTGTTTTTTTTTTAAATTTAACAAGTGCATTATCACAGTTGCAAGAATATCGTCTAAGAATACCTTAGTAGTTACAAAAGCATTAAAAAGTCATTGACTTTGATAATCAGTTGGAATGTTAGTAGTTTGAAGTCCGAAATTAAATTGTACTGGAGTGAAAGAAATAGTGAACAAATTTATCGCATCTTTAGAATGAAAGCAGCTCAACTCCAAGTATTTAATGTTTTAACATCCAGCATATTCTGTGAATAATTAACGCAGGAAGCGATCAGTGATCTATAAAAAGAAAGTAAATTAGTATACACATTACTTGAATGTTTTAAGAAATTGAAATAGTTTAGTTACTTCAAAAATATTATAATAATTTCACAATACCTATATAAATGGACTTTTAAAAGAATGCGTTTGAACCATTTGCATAATAAAGGTCCATCCGATACGAACCTTTTTAATTTATAAAAAATGGAATGAAACGCCTCTATATCCTCTGGATAACCTATTTTTAGTCAACCTTTTCATATAAATCGACAATAATTTTATCAATGACACGAATAATATTGTTTTCAGATCATTTATGCAGCGGATTATTAAAATAAATTAATGATTTAACAAAACTCCCGGGAAAAAAGTTGAATGGCGTTAGATCCTATGATCTCAGGTACCAATTAAATTACCAAAAGAAGAAATTACAAGATCTTTAAACATATCACATCTTTCCGTAAGTTCATTGTGTCAAAAGCTGTTTGATGCGATGTACCGCCTTGATGAAATCGCATTTTTAAAGTTTCGTTCAAAAGGACAAGACCCTTGTAAGATCACTTACGTGTCTGTCGGTCACAAACGTGTTTCTAAAAAACCGCTTGAAGTAAAAACTTGAAATTTGCCTAGTAATAAAAAGTACTAGCTGATATAATTATAC
Source organism: Druceiella hillmani (assembly GCA_039881145.1). Classification (NCBI taxonomy): domain Eukaryota; kingdom Metazoa; phylum Arthropoda; class Insecta; order Lepidoptera; family Hepialidae; genus Druceiella; species Druceiella hillmani. The sequence continues at coordinate 24,881,288 of JAYKKI010000016.1, read as the reverse complement.
ACACAACACTACAACTACTACAACACCTAATATAAAACTCAAAAATACTCATTTGGAAGTTTTAGGGGAGGCAAATTAAGTACTCGAAAATTTTTCAATTATTTATCTAGCGTGGGGTATCATTACAAAGAGCTGATTATAAAAGACTCAAAAATATATTTTTCATAATTTTAGGTATTATATCTTCAAAGATATACTGAAAACTACCCTCCCCCCTCTCCTCATTATTACCCTAAACTACTCAACCTAAAATTATGACAAAAAATATCGATTTTTAGAATCCCACGTGAAGGTTGTAGGAAAACTATAGCGATGATAACGATGTTTTCACTCCTATGAAGGATAATATATTTACGTTTCTCTATATTCACAACCGATTTCTTCCATAATCAGTGGAAATAACAACTTGAAATTTGTAGTACTGACTCTGTTAACTGTCTTCAAACATTCACATAACAATTAAAGAGTAGCTAAATAAAGGTCTTCAAAAAAATTATTTCAACTTTGTATATATATATATATATATATATATATATATATATATATACACATATATATATATATATATATGTACACATATATATTTATATATATATATATATATATATATTTATAATGTGGGAATTCATTTCAAAGGGTTTGTCATGTGAAATTCAAAAATATTTTCTTCATAATCCCAAGTTATGCGAAAATAGAGAATTCTCTCTTTATTGAAGAAATCACTGAGCCAAAAACCATGAAATAAACAGTATCGTTGATTATGCACCATATTTTTACACCTTTGAAAGACACAGTAGGCATTACATTTCCGTTGCGAAAATTTAATATTTACGAGTAGTTTAATAGAAATACTATTTTCTCTTAAATGTTTATAAGTTCTTAAGTATGTACGGAACCCCTCTTGGTGCGACTTGTTCTCTCGCTTGACAGTTTTGTTTTCGAGATTAAACTCATAAAATTTGTGCCAAAGAAATAAATTAGTAATCTTTTTCTGTAGCGCTCTCAACACACAGTAAGAGGTCAAAATCTACGGTATCGTAGGCGGACAAAATTAGCTCAATACTTTAAAAATAGCGGTCGTTCAAATTCCCTCAAAATTTATCACACAATCATACTTTGGTTGTGTGGACAAATGATAAGTCGTTTACTGCATCCCCATTAGACATCGTTTCATTTAAATAAACATTTATTTAAAATACGATAAGTTTGGTTTTATATTTTATTATATTCATATTCGTTAATGTCAAATTCCCAAATGAATCAATTACTTCCTTTTTCTCATATGGCAGTAGCATGTAGTTAGCCCTTCAAATCTGGATAATAATATACATCATATAGTTGAATATGTTTCTACTAGAAGAAGGCGTTGTGTTATTTTTATAATAAAACTGAATTTACATTTTTTTTACACAATCTAAATACAAAATATTTGCCCTTCATACACTAATTATTCAAAATAACAAAAAGGTCTACAAAGTTCACCTTTCCGATTAGCAATTGGCATCGGCTTTTTTCCATTAAACTTTTTACAAATATTACTATTATTTTTCACTATACATACTCACATATCGTGTAGTATATATACTACATGATATGTGGTTACAGGATTAAAATGTCATGAATTTCTCAAAAACTATGAGATTTTAAACCATTGCAATAGTTTTCCGGTTAACTTCTTGTGAACCTGTGTTTTTTATTGTTTTCATTTTAGAACTTTCGAAGGCAATGGTGGAGAGGATAATTGAATAATTTCTGCAATAGCTCTAGATCATACATTAATTTCTGATAGAAATATTTTAAAAATTCGTGTAACTTTTTCTTTCTATGGATGCCTCCCACGAAATTAAAAAAAAAACATTTTCATTAGGACCCTGTAAAATTTTCACATAAATATTTTAAAGTGTTAAGCATTAATATGTCCGAGTCAATATGCTTTATCATTATGTCCAATTTCAATTCTCTACACCAAATGGTTATTGAGTCAAAAAGCTGTGATCCAAAATAGGAACATACGGAAAGGCAGCGAGTAATCTATATAAAGTTTCCCTTCCAGTTCCATGTCAAGTATGGAACCTAAAGCAAACATTAAGTTATTCCAGTTGAGTTATTTGACACCATTTGGCAAAATTGAATTTGCCATTATATTCATCGTGCCGTTATTAGTAACTCGAACTGCTTTTATAGGGACGTCTAACACAAATAAAAAGTTGTACATCCAATTTAAAAAAATTCTTGTTAGCGAACTTTTTTTTCAAGTTAAACAAAATGGGAACCTGTTTCCAGTGTTAAATAATAAGTGTTTAAACCATTTGATCACAATGACTTTATATTAAACAAATATGTTTTTGATTGATAATGCGTAAAAACAAGATTAAAATTGAAAATGTTCATAACCGATTTTTGATTTCTAAATAATATATTTCCAATAAAACTTCAAAGTACGTATGCAGTGCCTTTATAATATGTTTATATATAATTGAAAACAGTAAGTAACATAACAAAAGACACGATAAAATTAAAACATTGCTATGAATCCAAAAGCTCCATAATCTCCTTGAAACAAAGACACGTAAACTACAAGAAAAAAAAACATAAAACCAAGCGGAGACGAGTTATTGATGGAATTATTAATTATTTCATAGGTACTTAATTAGATCATATGACAATATAGTCAATGCAACGTACGACATGTAATTACATGTGACATGCGACATGTGATTTTACAAAATATACTATGACACAATTATTTAATACAAAAATAGAGCAGAACGTAATTCGACAATGGATATAAATACCAATAATAAACATGATTTCCAGACATAAATGCATTAACTCGTTCATTGACCTACATTTCCTCGGAGAACTGGATCTTATCGATATATATCTTACTAGCAACCGCCTCAGGTCGGGAAAGACTTTTCACGCAGAAACGCGTCTCGTGTTATTGTGTGAAAGCCCGCTTCTCTAATTCTCCTTACTCAAAATCACCGTAATAAATTATTTATTACAAAATTACTATTTATTACAAAATTATGTTACAGATGGGTAATTTGGTATACATGAGTTAAAAAAGAAAATAATAAAATTTAATCTGATAAGGATTAAGACAATTTTGCGCAATAGACTAGAAAATTGGGTAGCAAAATAAGTTTTTTTTTTAAAGGTGAAACATTTTCAAGAATTTTAGGCAATATGCGCACATATGCTCTCGCAGTCTTTATTTTGGAACTTTTTGAAAAGAGTGATTTTGTCATATCTGATGGCAAATAACGTTAATGTATAGAAAGGTGAAAGGAATAAAGTATGTATAGAAACATTACATATGAAAGTTAAATACATTTCCATAACTTTATTTCATTCCTTGTATATGACTTACAATCCAACACGATTATGATTAAAACGTTGATATATTGATGTTTAGACGGTAGTGAATCCAAACACCAATAACGTGGACGTCCGGAAATATCGAGGACGAACAACAAGAATCTTGTCAGTAGGCCAGGACATAAAATTATTTCTTTTCACAATCGGTTATAAATTTTATAACATCAGTTTCTTTTATAATTTATAGAGTGTGGAAATTTAATAAGCTCAGGAGAAAATCAGCTACGAATAGTTATTAAAAGTGGGCATACAATTTCGATAATATCATAAGAATGTTTTTCAAAAGCATAATTTACTATTTTTGGCTCCGTACTGACTCCAAATCATTTGAATTATGCTAGCAGTAAAATAATGATCACATAATCGTTTATAATCGTGAATGTAAATTATGTATATATATATATATATATATATATATATACATATATATATATATATATATATATATATATGTATATATATATATGTATATATATGTATATATATATTTCCAGATTTCCACCTATAAAAATTACTTTGACACGTACAGTTACGGATGATAACATACAAATTATAACCTAAATTGATTATAATTACATTGTAATTTGTAATATACGTAATTTAACCGAGGAGGCACAAATTAAAATACCCTTGTATACTAAGAAAACATTTATATAATGTTAGGTATAATTGTACTTTAGCGATATGGAATACTTAATTTTGTTCCTTTTTTTAAATGAAAGTTTTTTTAATGTACTTTAATTACATTTGACAAAAATGTCACTAATTTATTTTTATTTTATTGGTCTTTTACGTGTAATATATATCATTCTGTGCATTTGTATATTTAGTGTTCAGCGGCACAAACATTTATAAACACTAAAGACGATTTTAGTGATGATTTCTTAGATAAAGATTTGTACTGAAAGGTTGACTTTTACTTGATTCAGTCATAATAATATCTAAATCGAATTTAATGTTGACATAAAGAATTTTAATCCATTAGACTACAATTTTTATTATTGTTCTTGTCGTTCGTAGTTAACAAGGAAAAGTAGTAAAACAAACTCTGTTCATTTGCTGTTAAACACAACGCGAAGATCAATGTATACTATTATTATAAACTGACTAGCACTTATATTTGTAAGCAATTAAATTATATGTTAATAGCAACCACATTAGGCATGTGGTTGTTATATTCATTGCCTTATTTTTTTTAAAATATTTATCAAAATACCTTCTTGCGTTATCGGAAAGTGTTTTAATTGTACGGCTACTGCTACCAAAGTCTACAAGCAACATACAATCCGTAAGTGAATATTTATTGTAATTTTCACTATATTTAGTTTCGATTTATTTTGAATCACTAAAAGATAAGAATGATATAAAGACAGTGAAATAACAACAAGTGATAGTTAACTGAATTTGTTTGCTTATGGGTTAGAACTATATTTTCCATAAATAGCATCATAGGCTACGCAAAATTTCATAGTATTTTTATTATATTTTACCTCATTTTACAAGAGTGTAACGTGTATATTTAATATAACGTCAATAAATGTGTCTCATTTGATATCACATGATATTCGTATGGAAGTAAAACCAAAAATATTATATTCTAGGAAATAAATAGTGCTATGTACCGGAAAATTATGTACGTCTTTCTGTTCATTATATAAAAAGAGATTTAGATAATAACTTGAAAATTGAATGTACATGCTGCAGCTATATTACTGTTAAGAAACGAAAAATATCTGCCTTTATGAAAGGAGAGAAACCATATTTATCTATAGAAACAATAAATATGACTAGTAGATTTCCGAAAACAACTACAAGACTGCATTTTTTGGAATTATCTTCAATAGTCTCGCTCTTAGTATGTGGGTAACTAAAATAATAACCTTAAATATATCTTTTATTTACTTACTAAATTGTGTTTTAGATTTACTTTAATTATCTTAGGGTCACTTGGATACGATAAATTCTTAATTTCACTAGTTACGATGAGCAAAGGAACTAATATTGAGTTAGCTATAATGTAATGAGCGTTTATTCGAAAATTGTCTAGAAAATATGGGGACGTTCTAGATGCTTCATGGAAGCATTTAGAACGTTCCGGGAATCGAAATTATACATCGTGAATCGAAAATATATAAAGGGCAAAGTGACAGGCCCTCGCTGATTCAATAGTAACTAAGACGCTTCACCGTTAACACGCATAAAATATGGACGACGTTTAGTCGCATGTGAGACACTGTCTACTCCACGAGCACCAATCTGCCGCAGCTATGCGAACAGGTAGCTCCTGAAGCAATAACTGAAGCTACTGCAAAACGATGGATCTGGGGCTTTCACAGCGGCGTTGATCATTCAGGAAATAATCCCTGAGTGATCAACCGAGCTCTGGTAGAAAGATGGAATTGGACGGCGATAGGTTAAAATTGTTAATTTAATAAGATAGCCGATTAACTACACGCTGACCAGCAACTGAGCTCGGGTACTCCCATAGAACTATTGAGAATCATCTACACAATTTGTAAAAAAGCTTGAAATACGGTACGTGGATACCAAATGAACTTAGCCTGGACCAATTGTAGCCGTAGCCCGTCCTCATATAGCCAAACACACCCGTCTTAAAGTTTTGAATTTTGGTTGGATACAGATTCCCCACCCGCCATATTCCCATATCATGCACCCACTGATTATTTTTTGTTTAGATCGCTCATCCGAAAAAAACTTTGATGATGATTACCTACGACAGTTCATAGACCAATTTTTCATTCCAAGCTACCTGAATTTTATGCAGATGTTATCCACTCCTTGCCTGTGCGCTGTAGACGTAGTACAAAATGACGGTGATTATTATGTCAACGATTCATTAATTTTAAATTGGAAATATAATAAAAAAATTATAACATTAATAATCGCTCATTACTTATTAACCCACCAAATTGTATTATGAACAATTCATAATAGTATATGATAATTAGGATAACGTCCTATTTACAAACAGGCAAAGTAGAGCGAGTTAACGAATGTGACAAAATTAATTTTATTGCGGAATTCCTATATTAAGTCATCGTGTCCGGAAAGCGGCTTTGCAATTAAACTAAACATAATTATACGTAGAAACGGAAATTGCAATTACATACATTTTTACGAAATTCATCATATCCTAACTTGTTTTGATCTACTATTGTTTTTTTAAATTTTATATAACCATCCTTAGTCAAAACATAAATGTTGAATTATAAATTTAAAACAAAATATTAAAGGAATTATATGAAAACGAATGTTGATTATTCTACTAACGTATTTCTAAAGATGAATTGAAGTAAGAAATACAACACTGAAGTGCGATTCACATAAATGGTGTTTAAACGAAGGATATACGTGACTGACGAAGGACATACTACTAGAATATTTCTTTTAGAAAAGTTTATTACTAGAAAATACATTTTAAATTTTTACGTTCCTTAAAGTTCCAAATTTTATTTGATACTTCACACAATAGATTTTCATGTAACAATAAAATCATTTTAATAAAAAAGCTAAAATAAAAGCCTTGTTTAATTAACTAAGTTTTCTAGATCAAATGGTTGAGAACTTAAAAGCTGTGTTATACGTTATGCAATATAATAATCGTTTCCGTACAAAGCACTGAAAAATATTTAAATTGAATGATTCAGCATTTTGTCTATGCATTTTTATTTTTTTGGTATATGTCTTTTACAGCAAAATATACTTTTGTTGAAGAATTCCAAAGCTAATGATTCTAAAACTATTGGTATGTATTACCAATACCGGTATCATAAAATAATAATACAAAATCTTACAATTATTTACATATTCACGTTTTATTAAGTTGTTTTTCGAATTCTTTAAAAGGCTGTAGAAGCTACGCGATACATACAGATATGAGACAAACAAACTTATTCAAATTTTAATTGTAAAATTAACAACAATGTCACAATTTTGTTTTTTCTTAGTATAACTAAGAATTTTAGATTTTAGAAAAGTATTACTTTAATTTTGGCAGAATCGCGAAATTCTGCAAGTAAGCATTTATAAAATTTATTTGTGTACTTGCTATAGGCTGTGGGTGAGAAAATCAATATAATGAATAATACTCTAAATATCTAAAGGTCTTTTGTAGTTGTTCATTTAAGCTATACTTTTATAAAATTATAAATATATATTGCATCCAAATACTATTACTAATAAAATTTAAACACTTAAGCAATAAGTCCATAACAGTAAAATGAATGGTCACGAAAGGAATAAATTTTGTCCCGTCAATAAATATTAACAAATTGACTAAACAACTGAACTAAACTTTATCTAAAAGGAATATACAACTATCTAGAATATACCTATGTGGGTTCTTGCATTCGCTCCCCTCTACTGTCAGCAACTAAGTGTTTCGTGTAACTGTCGCATATAGCGTTCATATTTCTGCTGTAAATTTATACAGCATGTTTCTAAATACTAAGTTATTCTTTGTCTTAATAATTTTCTAATCATACGCAGTCTACAAGACGTGTTAATTTTTGTTATCAAACATGTACGTTGATTTGATATATAAGTTTCGAAATTTTAACATAAAACCAAAAAATTAACATGGGCGTTATTCAAAAATGTTAGAAGCAAAATGTCAAAAATTTTAAAAAATCAGGTATAAAAACTAGAAGGTAAAAGGAAGACAACAGAAAATAAAATTGTTGATGCTAGTTAGCCGAAATAATTTTATTTGAATGTTCTAACAAAATTTTAAAGAAATAGAGGAGAGAATTGTGGACGTGTTAATTTTGAAGTGTATTAATACCTTGCAAAGCGAGTTTAAAAATGAACAATTTCAAATAAAATCAGTTCATCTTGATTGACGTTTTCAATGGTGATCATTCACAGAAACATAAATTAATATTTAGTATAGGGTATCAACGAAAAATCAATTTATAAGGATTCCAAACCTATTTATGTTAGAATTTTACATAAAATAGTTTTATAAATATTATACAAAATGTCTACAAAAATCTCTTCAGAAACCGTTTATTGCAGAAACTTGAAATTTTGGCAAAGTGATGAAACATACAAACTTACATACATCCATGGCGAATATTCAAAAACATTCATATTGAATTTATAAAAGAGGAAAATAAAGTACTCTTCTTCTTCTTCTTGGTTAGCACTACAGCCTATTACAGGTCAAGGCTATCTCGACAAGCTTTCTTCAGCGGATCCGGTCAGCTGGAACGACCCGCCAACGTTGAATTTTTAAAAGTTTAAAATCATTCTCGACACAATCGATTCATCTTGTGCGTGGTCTTTCTCTTTTTCTGCGGCCTTCCACATTGGCAAAGGTCACTTTCTTGACCGAGTTGTTATCTTCAAATCTAAAAATGTGCCCAAGCCAGCTGATACAAAATGATTTAATGACTCGGACAATATTTGGTTGTTTAAATTTTCTATAAATTTTATGATTGAACAAAATTCTCCATTTGTTATTTTCTTTGACAGGGCCAAATATTTTACGAAGTATGTTTTTTTTCAAAAATAAGAAGTCCATCTTCATCTACTTTTATTAAAGACCAACATTAACTACGATACAGAATTATTGGTCTAATAAGAGTAATATAAATATTGATTTTTGTTTCCGGTTTTAAAAGTTTAGACTTGAGAAAATTCCTTTTGCTGAAGTAACACCTATTAGCCATGTACAATCTCTTGTCACTTTCAGACTTGATGTGGTTTCTATTAGTAATGACAGTACCAAGATATGTAAAATGATCAACATATTCGAAAACATAAGAATTTATCTGCAGTGGGAGGAAAGTATAAGATCTACTAGTTACCACCATGAATTTTGTCTTTCCCTTATTTATGGTTAGTCCAATATCCTTAGCTGCAGCATCTAGTGAAATAAAGGCATCCACAACAGCCTGTTTGCTTCTGCCGATAATGTAATCGGCATAGTCCAAAATCTGCAAGAACCTCTGGAAAATTGTTCCTCCTATTATAATTCCAGCATCTCTAATTGTTTTTTCAAGAGCAATGTTTAAAAACAGGCCTCACTGTAAGATAGCAAAAAAACCTCCTCCTAAAAGACAGAATCGCCCTGTTTTAGGCCTCTTTTAGTGTAAAAATCTTCTGAGAGGTCCGACATAACTTTAACTCTACATTTAACTCTTTTTAGAGTCAAAGTACTCAATTTTTTTAAATTTCGTGTTTCGTGGATTATGTTTATATATGTATATATATATATATATATATATATATATATATATATATATGTATATATATATTTATACATTTTACACACACACACACATATATGCATATATATATATATATATATATATATATATACATATATATATATATATATATATATATATATATATATATATATATATATATATGCATATATGTGTGTGTGTGTGTGTGTGAATAGTTTAAACTTTTGAAGATTTAAATAAATAAACATTTATCGAAAAGAAAAATTAAATTCATAATATCCTTTATCGGGTAGAATTTACTTTTACATAAGCAAATTTCTGTTAACGAAAATTTTCTCCGGTAATGCGTAACTTCATCCTTCAAAATAAAACTTCACAAGACCTAACTTTCCATTCCATCACATTAGCAAATTGTAGTTTGTGACCCACATACGCCATTATCGTAGGCCACTATCCGGCGCGATATGGCCAAATGCAATAAATAGCGGAGTGATAAGTTGGAAACACTCTAGCGACGATCGGCCAAAACTACATGCACGTAGCAATGAACGCGCTGATAAGAGAACGGAAGCTGGGACAGTGATCTCCGGATGTGACTACTCACAAACTCATTGAGAGACGCAGTGTCGCGTATCGCTCTCGGCTAGGGTCTGTGTCGACCGTTAGACGGGAATAATGTCAGTGAATGGTCCGTTCGATGTTGGGGTATCGAAAATCAGATTCAAGGTGCCAAGTTGAATGAAAGAAAGGAATCAAGGTGTAGGTAATAATGCCGTCCATTTCATATCTAATAAAATTACACATTTCGAATAATTGGTAAATATAAGGAGTGGCTTAAATAAAGCTGATGTTAATTTACAGAAAAGGTTTTTTTTTTAATCCTGTATGTATATGACAAATTTATGACCTATGTCTTCAAGATTTATTGCTGCCTGAAAGAATCTTGATCTTGAAGCCTTTACATAAATTTGAAATCTTGGTTTATTTTATAAAAGATAACCTTTTCATACACAGTTCCTTGGCATTAATTCAAAAAATAGCATAAAGTAACTGTATTATCTGTCTTTTACAAGGTTCTGTTGTTAATTTACGGAAAAGGTTCTTTTTGCAATCCTGTATGCATATGACAAATTTATGACCTATGTCTTCAAGATTTATTGCTGCCTGAAAAAATCTTTATCTTGAAGCCTTTACATAAATTTGAAATCTTGGTTTATTTTATAAAATATAACCTTTTCATGCACAGTTCCTTGGTATTAATTCAAAAATACCGTAAAGTAACTGTATTATCTGTGAAAACATTAAAAAATGTGTTCATATGCTTGTTTATAAGACGTTGAAGATATCCATCAACTAATATTCAAAATACAGTTGAAAAATTACGTTTACCCTTAAAAATTATGATCTTTTTCGAAAGACATTAATTATTGTTTTTTTCAAATTGTTTTTATTTTTGTTTATTTATATTTTATCATATAATTATCACACATATAAAGCTAAGCAACTCTTGAAAGAGAATATTAATTAGTCTTTAAATATACAAATATATATTTTCCAGCTTTCATTTAAAAGTATTAAATTTTTAAGGTCAAATTAGGTACTTGCATTAATCTTATGGTTTTAAAACTAAATTATCATTTCAATATGTCTTTTACTGTAATTTGGTTCTGCATTTTTATATAAATGTATGTTAACGACAACGTGCGTATGACGTTAATTAAGATTGCAGTTTGTGAAATTTATTGCAACACGATCAATAAATAATTTTTATATTTATTTACGTCAAATAATAAATTATATTAACAAATATATAATTATCCGTATGTGTCTAAACTAGGCTAAGTCACTCAAATTTAATTTATTATTTTGTAACATAATATAGATGTTTTGACTCAGCGCTGGGAGATAAATATAAAATAATTGTGAAACTAAGAAACTTCAATGACAACAATATGAAATGTATTCGATTTTAAAATAATACTCGGATGACGATAAATCAAGTTCAATCATCACTAGATTAATACTTGTGAAGCATTAAAAACTTATTTTTTTCCTAGGTATTTTTATTGTTTCAACGTAATCGACTAACAAAACAAGGATAAAAATTTTAAGCCATGCGAACATACTGCCTTTTCTGTTCAACATCTTTTCTACTGAAAATTATTAATATTATACAACCAGGAAATGCAAATTCTTTAATAGCAATCCGAATAATTCGTAAAGATGTGAAAATTTTCGTATAAAATTTTATAAGGCGATTCAATAACGAAACCCAAAATGCCGTTTTAGGACTGATTCAAGTTTATTGACTTGAACGTAATAATTGTGTTTATTCAAAATGTTTACATCATGGTCAAAATTTATATAAACTTTTGTAGAAAAGTTAATTAAAACGTAATAATAATAATGAATATCACATAAGTGGGGAAGCAATGAATATTACATAAGTGGGGACAGCAAATTGAATAGATATTTTTTTAAATTATAAAATATGTATCATGATAGCCACAAATCAATAAAAATCTGAATATTTTCAGAGAAACGTAGTGATTGGTAAAGTTAAGTACAAAAAATAACGGTGTCAAACTCCTAAGCGATAATTTGATTGGACATTAGAATAGCCGGATTTTCCAATGAATGCTGAGCAGTACTTATAAATAAAATTTAATGATAAAGACTAGAGCTTTAATTAACAAAATAATTACGACTACGATAGAGATATCCTACGGATTTATTTACATTTAATTCGTTAGTAAATGAAAGTGTAATGTATATTAGGATGAAACCAACAAACATCTTTGGTAAGCATCAAAATGGAAATCGTCATTGCTTCTAATACCACTCTTTTATTGTTTTTTTTGTTTGTTTCGTGAATTAAATAACCAAGCGTTAAAATTTGATACATGTAAAAAAATTCGCACTCGAAATGTGATTCTCGAGTAAATAGCCGAGTCTCTGATGTGATAATGCGTAAAAGCATGAAAGATGCTAGCTATATTACATTTGGTAATCACATCGTTCGCGGTCATACCCGTTTATTATAATATATATGTAAATATTTACCTGAAAATAAATATTTACGTATTATATATTATATATTCGAATTATACATATATTAATATTCATACTTACCTAAATTCCATATACAATAAAAAATGGCTCTAGAACTCAACCGGGGAAAACAAATCGTATTTCAATTATTAATGGAGAAATCGCATAGCATTCGACATTTAGTACATTCGTATCGCGCCACGTCTCGTCGTCCTTACGCAAATCATTAATAAGAAATTAATATAATATCCATGCCGCGAATTAGCTTAAAAAGAGCAAATGAAGTTTGCATTAACGAATCAAAATATATTTTGGTATTTATCACATAGGAAAATTCGGGCGAGCAGTAAATATTGCAATATATTGTTTATTAATATCGATTAATTTAATCGTTTTCCATCAAAATTGAATCGTTTCCCATAATTATATTTTGTACGAGTGAAACTCATAGGATACTTTACAAAATGTGTAATAAACCCACGCTACGAGCTGGTATTTTAACTAATTATAGTCATACCATTCCTTACCACACGCAGTAACCAATCTTTTCCCCAATATTTTTATCAGCATTGAAATTTAAAAACAAGCATTTAATGTGAATAATATATAGTCCATTTAAGTAAAATAGTTGGACATATTCATGTACAGCATCCTATATTGACAGATAATGATGGATGACTATTAATCGTATTACAATATCTTACGTCGGCAAGTAATTGTGAAATGAAATTTCATCATCCTACTTATCTGTCTCGATTAATGAAACGGCGTGTCAGCAAAGATATGATATTGATATTTTGTTGGCTTAACAATTCTTAATCCCAATTTGTCCTAAAAAAATTATTTCAAATTTGTAGGTCGCGGAGACCAAAAAGGTGCAATATAGCACCTTTTTTATTTATGACTGGCTAGTAGTCAGCGACAATACCTTCAGTGTAAAGATCTAGTGACATAGTTTAAAAAAAAATTGGCAAGACCCTTTTTGAATGTCTTACATATAGTCGATCTTTTCATAATGTAAATCATTATATGGAATACATTGGAACCCTGACGAAGTATTAATCAGATGGGGCAATGTCCGGTAAATTACGGATATGCTAGTAAAATTCAATCCAGCTACCGTAATTATTTACCAGTCTGTTAGGCGGTACGTGGTCTCGCGTTACCATTGAGGAAAAAAAACTCGATCATGTTGACTACTACTGTTAGTTATCTCTATGATTACGACAGTAAATCTATGACTCCGTCCGTTCGTCTTTTCATCGTAGATCTCTTCAGAAAACACTCGCGATTAAAAAGGCCCTTCATATTTTACTAGTAACCTAACATTAACTTTCTAATATTCAGTTTAAGTTTGTTTACTGAAACTCCTGCCCTGATCTAATCGCGTTGGCGTGTGCGATTAACTTATCGCACCCAATTCCATTTCATTTAATGTAATGCACCTACAGGTAAAACATATTCTACTAGTAGCCTAACATTAACTTTCTAATATTCAGTTTAAGTTTGTTTACTGAAACTCCTGCCCTGAGCTAATCGCGTTGGCGTGTGCGATTAACTTATCGCACCCAATTCCATTTCATTTAATGTAATGCACCTACAGGTAAAACATATTCTACTAGTAGCTTAACATTAACTTTCTAATATTCAGTTTAAATTTGTTTACTGAAACTCCTGCCCTGAGCTAATCGTGTTGGCGTGTACGATTAACTTATCGCACCCAATTCCATTTCATTTAATGTAATGCACCTACAGGTAAAACATATTCTACTAGTAGCTTAACATTAACTTTCTAATATTCAGTTTAAGTTTGTTTACTGAAACTCCTGCCTTGAGCTAATAGCGTTGGCGTGTGCGATTAACTTATCGCACCCAATTCCATTTCATTTAATATAATGCACCTACAGATAAATCATGTTTAAATATTCTGAAACTTACGATAACTTTTCTCAAAAATCTCAAAATGGTGGCTAAATATTTATTTAAGAGTAATTATTAAATATAAAATTATATTAAACAGGAGAACATTCCTATATTATTATTCCCTATATTAAACATCAGAACATTCCTTAACTAAAAACTGAAGACTTGTTAAATACAGTGTATCTTCATCGATGTTTTTCAACCATCGATGTTACTGGTGGAACTCTACTGCACCAGCTTAGCGTTCAATCGTCTTTTCAATTTGCTTTCGCATAACAATCTCAATCACCGTTCATTCGCTACAATAGCCAAGCCGTTGTGAATAAGGAGCTGTATCAGAATAAGTCATTGAACTCAGGACTCTTGTTTGAGTTACTTAATGCGGAAGAATGGCTCTTATGGATAAATTTTGATGAGGTAGAACACATTATTGGATAAATTTTGAAGAGGTAGAACACATTATTGAATATTGAAAAATCGGATATAATAGATAAATTTTGAGAGGTAGAACACATTATTGAACATTGAAAAATCAGATATAATGGATAAATTTTGAAGAGGTAGAACACATTATTGAATATTGAAAAATCGGATATAATGGATAAATTTTGATGAGGTAGAACACATTATTGAATATTGAAAAATCGCTGTTTGAATTTGATTTAATTAGATCGTTTTCTTTGACAAAACTGCTTGATGTAGGTAATTTAAATAAATTAAACTTAATTATTATTTACATTACTTACATACTTAATTTTACTCACTATAAGTTATGCTTGAACGTATATTATATATGAGTGGAAATTATATAATATTTGTTTTATCCTTTTATCGCTTGAATGAATACCAATATATTAGAAAAAATACTTAATTGATTATACCCATAAGCCATCTGCTATACGTGTTAAATATTTGTTATATTTTTAATTATTGTAATTATGGGCTTTATAAACTATACTGATAAGAACATCATGCAAAATTGAATTACTGCAAATATTCACCTAATCTTTGCTACTAACAGTATTTTTTAATATGTTTAATGTAACTATAATAAAAGATATGTCGAAAAGAAATATTTGAAAAACTACCTTTTTTTCGCTAGTATATTTCATTTTTCAGTGTATTACTACAGTAAAAATATTTTAATCTTGAGGTTACTCTTGATCGGAATAAAAATAACAGTGAACTTTCAGAATCGTGCTATTTGAATTCAGTGCAGGATACCAGAAGGAACGAGGGGAGAGAGAAGAAGAAGAGACTCTTCCCTCTAATATAAACTCAGCCCCCGGAGATGCGTGTTTTACAAAAAAAATGCCAATCCATGGTGCTCATCATCAACCTAACCAACATAAACTAATGGAATATAGCTTAATTCAACTTAATCTATCCTATTATAACATCCAATATAAAGAATTAGATAAGATCCCTAAGTTGGATTAGGTTGAGTAAGTTGACTAGCTTAACTTCGCCCAACCTAACCGAAAAAAACCCAATCTAAGGTCACCTAACCTAATTGTTTTGCTTTAAAAACCATTTTTCTGACGAGGAATGGAAAAGATGATTAAATTTCCCAACAGGTTCCAAAACTCATCTAAGTGTTATTAGTGATAACAGCCTGAATTTTTTTTTATTTATTTTCTCAAAAGATATACCATAACGTTTGGTACCATTAACTGAGTGTTAATAAATTTAATTTCAAGTTCTTTATGAAATTCTATATCAAAGTATTTAAAATTTTAATCTGTGATTTAAACATTGTCACAGTAACATTTTAATTCAAACAGTAGTTCGTACGTGGTGCTCAAACAAACATACGGAAGGGTAAAGAAAAAACAGACAGAAAGATCAAACAATTTTTGAAAAATATGTAATCTAACTTTTAATTCGAATCCTAAAAATTATTGTAGTGAAAGTTTCATTCAAATAATATAATATTTCATGCGTGGTACTCGACAAACTTACATGAAGATAGATAGATAGACGGGCATACATGAACTCCAAAAAAAATCGTTTTGAATTTCTATTATTTTTCAAAGAAACCTTGAAACGAATTCACCAACACTACTTATTATTATATTAATGCAATTCCATCTCCCTGTCAACTTTAATTATATTTTTCTCTATTCTTTCGTTCAACGTTTCATTCATCCAAATTATCCACCATAATTGCATAAAGCCGCGTGCACACAGACGGCACGGGTATTGAGCGCTGCAGGGGATTAATTTCATCTAATTGAGGTCCATTGTCCGTCGCTAGGGACCACTTTAGACGAATTAGTATGAAGGAAGGGTCCGGCTTCATGCGGGCTTGTCTGCGGGTACCGCATTCATATTTCAAATAAATATGCACATATGCATTATTTGAATATTTTACACAACTTTTGGATACACGTGGTATTTGAAATGGGGTCAAATCGAAAATAATATCGGAACAAACACAGGAAGCGGAACAAAATGTAAAATAATGAAGAGAGCGTCTATTTTGACCAAAAATATTTATTTATATTTGTATATACAAAAATATTATAAAAAAATATTATAATATTTATATATACAAAAATATTATAAAAAGATTTAGCGAAAATAACAATAAGGGTAGACAAAACTGACACGAGAAACATATATTTTTTTCTCGTTATTACTGTAGCTAACACTAAAAATAAAAAAAATAATAAACTTCAATTCTGTCCTTTTATATTGCCATATGTGTTTCCATATAAAAGTATAACGACAATTATATTTGACGGTTTTATTAAATTAACCTAATTTCACTATTCGCCATCGACATTGTAAAATGGAAAAGTTGATTATATTTTTTTTAAAATAATTCACACGTAGCAAAATTGTACGTTGAAACTGACTCGTTTGAAGCGGACTTCCGCTGCACTATTGTCGATATCCATTTTCGTGACGCTGCCTGAGGTAATTTAAATCCTACAATGCAATAAAAACTATCAGTTTAAGTAAACAAATAATTGTAACTTAGAAACAAAAAACTCGACTGCGTAGAAAACTAAAATGAACGAAACAAGTTTTACTGAAACTGTCAAAATTTCTTTAAACGATGACATTTAGGTAGAATTCGATAATTATATATCCATTTGTTACTTGTAATCGGACGTCAACTACAAATTATTGCCTTGAGAAATTTTTGACACTATTTTTATATTTGTTTCTTTCTTTTAGTTCAGAATAGTGCCGTTTTTCTTTTTCTTTTTTTTCTAATATGTTTTTATTTTCTTCCAAACGTTGCACTCGAGATACTTCTCCAAATAACTTATATGAATATATTAATTGTATAATTATTACCACATACACCACATACATAATTGTATAATTATTACCGTAATAAGCACTGTACTCATTTGAGCGCACCATACGACCGTTCTGTGCCTGCTTTTCGGATCTTTTGCACTCATGGCAGTATACTTCATATTGGATACAACCACGTCAGTAACATTCAAGAACCCAATATAATTTGTTTGAACATTCATCAAATCGTTCAAGCTGTAGAAATGAATACAGACAAAGATAAACATAGAAACATGCGAAAACATTGTTTTACTTTTGCCCAAAAGGTTAAAAAAACATCAATGGCTACTTTATATATTTCTCGCAGAACGTAAAAGAAATTATATAGGAAAAAAACAAAGAATAGAAAATAATCTTAGAAAGGTCAAAATGAATAAAGGTAAAAATATTATATTATAAATATTACATTACTATATTATTAGTAAATTAATTTATATTTGTAATAATTACATTTAAAAATAAAGAAATTATTTTATTATATGTCTATTCATATTATCCTTTATTAAGTCACTAAATTATGTATATTATAACTTTCTTTTAAACAGCTATAATCATGACACAGAAAATAATATGAAATACTTGTTGAAATTATGTGACGATAAATATTTACTTATATTCCAATGTTCTTATCTCCTTAAGCTATGGTGTGAATCAATAATATTGGACAAGTTGCATTTCACAAATATAGGAAAATATGATCAATGAAACCAAAATTGCAACTGTTTTGGATCCCGAAAAATTAATTCCCATGTGTATCGACCGAGTAGAAGAAAAGGTCGAAATCAAGTACATCTGACGTTGAATAGTCACATGGAAAGCAGGGGAACGCCGTATAATTCCATTTTTCATTCAGGGTAAATGAAATCTTAGAAAGCAAATGTAACCACCATAAATAGAAAATAGCATTAAATCAAACAAGCATAGATTAGAAATATAATAAAACAAAAATATAAATGATGAAATATGATAAGGGGTTAATTTTAATCATATCATATCCATCAAGGATTAGTCTATTAATTATTAACCAAAATATAAAGGAATCGAAAAATCACATAAAATCGCACATTTATCCTTCACCCTTTGTCAGAAACGAATTGATATACCTATTAAAAAAATTAAAAGTATGATAATAGCTGAACAATATTGCAATAATAAAATATATAAAGTACTATATAAATTGGTATGGGAACGCACATAAAATAGAATTTCCTATTTGTTTATATCTCTTAGGGAAAATGTGGCACCATTACATTTATTGTTGCAGCACATCAATTACACATACATAGACAACGATTACGTATATTGTAATACTCTTCTTCTTGACTGGTCGTGGTCATATTTCGGTCGACCTTCAATAAATGTGCGAACACACATGGATACTGGAGTTTGTGATTAATTTTATAAGCTCAGTCCATAGCATGAGATAGCTTCTCTGTGATCGTTGCCCTCCATTTTATTTTTTTATCCCAGTATTATCAGCACGCCGTAAGTTTGCCATTTTCCTACCACCCTCCGATATATATTTGTCCCAATATTCGACAACTAACCGCATGATGTATTCAGTGTAGATGTTGAGGAGTAATGAGACAGTGTCTAACGCCAATCTAGGTTTTGAATTTCCTCTTTCGACCCGAACATCTGCTGATCCAACTCTACAAATCTTTCTAAGTTGTACCAAATGAGAAAGCATACCCATTTCCGAGAATGCACTTCCATAAATGAACTGTGTATGCTATATGACTAACATACATTTAAATTTCTTATATAAATAAAAGGAATCTTCAATTGTAACTTTTGATATATGGTCATACCGATTTTGAAAAAGAAGTAGAACTGCGTTTTAATTTAACCAGTTCCAACTTTCCTATCATTAAAAAATAACAATATTTAGATATTAATCAAGGTCTCTATCTAAAGTATCTTGAAAAATTCCATGTATATAGGTCAAAAACGGTTAAAGCTGTAAGGCTGTGATGGACGGACGGATATGATATATATAACTCCTTGCTATAATGACTCCTTGTTTAACTATGAAACTCTGAAAATTGTAATGTCATTATATGTCGTGAAAAGTAAGAAATTTAAACTTATTATTTAATATGTAACGCACGTGGAGAAAAACAAACTTGCCATATTGCCTTCTGCATATTTATTTCAAAGAAACTAATTTAATTTTTGTTTAGGAAAAAGAACTTTAACGCTAGGAGCCTTATAAAAGAAAAATCATTTTAATTATTAAATCAACAGGTCTGTTCCATAACGAAAAACAAATATTTCACAACGTGCATTTAGCTCCGGGAAGTCGACGCAGACACTCGCCGATTCCTGTTATCCAGAGATGTCCTCTCCCAGTTTGACGCGGACGCCTCCTCCGGTCGGTCGCTGCCTTTTCGCGCTTGAATTCTCATTATTTACATTAAATTTTTAATATTCAAATGTAAAAATTTCCAAATTAACGAAAACGCAAAAAATGTAACCAACATAATTAATTTGTAAAAAATTTATTAAAATACAAATTCTATATTTTTTATATAGTTTATTGAAAAACCGTAATTAAATGTTTATTTTCATTTATTTTACTTTAATTAAAAATCCTTTAATTTAAAACTATCAAGTGCAGTGAAGATTTAGAGATGTTAAAAATACTAATATATTTTTTCAATAATAGTGTATTTAAATTAAGTTTTAAATTGTGACTTTGACTAATAGGTGATAATTAAGTTAGTCATAACAGTTCGCTTGTGAGTTAATTAAGTGCTCGATAGATCTTAAAGCAAGTGTTAAAGTAGATATTAATATTTTTTTGATATTCCTTACATTTTTTTTAAGTTAGTCTTTTATAACTTTCTGATTTTAAAAAAATCAATGAAATTTCATAAAATATGTTCTTCAAACATTTTTGTTAATTTATATTTCTTTTTTTTTTTTAATTTATATCTCAATCTAATAATAAGTCAAGAATTATTTCACATATTCCGACAACTCTATTGAACTCTAACTCATTCATTCTTTTTTGAGAATCTACTTGATACTAATTGGATATATACCTATGTTTAATTTAGCTCATATTATTACTGTAAAATAATGAAAAACGCGCTGTGTGTGTGTCGCACCTATGGCGTTCGCCAGTAACCTACATCTGTTGAAATTATTAATACAACTTGACTACAACATTTTTAATTCGTAGTTATGTAACTAGAAGTAACATATGTTACTTCTAGTACCTGAGAAAGGCTTTCCAATCCATAGGTGAAACATTAAGGGTATCATTTGGAAGTTTTATATTTTAAAAAGGGACTTAGAAATTAAAAATGATAAATGGAAACTATATTTAATTTAAAATATGTGAAGCACGCAAAATTATTTTAACGTGATTACATTATTTTTTAATATTTACTGTGCGTTAATTAAAATCGTAATAGGTGCAAAATTTTAAAAACTATGAGTGACAAACCAACAGACGGATATGATGAAGGTTTCTTATTTCAGTACAAAGATGACACCCTTATAGAGCACGTCTCTTTACATCCGTCTGTTACAGTTGTTATTTCCAAAAGAATGTAGAATAGTTGGGGTAGAAAGTAAAAATTTAGTAGTCGGTTATTAAAAATGTTTGTCTTAAAATTTCGAAAAAAAGAAATGTCTATTTATAACAAACAACATCTATTTATTGTTTTAATTGATAACTTTTTTAAAGTATTTCTTTCAGAATTATATTTTAAATTGTAGAAACCAATGTTAATAAAAATGAACCTAAACTTTACCCGAAAAGTATAGGGATAATTTTGGATATCATAATACTTGAGAACTTCGTATTATTTTATGTCTGTGAGAAATATGCTGTAAAATATAATTATATAGTGAAAATAATATTAAAATTTTTAAATATTTTAATTGAAATACACGTACACTTTTTCGTGATCAAAATGTTATCCTTAATCAATAATATCAAACTTTATCTCGCAGCGGCGAGATGAACAGCCATATTTGAATTATTATATCACATATTGGCACTTTTAGACAAGTATAAAGGCATTACTAAAGTGTTTTTCATTCCTATTTATTTCTAATTATACTCTATTGGTCGCTTATTTGATCCATCCAAATTCTTCCTAACTTTTTAGTAAATTACTATCTAAAAGAGAGGGGGATACACATTTATCAAAGCTTTTTGAATACTTATATGGGTAAGACACAATATTAAATTGAAATTAATTTTCATCAAGTTACAATAGGTTAAAAATTGGCAACTTAAACTTGCAAATACGTTTAGGTCTGTATCCATAACTGCATATATTGTCGTATAGTTACGTTATTTAATTAATAAATTATGTACAATTTTTAAAGTTTCCTATCCTCGTGGTTTGAGTTTCGATTGTTAAAGAGACCTCTACCTCTACTTGTTCACTCTTCATCAGCTTGTATCTTGAAATTATGCTTAATGAAATAAAAAAAATAGTCAAATACCCAATTTAACAGGGTTTTTTAAAGTACGTCAGTATTGTTAACTACATAAAGATTTAGAAAATCTAAAATAATAACCATAAAGTCAAAGTCGGTATAATTAGTACAGTTTAAATTATACCATTATTTCTACGAAAATAGACTGGGCGTGAAATTAAAAATGTTAAAGGTTCGCTTGAAAAATATATCCGACTACATCTTATATAAATTAATAATTTAAAAACTAAATAAAAACAAACTTTTCCAAAATAGCATCGAACAAAAGTATTATCGAACCTGTTTTCTCTGTCCACTCAGTAAGAACTTTAGTGTAAAGCATGTATGTTATTAAGTATAACATTTGAGTGTAAAAAAGCGTGGGGGTTTTGTCTTAAAATCTAATAAAAATGTTAACTTTATATACATTTTCATTCACATGATATTAATTTAAGAAGCAATATCATTTTTTTTAAAGGGCCCACGCTTTTACTCTGAAATATTTTACTCAAAAATGGACATGGCTTACACTAAAGTCCTTTCGGAGTAAGACAGGGAAAACAGGTTCGATAGTTATTTTTTGCTTTTTAGTACAGTATGTTGTAAAAGCGTGTATTTTTAGTTTTTTAAAGTTTAATTGATTTTTCACTTTTTTAATCTTATTTTTAACTACACACAACTGTCAAGTTTTATGATGATACAATATTTGGAAGTGCATGAAATTTAGTTTCGCAAATTCAATTATATAGTTAATTACATACAAGTTGACGTAAAAAAGCGTGTTAATCAAATAAAAAAAGAAAAGGCAAATACGTAGATAAAAACTTATTTATTAGAACATTCGGTTTTCAGGCTTCTTACCCGAAGGATTCGAATAGAACCCTACTGTGGCAATGTTGTCTGCCGAACTGCCTGTCTGCCTATTATGGGGTTCCATCTTCTAAACGAAATAAGACAGGACTTACAATAACATAATAAACAGGCCTAAAACTGGAAAGGAACTTAAAATAAGATTATCTCCCGTTAATGTAAAGGGCTGAAAATTTTTAAATTTGCTGTGATTCCGCAAAATACCTAAATTACACAATACCAAAAAAAATTGTATTTCTACACTTCAGTGAAATACCATAATAGCATAATAGGCAATACATTCCTTTGGTAAAAAATGTGTATAGAATTTAATAGAAATTCGATGTGATCTTTAATGATTCTTTGTGTCGTGTGTACGAATCCCTCACAGTACGAGTTCTACTCATGCTAAACAGGTGTATTTCTTTCTGATGAGGGTTACGAATTATTAAAATTATTTCTTCATAAAATTATCTCTCATCTCATGGGTTTCCCAAGTCATAAAATAAAAAATATATTTTTATTAAAAAAAATCCATGTTATATAGCTTTGTTTCCTAAATTTTATGAAATTTTAGTCTAAAATTAATAACGTACCAGAACTTAGAACTCATACCCTTTTATCATATAAGTATATAAGTAATACTCTGATATTTTAGCTTACAATATAGACAATCCAAATAAATTATATAATTATAATACTTTACCTATTTTAATTTGTCGTGTTTACTAAAGTATCAAAATAGTATTAAATATAGTGTGCGATAAGCAGAAAGCATGAATTTGAAAACCGTCACGACTAAAAATATTTCTTGAGACATTTTAGTACATTAAAGATAGTAGTCTCAATATTATGATGCTTTTATTAAAAAATAGGCCAAGTGCGTGTAAGAACATAGTAAAAATTACATTGTTGTTTTTATTCCATGAAATTATTGTGGCGAGTTAATTAAAATAATGTTAATTGACAGTTTTAATCAAATTCCAGTATCTAGAATTTTTTTCTGACTTTTAAAACCCACGGCCGCGATTATAGAATCAGAGGCAGGAAACGCATTGCACCCCACTATAAAACTGAATACTTCGCAAACGGGACTTAACAATTACAAAATGGTAAATTAAACACCAATTTCATTTTAAAAATCCCACTTTATGATGCTCTACTCAGTAGGAATAGTAATCCTACTGTGTGAAGAAGTATATGTAGATTTTTATTACATATTAATTAAAATCTAAATATAAAGCATTTACTTGCAATTCATATGTAATCTCATTTACAACTTACTAAAACTGTAGGATCTGCGAGGCTGTAACAGATGAACGAATTAACAAAATAGGGAAAGGTAAGGTAAAGATAAAGAAAGATAGGTAAAGATAAGGATCCCTTGTTTGACTACGACATCATGGATACTTACTACAACGACAGGGACAGGGATACAAGGACAGGGATACTTACTACAACGCACATATGCAATGTAAAATTTATTTGCTTAGTACAAAATGTTCATCTTCTAAACATTTGCGTCACGTTCTCCAAACGGAAGTAAACAGAAAACGGTATTGCATATTTAGTAGTTTGTTATCATTTTTGTTTGATATATCTATTCTAACGATATTATGTGTATTTAATTATTCGCACCAAAACAAAAACACCAGTCCAGCCCCGCTCGACGACCAACCGGGAATCAAACCTCGCTCCCGCGGTGTGCCGCACCATCAAAGGGATAGGTCTTTGACTTGCGTTGTGATCAACCCAATACACAATACCACGGCGACGACAATTTTTGTAATCAATAAACATAAATATATACAACGTAACAACGATCAAAATGCAGTTAATGGCATTAATAATACAGTGCAAAAACGATTTACCATACATCACGAAGTTATAGTCGTTAATGACGACAAACTCTATCGACTATCGAATAGATGTCAAATTTTGTGAAGAAATATTTTGAAATATCATGATCGATGTACAATAAAAAATTGTATCGATTCACGAGATTTCGAAGTGTCAATGATGTGAACTGTGTGAAACATCAAATTCTTCAAGTCCTCGATAGAACATTTAGAACGGCCGAGAGGGGGCACCTGATTTGTGATTTTAAAACTTAATATTTCATAACTGGAGTTTGAATAATAAAAATAGTAAATGTAAACTCGATTTAGTTTTAAAACACCATTGATAATCCATTTAATGAGAGGTGCGTAAAAAATCGCTTTCTTTTTATTCTTTTAAAAATTCTATAAAATTTTGTTATATCATATTACTTGAGATCTCCATTTGAAACATTTACTTGCAAAATTGTATGCACATATGTTTAAAATTTAAGAAATTGTGAGATGGTGACAGATGGGCGGACAGAAGGGTTAATATGACGAAATTATAAGTGTTCCTTATTTTAATAAGGAACTCTAAAAATACAACATATAAAACAGGTAGCTGTTAAAATTGTATGAAAATTAATTGAAAAAGAAAAAAACAAATATTGCATAGTATATAACCCAACTAAATTTATAACAGAAACACGATCGATGGAGTAAAATTACCATTATATGTATTATGTAAATCATTCAGTTGACATACTAATATAATGAGACAAACATCAAACATCTTAATTAGAATAAACCTGTCATTCTCGTTAAATCATTGGACAATGTTTGGAAAGCGCATATCAAATTCACCGTATTTTTATGCAAATTCCTGTGTTAAATCAATTCATTTTCACATCACTGCATGATCTGGCATCAGGTAGCTATATACGTCTTATATAAATGTCTGTGCTCTCTTCAACAAGCTTGGGAAATTTATCTTAAGAAAGCGCCGTTTGACGTAAGAGTCTGATAAATCTGGATATTGTCAAACCTTCATCAATATTTAAATATTTACGAAAACAAATTTCACGACCGGTTTGTCATTATTAATCATGTTTTCGTTCCCTTGTAATTTCCTTTTGCAATCCTCATTCCTGAATGTCCTCTTGCACTGCGATAATTTCTTTTTTAATGCAGATATTTGGAAATCTATAGTGTCTTGATAAATAATTTAATAATATATGCCTCAAAAATGGAAAATAAATAAAAAAATTATATAATGTAAAAAAAAACAAATCTAGAATATAACATACGATATATTTTGTTGCTAACTGTGTTAGAGCTTATTAAGGAAACTTAGCGTCTCTTTAAATGTTTTTACCGATAAACTACATCAAATTAAACTATGGTCTATTAATATGTCATAATACTTTCAGTATATGTCATATAATACTTTCAGTAGTTTACTGCCCTAAATATTATCAGTCAGGAATAGGAAAATACTATATTATTTCCATTATGAAAATACTTTGAGAACACTTTTAATTGATCCGTGAAATAGGATGAAGATAGAAAGAAAATAGGAAGAAAATAGGAAGAAAAATCCAAAGTCCTACTTTGGAATTTTCTTAGGACGTAAATAATGCAATGATATTATATCTTATATAATGCAAGTTATACTGCAAAAACATCCCATCTGGTATAGGGAATATATTATAATTGTTTTTTCCAATACTTCTATAACGAACTTTTTGTGAATAATTATTTTTTCGAGCGATATTCGATTCATCCATTAAAAATTGCGCACGAATATCTAATTACTATTATTAGCAGTTTCGAAAAAATTAGCAATAATTAAATTAATCATTATAATAGAGTTAAAATTTTCTTATTTCAACTCTTAAGCCATGAAGCAATTTTTTTTTAATTTCGTGTAATTAACTTTATTTTATTTACTTGATTTGACCAAATTCAAGACATCTAACGTTATGTATAACTAAATTAATATTATTTTAAAGGGTTTGATGCAAAATTGGTCAAAATATCGTTGTCAATTGTGAAGATCTTTCGCTGTTATTAAATGAACAATTATGGTCGGCGTGACTGCATTTGCTACTGGAATATCTGTTACTGATTGACGGGTAGAATGTATTGCATTTTTTTAACATTAGTCACTTGTCATGTGATATGTATAGAGACAAAAACTGTTGTGAAACGCTTCCAAAATTTAGTATGAATGAAAAAATAAAGTAGGTTTTCTAGGCAATTAAGCGCATATGAATGTTTTAAATATTCGAAGGTTCTTTCAGTCACTCAGGACTATTCAGTCAACAATAAAAGTAATTGTAATATAAAACTTTCCCAAATTCATTTTCCGTATCAAGCCTGTAGTTAAAAATTAGACAAGGCAAGATTAAAACCCATTTTCAATACGATAATGAAGTTTGAAAAATTGTCTTTTTTGTACTTAGCAGTCATTCAGTTCAGACGATAAGTTACTTTTAGGAATCTACGTTTTTGAAGTGTAATTGGATGTGATGTGACCATGTTCATTCATAAGATATATGTAGATCAAACGAATGAACACGATATGAATGAATGAACAAAGTATGAATTATGAATGGTCATTTTAAATGTAATAATTACTCAATTTACACTTTAAGCAGATCCATCAGTTTTAATGGAATCTGTACTTAATTTTGTCATGCATGGATGGCGCGCGCTGGACGAACGACCTCATATATACGACACATCCGTCCCAGCGTCCATTTAAACGAACACAATGATTCCGTACACAGCGGTATTAACTTCCCCAAACAGCGACACTAATCATTTGCCTCAAACATTGTAAAAGTAATCAACGGTCATTCTGCCTATCACATTATTACCCTCCCCCTTCCCCACCTCCTTTGTTGAGCAGTCATTGTTATGTTGTAAAAATATACACGTTTGCATTTCTCATTAGATGCGATATGTTGAGATGCCTAGTATGCTAATATAGTATATACAGAGATGCTAATTTATATTAGCATACTGACGAAAATGGTTATGGAATTAAATTTCCTTATAGATAAAATTGATCATCACTTACATTTTATTTTTACATATGTATGTACTATGTTTTATGATGTTTGATAATAGTCTCTAATTATGTATTTCATTATAAGAAAAAAAATAAATAAGTAAACGCAGACTTATGTAAGTCTTCGTTCGTAATGAATTATGAAAAAGGCAGGCCATATTTTTCATCCCTTTTTTGAAATTTCAATTTAGTAAGCATCGTGGGCCCCGTGCAAGAGACATAGGTGTTTTCAATAAAATGGCCGGTTTTTTATTTGTCAATATCAGTGCAGTGTTTACTTTTCTAAGATATGGATACATTTCAATCGTTATTTGATAAACATTTGCGAAACGTGGAAAAATATGACCGAGGGCAAGAAAATATTTAAAGTCAACCGTTAGTATTTAATGACAGACGTGTGACAGAGTTGAATCCTGAAATATAAATTAACTACAGTTACTAAAGTCAATGGTGAACTTCTTGTTAAAATCAAGTGGCGGAATCAAGTTAATTATTTAAAATTTTACAAACATGGTTTTATATTTATATTTATAAGGTATGCATTTGTACTATAGGAAAGTCTGTATTTACACTGAAATTCAAACTTTGATATACGTAACTCGTATTCGTAACGTAACAGAAAAGTAGAAAGAAAATAACTTTCTTTTTAAAAATGGGGTGTGGCTGTGTCATGGACACGGCCGTGTATTGTACGTGAATACGTCTATGTAACGGGTTATATTTTTAAATAAAATATTTTTGATAATATTTTTTTACTCTAACACCTTATTATATTCGCTGTCACTTAAGTAGTTTAGTAGTAGTTTTACTTAAGATGACGACAGCTGACGATTAAAACTTAAACGAACATCGTAGCTTTTACGAATCAAAAGTTATACTAACTGCAAATCTCGATACGCAGCAAAATAACCTCAAAATAGCGGCGCTTCCTCCTCCACCGCGCGCGATGCGTCACTGTTCTCACTTATCGTAATGAATTCTTTGATCCTTTAGCTATCCAGTGATATAATTTAATTTTTGATGTAGAGGATAGATTCTAAACTGCAACGCCAAACTGTATGATTTTGTTATCATTAGGTTTTATGGATTGCCCCCGTATGGTAGCAAATTTAAAGACGTATTCACGTCAAAATAAAACTTCATATTGTTTGTAATAAACTATATTTAGGTATCATATATACTTTTGATCGAATGCAATTTAACCACTATGGCGACTTCATGTTAAAGATGGTATATCGCTAACCATGTACTTATTTACTAACCAAGATTTTCCACCAAACAGCGCCCCGCCGATAGCATTTTGGACGGTCTTATAAGTGACTTATTTAAAAAGTAAGGAACTTTTCCATGAATCTATATATAGGATCTAGTGTTCACAAAGTTTTCAGACAGTTCTTGCTTATTTAATTAAGGCAGCAATTAATTCGTCATGATTCTCATAATTTTAATGGTTAAGAGTGATAACCATGTCATTATTTTTGAAACTATGCACAAGGTGTCCATGGATTAAAATCACGAATCTGAAAATCTTCTCTCACCATGATTCTAATATTACTGTTAAGAATTTTATGTAAATATTGAAACGTTCAATTAAGCTTCAAATTAGTTTTTTTCATATTTATAGGCGCAAACGACATTAATCAATAAGTGAATATCGGAACATCAAATGAGATACTGAAGGTTTTTAATATTTCCAGTATCTTATATTATGGTTTTACGTGGATAATATATATTTACATTTTATTTTATGATAATTTTTAATTATATAATTCATTATTTAATTCAACTACTAGATATATAATCCATGCTAACAGCAAGTAAAAGTAATATTGATGTAAACAATTAAATACATGTAAATAGAAGCCAAATATCATTACACTTATCGAGTATAAATTAAACCAGGACAATAATTCATTCTTTTATCAAAACGGTACTACAAGTAAATTAGAGCAGAAAAACCCATTTATATCAAATCTATTAACTCGTCACTTAATCTCGATAATCTCACGACACCTTAAGGCACTTACTTTAAAAACCATTAGACCGATATTAATCTATAGTCGTAATCGTGACTTAATATCTGTCAAGGCTCTAGGTCAAATAGATTACCAATGCGAGATAACCGAACCTAATCTTGTATCTAATGCATTTTTCTTGTTCATTTCTTTCACGATAAATAGATATCACTTTTATAGAAATCTTGAAAATATCGAATCTTTGTTAATTAGTTTACATAATAAATATATCGCAAAATTTGTACCTTATATCATTCCAAAGTCACAATAGAATAATTATGATAACAGTGAAATGAGCAGAGTTGTGAAAATAAAATAACTAAAATATTTGTGACGAACCCGATCCCTGAAACATCAGTCTCGTCTATATAGAGATAATTAGGATGCGAGTTAGCGGCCTATATTTTTAATAAGCTTGGGAGCGAGTGGGCCGACCGGCGTTCGCCAGTGAGGGACCAGCGGTACGTACAATCGCTTAATTGAAAATGCAGATGTCGGATCCTTTGGTGGGGTCAGAAGTGGATCTTAATTGTGGTTATAATTCGAGTATTAATAATATATATATTAGTCATCAAATCAGTATGTCAGAAAATCGCGTTTTTCCTGATGAAGCACATTTAATATTGCTAGAGGACATTATTTTCCTTTATTGTGTACTAGGTTCCATTAGTTAGACGAGAACCTTTCACACATTGCTCTTCTAGTCAAATCGTGTTTTATAGCCAAAATATAATTATTTTTTATTAAATTTGTAATATTAAATGCTTTAAAGCACAACTGAAACACGTATTCCACTCTATTATTTATTTTTCAAAGTATAGTAGATAAGAAGTATATTCAAGTTATGTTGTGTGTTTTGTTTGTATAAACATTTATTTTTATCATCTCATACTCATAATTCCGAGTACAGTTACGTATTATTTAGTTTAAGAGCTCGATACTCAATCCGGTTACAAATGAGCATAGAGTCGTTCTGTACGTAAACTATTATGTTTTTTTTTGTTTTTTCACATGTAAATCAGCCTTTGTTTTTCCTATAAATTTATTGAAACTATCAAATAGATATTTGTGCTCATTTTCTACATTTTATAGGCGGTTACCTATCTAATATCAAGTATCCTGACACGGCTTTTCAAATATATGGTGGTTCATCAAATATATCAAGTTTCATTAGCACCATCTTTGGACTTGTCAGTCTATAAATAAAATAGAACTATTATTAGAGTATGTAAGATTACAAGAACAATCTTGTAAGAAGAGGAGTATAAGAAAGATCGGGTGGTATAATCGTCTTATTTGATATAATTGGATGGAAGCAGGCAAATAATAATATATATATATATATATATACACACATACACATATTGTAATGTATATATATATATATATATATATATATATATATATATATATATATATTTATACACAAACAAACATATCAAACGCAACGTCTTTTTGTTTGCTTAACATAAGTTCTGCCAGATTTCGATGCGGTTTTCGCCATCGAGTAGATTAATTACGCTGGAAGGTCTGTGTGTTAAATTTTAGTAGTGTATATAACATAAGTGTTAAGGTCACAGTGCTATGAAGTGTCATAGAGTGCGAGCAAGTAGGAAACTAATGTTCAACGCCACAGTTCTAGGCGATCACAGTTGCATGCAAAAGTTAGTAATAAATAAAATTACGAAGTCGAAAATTAAACGTGCATATAACAAAACGCATAAAGAATAAATATCAAAATCATTTTATAATCATCATCATCATATATATTAATACGCTAAGGTTAAGATGTTACTCTCCCTTTGTAGAAGAAACCTCACAACTAATCCACATAAATTATATATCATTTTATAGATAATTGCTTGCTCTACCGGCATCCACAACTAAAAAATTTATTATTGCAATTGTTTTTGCAAATTAATTAATTATTAAAATTATATACACAAAACAGCAATACTGCCATCTAACGGCTCAACGTCAATATGATTGACGGTCGGTAAAATTTTTGTTTAATTTCAAATCCACTCACGTATAAATAAAGTGGCGCTTTAGCTCAATGCTTTTGATACTTGCGCCTCTATATGTCAATTTTAGTAAAATATTTGTTTGATCTGTCATCTGAGCTTCATAATGGAATAAATAATACGAAGACTTCGCACGGGTCACGCTAGAGTTAAAATAACAGTTACGATAAAAGTTTTACTATGGCGATTATTTTCTCCGTTATTTAATCCTTTACTTTGAATTAGTAGCAACAAAAAAAATCGACTAATAATTTACATAATAAAAATTAACAAAATGTTTATTTATTGCAAACTTTATAATTTTATTACTTTATTTATTTAAAAGTTACATGTCACGTGATTTTAATACGTCACTAAACCGTTCTAAATTCAATGAATACCTATTCCACGTTTGAACATTACTATTTGCTATTCGAATTTTATCAAAAGCTGATTAAACCGATCTCCTCTATGGCTATATTTGAAAACCACTTTACGATTTAGGATGATGGGGAAAAACACAGTATAATCAAGGACCGCTGTAAATTTGTTATATTATACAAAAAAGTACAAAATAGCTGTGTCCAGATTTCACTCAAAACACTTTCCCGTAACCATTTTGAAACACGAAATAATTTTCTTATTTTTCTGATCTTTATCGATAGAGCTTGTCCAAGCCAATGTAATTGAACGGCATGTGAATAACACTGCGAATATCTGAAAAGCTCCTACATATTTATTTAGTCATGACACATATGGCATATTGCAGCGCTATTGAAAAATGGTATAACGTAAACAGGAAAAAAATTAAGCAAAGTATTGGCGTTCAATTTAACCCAACTTTCTATTTCTGACACCGCATGTTCCGTATCCGCCATCACCGCACACACAATTTTAGCCATCGGAAGTGAATAGACTTATTTACCCTATTACGTTTATTTATATTGCCGTGTTTACATAACTACGTGGTTAGGTTATGCAACGTAAATGCTATTTGTACTTACAAAAATCTAGTTCGTGGGATACGTTGCGGAATGGCATTACGTTCTTAAGATGCACTTTTGTAGGAAATTGCACAATTGCACAAATATATATATATATATATATATATATATATATATATATATATATATATATATATATATATATATATGCAAATAATGTTATTTTCGACATTTCAAATTATTTAATACTTATGCCATAAGTATTGAGTAAAGTACGAAAACTCGCATACCAATTAAACGAAGATGGCTTACTTAAAGTAACGGACTATTTTAAGGAACAAAAACGTTCTTAAGAATTCTTAAGAAATCCCTGATATTTAAGATAGTGTTTTTTTTTTATTTTAGGAGATTTATCTAAAATATTTTTTTAAGATTATGTATACACATTTCTTCTTGCATTCTTAAATATATCACGTGTGCACATGTCCTATTTACTTTAAGCTCATATTTTAAAAAAAAGGATTCACCAATAAAACTCTGGCCATTACTTTTTTCCCATAAATTATGACTCAAAACATTTCATATGAACTTCAAATAATTTAAAACCGCGAGAATGATAATAAGGGGAAAAATATATGAAAATACCCCTCCATTATTAAAATTGGTCATCTCTCGGGCAGGGATATTTATCACTATTTTAAACAAATGGCAGTGGTAACGAATGGAAAAATCACATATATAGCAATTTATTTTATTGTATTATTCGAAAACAACGATTGTGATCAGCTGTCACAAATTAGCAGAAGTACGCAAGTCATTAATAAAGTTTCAGTTGACTGTAATAAATTAAATCTATGTAATTCTGTATGAACTCTATTGTAATATACAAATTACTAACTGGAAACAAAAACCATATCTTGCAATACAAAAAACGTAGGTTAGACTCTTGCAAAACTGCTTCAAAACGTGAAGAAACCTTATTGTGCTATTAATGATTTTATTTTTATCGTACATGTGTAAGACAAAGGTCAAAATAGTCCGAATGTTCAATAATAATAAGCACCGATTGATCATAATTCGTAGAAATCAAGTAGTGAAATTTTGTGGGCTAAAATACTACATAAAAAGTACCACGTACACAGGGCATCCTTTTTTAACTTAAGACTATATTCAAATAGGGGATTCATCTATCTCCTTTTTATTTCACTATTATATTAAGAAGCATTAAAATAATTGAAACAATGCTCCTGCTTTATTTAATTTGGATGTTTACCATGAGATTTACGACAAACGTAAATTACAGTCCAAATTTAATTAACATTCGTCAGTAATTCTTAAGATCTGTACGTGTGAAAAAATATATCTGTAAAACGTTATGAATATGGTAAACTGAATATATTCGATTCTGTTTGTTCAAAAGTAATGCAAGATTTTATTGACAATGACAAAGTTTGTTTTACAGATTTAAATAAATTATCTAGAATAACTAAACACTAATCAATATATATTATAAAAGTAAGTGTACAATGAGCATGCCGCTAAAACTCAGAAACGAGTCCCAGTACGATAAAGGGAGTTATATGGTGTGATAGACCTCTCCGTGAAGAAGGTTCCCGTTTTTACATGAGGTTTTGATGTTTTTACAAGGGCTGGAACTTTCGCCCTCTAGAAATTTCTAGAACAGTCCAGAACATTCAAAAGCATTTCACAATAACCCGGAACGTTCTGGAATGTTTGGAAATAGTCTGAAACGTTCAGGACATCCCAGATCCCTGAATCTCTTAGATCATTGTGGAACATTCTAGAACATTCTGGAATGTTTTGAAATGTTTTGGAACATTGTGGACCATTTGAAGCCTTTTTGTATGGGCGGGGCTACCCATTGGTAAAGGTAAATAATTAATAATAATTGAACATCAGTTTCAAAACAACTACATCCGTAGTTGTTTTGAACGTCAGTTTCCTATCAGTGAAGTGCAGTGAATGAATAAAAACAAACAGTGAAGTGTGAGTAGTCAAAGTGACACAGTGACTGAATATGAATATAAATAAAGTGTCAAAAATGTACGTAGTGTTTTCTTAATAAAAAGTTGTTTGATTTATATTTTATACAATTCCCAAAAGTAAAAGAGGAGGAGATCTTGCCAGTTCTGAAGCAAAACCGCAAAAACAAAAAAAAACAGGGAAAAAACTGATCAGTCGAAGAATAGGAAGCACTTTTACGTTCCCAACGAATGAAAATGAGCGCCGTGAGAACAAGAGAAACGGAAGGAATTTAAGAATCAAAAATTGCAACACAATCTTATAATAAAAGACTGCGAACGCAAGCCACCCATGAAAATGTCACCTTACGAGAAACGCGAGCGAGGAAAATAAACAATACAACCTAACAAATGAAGCATTCCACTACGACCCGACGAAAAATATAACAAACACAAACACGTCCTAATCGGAAAAATGGATAACATCTACCAATTTTGCAACGCGAAGAAACACCAGGAATCTGTTGAATGTATGGAAAAATTATATTACCACCACTGGAAGCACTTCCGCAGGAATTTCTACATGACAAGACCGGGGAAACTCTAGAATCAAAACGCTTTCTTCAAAATATAACAGCGTACAACGCCTGCTTCCAAATCACTTATTTCGGTGTCACTTCGATCAACACTAACAGATATGAAATCGATTCTGTTTTTTTCCATCCAAGGACAAATCTATCACAAAATCGCATCATTACTACCACTACCCAACGAAAACTATAAATTTTTGCAAATATATTTCATCGGAAATGAAGAAATAGAAATTACGCTGATCAATTTACAAACATCAGTGGATTGAGACGAGAAGTAATTCAAGATGTACAGAGGATTTTACACAAATACAATCAATTTATTCACATTTTCAAAACAGCACTGGACCGACAAGAAACTACCTGAAGAACACGAACATCGATTTAATGTACCTCAGATAGACGAAGTCGCCCTCGTAATTGTGGACAATGAAAACACGAGCCGTGACATAATTGTACAATGAAGAAAGGAAGGACTAAACAATCCGACCTGAAACAGGCTTAGAAACAAACAAAAAAGTCACATCCAAGTTCCATGCTTACCGCTGAATGATCAGAGACAATGAAATAACACTCACATTCTCAACACTCACCATTTATTTCAACCATTCCTGGTTAGATATGGTAGATATGTATGCAAAAATAGAAGCGGAACGGATGCTTTACATAAGACTGACCTACGAGATGCGATCATAAATGATGAAAACATTCACAACATTGGAACAATGGTAATCTTACCCTCATCTTACATAGGAAGCCCGAGACACATGCACGAATACACTCAAGATGCCATGAGCTGGGTAAGAAATTATGGACGAACTGACATCTTCATAACATTCACATGCAACTCATTGTGGCCAGAAATCAAAAAACAACTAAGATACGGACAAGCCCTCATGGATCGACATGATATAATAGCCCGAGTTTTCCGACGAAAACAAATGAGATTTATTAAAGCCACATCTTTGAAAACACAACAAATGGCAAAATCGGGGACTACCTCACTCACACAATTGGTTACATGACAGAATTCATCCCAGGGATATGGACAAAATAATCCAAGCTGAATTTCTCAATCCACAATAAGATCCAAAGCTGTAGATATAGTTGTAAAAAACATGATGCACGGACCATGCGGGCCATTAAACCCAAAATTTGCCATGTATGAGTGATGGAAAATGTACAAAAAATACGCAAAACCATACTTGGACGACACACAAGATGATGGCTAGCCCAAATACAGAAGACGATCACCCAAAAAAGTGGCTTCATAGCAAAAATACGAATACGAGGCAGAAACGAACTGGAAATAGATAATCATTGGTTAATATCATATAATCCACTACTTTCCAAAATGTTC
The DNA here is from genome assembly GCA_039881145.1 of Druceiella hillmani. NCBI lineage: Eukaryota > Metazoa > Arthropoda > Insecta > Lepidoptera > Hepialidae > Druceiella > Druceiella hillmani. Next base: position 24,844,324 of record JAYKKI010000016.1, on the reverse strand, counting down.
CAAGCACACATAAACGTAGAATACTGCAATTCAGTGAAATCCATTAAATATGTATTTAATTATGTGAAAAAAGGCAGTGACATGGCAGTATTTCAAATAGCCAAAGACAGCGAACTACAAAACAGAAATGGCGAGATCTTCATATAACAAATGGGAAGATACATCAATAGTAACGAAACAGCTTGGCCAATTTCCGATTTTCCCATACACGAACATGAACCAACTGTGCAACATATAGCGGTACATTTGAAAAATGGACAGAGAGTTTACTTCACAAAAGATACAGTCAGACAAATTGCAAGCAAACCACCTAAGAACGCACCATTAACAGCTTTTTCCAAGTGTGCCAAATGAATCCATTCGTGGAAACATTACTATATGTCGACTTCCCTACCTATTATACGTGGAATACAACAAGACAAAAACAATGAATTCCAGCAGAGGATCATCAAGGAATCATGAAAATTAACGCACTATGCCGAGTATACATCGTACATCCGAACAATTCCGAATGTTTCTATCTCCGTATATTGCTATACGGCATAAGGGGACCAACAAGTTTCACATATTTCAAGACTGTTGACAATTACCTATGCCAGACGTACACAAAAGCATGCCATGCTTAGGGCTACTAGAAAACGACAACCACTGGGAATTAACACTACAAGAAGCCTCACTCACAGCCTCTGCTGAACAAATTAGAGACTTATTCTCCATAATACTAACAACATGTAACCCATTGATTTCATTTATGCGACTCCGTCAAAGAGAGTATGAGTGATAACATACTGTGCCAAATCCAATAAGCTATTATTGGATTTGGCACAACGATGACATGTTCGATGAAACACTCATTCGCCTAGAATAAAAAACCAGACTTGGGATGCAACACCACGACAAGATGCTTTCAGCGTGCTAAATTTCAAAATTACAAGTGAAAAATGCTACAACATCAACGAACTACTTCAATACAATGCGCAAAACAAACCACTCCTCAATGACAATAAAAAAAAATTACAACGTTATTATAGACCGGATCGACAACAACTAGCCGAATTATTTACTTGGACGCATTAGGCGGCACCGAGATAAAGTTTCTAATAAATCTATTGCTGGCAGAAATATATGCTAAATAACACATTGCACTTACACTGACGTCATCCGGCACTGCCGCAACACTTACGGAAGGAGGACGAATTGCCCATTCCGCCATACAGCTACCGTTGAATATAGCGGAAGAATTCCCAGTATGTAAAATCTCAAGAGCACCTGGACGAGGAAAGAAAGTGTCAACTTCTGAAAGTGTCAACTTCTCTACAGAATTTTTAAACTCTGGAAGTACCAGCAATTGCCTTTGACTGAAAGTTGGATCGCCAATTATATTACTCTGAAATCTCAACTCGCTAAAACTGTGTAATGGAACAAGAATGATCGTCAAACAGCTATCGAATAACATCATCGAAGCCGAACTTATGACTAAAAATGGCAAAGGATGTACAATATTTATTTTCAAAATACCACTGGTCTCTACTGAACTGCCATTTCAATTTAAAAATTGCAATTTCCAATCAAATTAGCTTATAGTTTTACAAGTAACAAAGTGCAAGGACAAACTTTAAAACATTGCGGCATCAACCTCAAAGAATCCTGCTTTTCTCAAGGCCAACTATACGTAGCTTGCTCTCGAGTAGGAAATTCGAAAAATGTGTTGTTTATAAATAAGTAATGTAAAACGTTAGAATATGTTTTCAATTAACATTCTTTACCTCTTATATTTTAAAGTTCTTCCTTTTATTCCAACTACCACACAATCTTATATCGACCCAGCTAGTTGTAAATAAAAGATTACCACGTTCAGATGATTATCGATTCCGTAGATTATTATTTTTTTGTAGAGTAACATTCGTACTAAAATGTCCGTTTAGCTTTATATGCTTTTACGCTTGTTTCAAAATATGTATTTACTAATTGTTCCGCTGTTGTTATCACTTTGAGTCAAGCAATTAAATATGTCACACTTGCCTATTTATTCAGTTCAAGGCCATTTATCGCTATACTTTTAAATTTGTGGCTACATATTGGGTCACCATTCATGAGAATATTATGTTAGTAGCTTGCCGTTTTATAACTCGATGGACGGTATAGAGCTAAAATTCAAAATGTGTATGTATAGGTTTAATTTCAATAATTATTAAAATGATTGAAAAGTTAAAGACAAACATTGTCGAAATGTCAAAAAATTTAAAAAACGGAAAAATAGGAAAAATTTCATTAAGAACTAAAACCTTGCTTGCAAGGAAAAATTCGTTGCTTTATAACCTAAAGATTTCTCTCTTTTGGAAATATTATCATTTTTCAACTCTCGAATTAAGCGTAGAAGCAAAAACCTTTAATCCTAACTAATCAAATAACAACTTCTTAAGTAAAATTTTGAACTGGAAAGTGAATTTGTTTATTTGTCTCCCATTCACGTCTCAACAAATCTTTTTGTAATTTGTTGACATTTTTATCCCGTAATGCAACTAATATTTTTTTGATAATAATAAAAAATCGCTCCGCTACGGATAACCGCATGAACATAAGTATACATGTATATTTACATAGTAAATCTAAAACATTGTCTTTATTTCCAAATAATCATCTTGATTTTGAAAATATTTTGACTAAAAAATATTTGTTTATTTAACAAAAAATAATAACATTTTCCTTCAAAGTCGTAACTATTTTTATAAACTGTATATGTTTGGAAAGTTTGTCCATCTAAACTACATAGCCATTTTCAATGCCAATATGATCAATGGACAATGTCAAGACCATTATTTTTAAATTTCCTTCATTTTTGTCGTTACCACGCAAGCAAAATCGCAAATCAAACGTATTCGTAATTCGAACGTATTACGAATCGCCCAAAACCAGGGCATAAGGCCGGAAAGCTAGTTGGAACCTCTGCAGTATTGGCCTGATTTCTTTACCAAGTGCGTTATATTTACGAGAAATGTCGCTTGGCGCAAAACTATATGTATTTTCTTGAGTGCCAGTCGTGATTCTATTAACGCAATCGTGGCAGACCTTGCATAGCGACCTTCTTCAAATGAGATCATATAATTCTTGACCATCTCGTCATTCCACTCTTGAAGGTTGTATTTTCTTGAAATTAAGTTTTTAAATTGTTAAGTAAGAATAACAAATCGATTTATGTTCATGTTCATGTGAGTAAATGAATACTTAAACGATTATGAAAATCGGTAGAAAGTTTTGATTCCATGATGAATTGCATCTAAAATTAACATATTCGCCAGATTCTACGTGATGAAACAGAAGAGAAGAAGTAGTTTCAGTAACCAAAATAAAAGCTATTTTAAAATTGTTTATACTGAAAGATTGAAAAATAAAAGATAAAGAAACAAAAGGAAATAAAGAAAAAGACCTAGAATACCAAAACACTTTCCGGAACACGTGAAATAAAATATGAGTAAACGGTACGTTACAATTAATAACTTAAAGTTACATAAAATGCAAAAAAATTGGTACATAAACGAAAAAGAGAACACAACTTATTTTTATATTTAAGTGATTGCAAAAAAACAAAAACTATGCATTAAACTGATATATAATCGATGAAAGCTCTAGAGTTGAACAATATATCGCAGCATTACATCAAATTATTAAACATGCTTACGCAATCAAAATTGGATATATGGGACATGGTAATGAAATATAATTAAGTCCTACTCAACGGTTAAATAGTAATAACTTTACTTCATGAGATGTTGGGACCCTTGATAATAATTACATACCAGAAAAGTGTAAACGATACACACGGTGCGAAAACAAACAAAAAATATATTCGACGTACTTTATTACACTTTACATATACACTTAAAAACCTGTTTACACATATATATATATATATATATATATATATATATATATATATATATATTAGCCATTTTATTTACAAGTAACACACAAATTAATATAGACACTGTACGTCACTATGCCTATCCGATTACCGGTTTCAGTTTTTACTACAAAACGAAAATGATCTCATCTAATAACACATTAGAAAACCTGTCTTAACCCTTTAAAACTTGAATCCTTTAAGAATTTAAAACTCCTTATGTGATAACTGTGTGCCATTTAATCGCATTATACACAATTACCCTGTGATTTTAGCATATATTAAGCACATTATAAATGTTTGTGGAATCCGCCTCTTTACAAAACATCTAGATTTTTTACAAAATATTGCCACTTTCCAAAGAGATTAAGTGGCATTGTCTAAAGAATCTCAGCTGGCAACACTAAATGTACGCCGATGCGTTACGTTTAGTGTTGCCGGATGTACCGACTTTCGTGGAGCTCCAGTTCGTTTACCCGTCCCGCTGATACTGTAAACGGGATAACGAATGTTACTCATTTTAACAATGAACGATGCCTTTTTTAAAATCAAACCTGGTTAGTTTCGATTAAAAATGTTATTGCTCTTTTTGTTAAGCATTTTACAGTGGAAAATGGGGGGCCATTTCAAATTAAAAAGTTTATGTTTTTATTTCAATGTACAGTACAGAACTCTGCGGATAAAACTATAACCAAATAATTTGCCGCCGCCGTTCGATAGCGCAGTCCATTCACCGTAACGGTGGTGCCGGTTCCGTTTTTTAAAAAAAATACGAGCCAATGATGCTTTCAGCCCAAAATCCGCACTACAATGTCACCCATTGTGGATGGATAAATTGTTAGTTATTTACTTCAGGGTTTCACAGCCCCAATTGCGGCGATTTTATTCATTAAAATAGACTTTGAGGTAGATATTCATTCACTCATTGCTCATAATGAATGTCTTAAAAAATGTGGGTTCACTAGCCTACCTTTCCAACACTCGATAAGCGAATATTGAATATTGTTTATGTTTTATCGGCTTCATTCCTTAAGTCAGACACACCTTGTAAGCATGTAGGCCAAGATCTTTCTGCAAAGCACGGTGTTTACTGATTTGATGCAAGCTCAGTTGCCGTTAACATCTTATAATCAAGAAAAATAGGCTGTCAGTAACACTTTCACTACAGTAGCAATGTTTATAAATGATCTTCCAGGTAGTCTGAGGCCTACATATCACTAATTTGCTCCTCTGATTCGAATTTAGGTTAGAAATATGTTCAGGATTGTCGTACGAGATGGTGCCCTACAACGATAAAGAAATAGTGCAAATTTTATTATTTTATTTGCATACATACGTAACAAGTAAAAACCTCGAAACACTGTTTTGAATTTTAAGCCGTAATCATTCTATTTCAGTACTATAATAAAATATAATTAATTTATTAACAAAATATTAATGAAAATATCGAAAAATTTCATTATTTCGATACGATATTACTTACAAGGCAAAGTAAAATGCTTACGTACAAGATGTGAGTGAAGATGTAATTTCTTTTTATGATGTAAATTTTGCAGAATTTCTAATTTAATTTCTCCTACGTCTGGGATACAAATTTATGAAACAATGATCATAATATAATTACAAGTTCGATTCGAGTAAGAAACCGATTCAGGAATACCTTTAATCTTTTCGTATTATTTTTTCGTCGATACAACAATTTTATATACACTTTTGACGTATAAGAAGCATATCGAAATTCCAGTAAAAATATAAGACATAATATATATACACACACATACATATATGTGTGTGTATATATATATATATATATATATATATATATATATATATATATATATATATATATATATATATATATATATATATATATATATATATATATATATATATATACAATTAAGAATCAAAATTCTGTAAAAGTTTTATCGCCAAAATATGCGCCTGCACCAATAACTGCCGAAATAGGTACGGGTAAAACTTGTATTAGATACAATATACAATACGTTCCAATAAAGATACAATTACTCAAAAACTACAAGATTTCGAATCATTAATAAAATCATTCCAGTAAGGTAACATTTAAGCAAACTTGCCCCTTAGGCAAATTTCTTCTAACCCTACTATTTCATAATTTTAACTTAAGTAGTTTTAGAAAGGCGGCGGCAAGGGACAGGGTTTGTTAACATTTTTAACAACATTTCCAGAAGTAACTCCAATAAAATTCCATAAAATATTTGGAATTGTTCCGTGCTCTTTCGTTATATTTACTACATGACTGAAAGCATTTTTTACACCAAAGTTGATCCCCAACAATACTTAGGCAATAGAAAATAGCTATAAATGACAACCTCATAAAACGTGAGTGATCCAGTAAGGATTTTTTTTTTCTTTTGAGTTACGGAACCCAAAAACAATACCGAATAATTACATTAGAATTCCTTTAATCAACAAAGAAGTATTTTTACAATAATTTTAAAGTCGTATAATGTGATATAAAATTATAATTGATATATTTCTTCGATCCAGAAAGTGTTAAACATGGTCATTAATCAATGCACAAAAAATAAGCCTATACAAAACTAACATTCAAACTGACATCCTGATTTCAATCTCGTACAAGTCTCTGAACAAATATTACCGTAAAATTGTAATACAGACACTTAAAAATACATATAAATTAGCTCCAATAAATTTAAATGTAACTCTGATTGCCTTGATCTAAATTATATTTATTAAATAGATGAGATTAGAAAAGTGACGCAACAAATTGCGGAATACCTCTGATTCATCACAAAAATTCGTTGCAATACTCAATAATCTGTTCCTAAATTGCAAAGGACTTATTTTTTGCAAATCAAAATTTCTTATGTGATCGTATCCACAGTAACGGAACAAGTAAAAGTGAATAGTGTCGAGTATGTTTTGGCGACATCGATTAGAGCAATTAAAATAGACAATGCAAGCACTGTGAAATGCTAAAACAAACTGTGCGATGTGATAGTAAATTGAAATATTTTATTTAAAATGGTGTCAGGACGATATAAGACCAAGTTACTAGTGGCATTGTTGTTGAATTGGTTGTGGCTGAGAGCAGATGCGCTGTCAGGGAAATATGTGTGCATAGAGAAACAAAAGTAAGTTTAATGTTTGATTAATAATTTACTTATAAATTTTTTTTTACTTCGATGGACAGAGAGACCAGAAAATAAATAGTGTAAACTAATAATTTAATTACCATAGTACGTAATTTTCTTTGATTTTAACATTTAAGACATTTTTCGTACTTGAGAGCACCTCTCCATTTTTGCTTCATAGAACGACGTCTCTAGTGAAGTTAACGTGGCAATGAGAAATCACTGCTGTTTAACATAATTAGGCAGTGGATCGTCGTTTCCAATGAGACACAGCGATGAAGGAAATTATTTTTTAAGTAGAGTTTTCCTTGGTGATAAAACAGTATATATATCATATCAGATTCAAAACAATAGTCAATGGAATGAAGATATTCGGCATCATCAAATAAAGTAAAGTTTAATTAATCACTGGTAATTTCATACTGTTGTAATCAAGCTCTATAATCGTTTCAAAGAATGACATGAAAGTACCTGGAGACGAAAACATACTGAACAGGAATAACCATAAACAAAATGTCAATATTTTATTTGTACCTAATATTAAATATTCACCCCAAGTCAATCATATTTATTTACGATTATATTACAGCAATGATTACATTGCTAAATCTAAAGTAATTTCGTGGAAACCGCATTAAGAGTAGTTTCCTGTCTTTTATTTTGAATATATACTCTACTATATGACCGCTATGAAGTTTGGAAACTATCATCGTCATCATATTTCTTCGCTGCTGGTCCTCCACCTTCACCATCAAATCACTTCCTGCAGATTTTTTTAGGTTATCAATCGATATGGTAAGGGGTCATCCCACGCTGCGCTTCGAGATTCATAGTCTCTATTCGAGAACATATCTACCCCACTGGTTGTCACTTTTTCAGCAAATATGACTTACCCATTGCCATTTCAGTTTGATGATGTTGAGCGCTATGTCGACTACCACTAGGTCTACTATTAGGTTCTCCGTCTGACTTCCTTTTTTCGGATTTTATTCTTTTGAATTACATATTAGATATTATTTTCTGCAATGTTCTATACGTATAAAAAATCTGACTGACCTTAGGGAATGTTTTTTTTAATTAAAGAAGTAAAAAGTTATACTTTTTGCGCAGATTTAATTATTTGTTTTATTCTAAGTAATGAAATATATTTGATTGACATAATCTAATATATGTTTGATGGAATGAAAATGGCAAAAAAACATATTTTTCATACTTATTTATATAAGTTTGAAGTACTATGAATGAAATACCAGGAATATAGAGAAACTTAACAAATTAGTGTCAAAGACATATTTTGATATTATACTATTGATATTAATAATCTAACCAGCAAGTCTACTAAATAAAAATACATCAAACATGTTATAAATGAGTAAGTATGCATCAAATTCAACCTGTTATCATCTACTTTTATTTCAAAGCTCCCATCGAAATCGAAATAAAAAATAAACACAGCCGTAACGTTCACGACAAAAATTTGTGTCCTAAAAACCAAGGTTATGCACGCCAATCTGTTCTCTCTGCTGGTAGTCGTTGAATGAAGTAAGTTTACATAATGGTTCTGTCGCACATAATTGATCAATTATAGTTAGCACAAGTAGACAGACACGACATGGAATGACCACTGAGTGCCTTGATAAGGCAGGTACTCTTAAGTTTGTTGTAACCATATAATGAGTACACATTCTAATCAGATACTCGATAAAGTCTGAACTAGATAAGTGGAAACGTAATGAAATAATTAGGTAATAGGCCCATCAATTATATAGCAAACAGAAATTTGACAGATTTGCTGATGCAAGCTGCTTTTATTATGTCTTTGCAGATAGAAAGCGGTTTGAGAGTGCATACAATAGATTTGATAAGCCTTCGAGAGTGAAACGGGGAGTTAAGCTGATTTATTATGTATTAGATATCAAAAAAATTACTTGTTAATCTACGATATAGCTCGAAAATGACCAAACTTATAAAATAACGAGGTATGTCGAAAAACACATAAAAGTTAGAAACCACATGTTACTTCATTAAAATAAAGGTTTTTCTCCATTGATATTTGGTTGGTTTTATCGGTTTTATTCTTCAGTAATTACTTATAATTTACTTGTTAAGATAATATACGTGATATCTTATTATTTCCTTTGGACCAAATTTACTTCGTAAACGTACACGAGCTCCTTCATATATATTGTGTTCTCACTGGTTTCTTGTCGTAAGTCATTTTCCAGCGTCATGTCTTTATCGACTACTATGAGTAGCTTTATGAAGCTACATTTATGTTTCTGAAAATCATGGTATTTATTATCTTTATCATGGTACCAGGTAACAATGATAACTATAGAAATCAGTTAATAATGATTAGTTTCTAGACTAGATTAAGAAATCTACAGAAGGGTCCTGTTTTATCAACTATTGAATCCAATATTTATCGATAATCTAAAGTAACGGTAAAGGAACACCTCAAGATTTGGCTTAAATTTAAAAATATTTTTTGAACAAAGTTCTCGTATTAAAGTTACCAAATCAAGACAGATACCTGCTAAAGCATTCATATTAATTTTCTACAACCACTTTAATACTTGGAAAGCTACAAAGGATGCAACGAAGATTTTTATTATTCGTCACATTTGTTGCCTCTCATTTCTACAGTAATTATTACTTACCATATTTACGAAAAGTACTTGTATCATATATGTTAAGTACAGTTAAATCTTCCATTTTACTTATCTTATACGAATAAGTTTCACTTAATTTTCTATAAAAATTTACAAGCAATCTCGTGTATAATGGGAAAATAAATATTACCTAATTTATAGAAGATAGACATGGAAAATTCTATCGTAGACTATATACATATGTATATATATACATATATATATATATATATATATATATATATATATACATATACATATATATATATATATATACATATATATATATATATATATATATATATATATATATATTTATATGTAAGTATATATAAATATGCATAATGGATGGTTGTAGGTACAACTTGACGAAGGTGATTAAGGTACGAGCCCCTGTCGCGGTGCGCTCATACGAATGGTGCCTGGCCATACCACCACGCTGTGAGAGGTGGCACACGGAGCTGCGAGATGTTACTCGACTCGAGGTGGGAAATAATCATAATGTTTGTTGTTTATTTATTTATAACGTTAAGTCATACTTATGACATAAAAGAAGAAGCATATACCGCAATACAAGAGATAGACTGAATCTAGTTAGGTTATATTAGGACTCATAACAACAAGCTCATACTTTTCAAAGTTATCTACATTAACTAGGTAATAGACAAAAATGTTAACTGAATAACAAGTAATCAATATTAATATTTTATGTGGACTGACACAGTTAAAGGATATAGAAGTAAAAAAATTAAAAATATTACATTTAATGTCTAGCATAAATTATTGAGTTATTGTACAGGCATATTTCAAAATATGCTGCCTTACAAATGTTTCTATGCTTTTGAAATATCCCGCTGGAGGAATATGCAATATCTCGTGGACGGAACGCAGAGCGAAAGTTTCGATTTTGAAACAGCTCAGAAACAAAACACGTTTGTCTACCGTCTGTCTTCGGAGAGTTCTCAAATACTTTGGGCACATTGTGCTAAATCCTGCGGATAGCATCGAGAAGATCATTGTCACTGTCATGGTTGAAGGACAGCGACTGTGAGGCGTCGAACGGACCTGATCTGAGAAATACTTAGCACTCCATTATATGATACTCTACAGAGTGCCGAGAATAGAAAATTTTGGCAAAATGATCCTCAACAGTGAGAAAACGACTCAAGAAGAATAAAAAATATTAAAGATGTTTGGAAACAAAATAATAATAGAAATGTCTTGTAAAAGCGCCACATTTGCACCCCTATGGTCTCTGACAAGGATTTTATTTCTAGTATAAACATTGATAAATCCTAAGAATTGTATTAGAATGTCAGACATCCCGAGGGACATATTTAATTGGTCTTTCTCAAATAGAATATCTTGTAATTGTTTAATATTTATGTGTTAAAAAAACAACACAGTTTTCTGTAGGCCTACAGATCCGACAGTTTATTGTGTGTGTTTTTATATTTTTGAATATTAAAGTATTTTCAGGTGCTGAGTACTGAGCTATACAAATATTTATTTTATAAGTGAATACACAATAGTCTTTTCGTATTGAAAAGTTGCTGTAAATTTCGAACGTAAACCAGTTATATTTTCCAAATTTAATTCGCGAGTGAGTTTGTTACCGTACGATCAATGAAAGTTTCAAAAGTCAGCCTCCCAAATCTGCAAGGCCATGGTCACCACGCCCACAAACATGACCTTGACACCATCAGATCCGGCCGCGCTTGAAGCATTGCCGATCGTGCCGAAACGTGACGCGAGTTCATTGGCACCTCGGGGTACACTGCTTGCGAAGTGGCTTATTGTTCGGCTGGAAAAAAATTACTTGAAGCAATTTTATTATTTATTGTGCTTTTTAGATTTGTGTCATGAATTCTTTTTCATGTAGTTTATTTTTTATCCTATTCATTTTACTATGTCGTATTAAGTTAGGATTACGATAGACCTTGACAAGTTTATTAAAATATTATTATCGATTCATCAAATAAATTAAAAGTGTGACAAAAAAACGTAACTTCTAGAATCGAATGGTCAGAGTTGACAGACTGCCCAATTAAATTTATTTACTACTGTTCATGACACGAATTGAAAGTACATGTCAGTCGTGGTAATTGTCGTAACATAGGTGTTAAAAAAGTCGAACAAAACGTATTATTAGACTGGAAAAGGATATTTATCCGAGAAAAATATGACTGGAATAATACGTATATTTTTATAATATGATGAGAAAAACGTTTAAAACTGCTTGATGAACTTGGAGATTTTAAAAAAATTAACACCTCTTTACTTTGCCCCGACTTTTTCAGAAGTTCTCAAATAACTTCAATAAAAACGATGATACGTAATAAAAAAAATTCTAAAATCTCTAAAACCTGCCACCATTGGGTATTTTTCATCATTTTCCACGTTTTAGCGAAAATAGATAGATCGGCATTCCGCCCTAATATTAGACATCATTCTGTTGGCCTGTACGACACACAAGACTTTTTTCTAAGCCGTTGAAGCTATCTTCACAAAATTTGAAACGGTTGTAGATGTAATATCGTTGTTCGGGAAAAAATTTTGATGCAACTGTTAAAATCGTAATTTTATGGAGGAGCAAAAAAGTGAAAATCTGATAAAAAATGAATCTTTTTAATAAAATAGTTTATTAAACGGAACTATAAGATAATATGGTTATTATTAGCAACTTTATTCCTTTTTTGTTTTAAACTTTAGCTTTTTTCTACCGTTTTAACAGTTGTGTCGGTGTTCTCCTGCAACGGCGATATGACTTTATAAAGACTGATTTTAAAATTTAATAAGAAATTGCTGCTAGTCTTTGTTACAAACAAGTAAAAAGTACAAATTTTCTTTTGTAACGCGTGAATAGATAAAAAAATATTAAATAATTAGTTAATGGTTTCAATTTTTACGTTCGTTCAAAAAAAAATCCTGAAACGTATTTCCGCCATTTGATAAATATATTTTGAAGTGACTTAATACAGAATCAATTTCAAATTTAAAAAAAAACTATATATATATATATATATATATATGTATATATATATATATATATATATATAATAATAATATAAACAAATATAAATTTAATTTCTATTGTTCCAGCTTGAGTTTAGTAGTGAGTTCTACTTTAAATATAATAGGAGATATTTATGATGACTTTGTGACAAAATGAGTTTATTAAAACTTGGTTATTTATTCTTTACAAAAGCTGCCAGTCTTTTAGACTGGAAATTGGACAGAAAAACTAAGGGACTGATATTGAAAACTAATAAACTGTTTTCGTCTGATGTAAAGATAAGCTCGTTTGTTTCAGACAGAGGAACGAAGTGCTGATATCCCGGTGTGCTGTGCTGGATTCGCCGTGCGAGATGAACGCTGCGTACCCAGATGTCCTCCGGGTAGGATGGGACAGACATGCAATATAGGTGAGGATATTTGGTTCACGATTGAAAAATTTCGTAGGTACTAACAATAATTACTTGCATTTTATCTTGTATAAAATAACACGTTTCGTCTTGTGTAAATAAATTCTATAAAATAACGCATTTCGTTAAATAAATTTAATCTGCTCCAATCGCTTGTCTACCAAAATTAAAAATTTCAAATTATAACGGTAAATATTTTCAGATATCTTATATTGAATGGCAGATCTTTGACATCATTTTGAAATATATTTATTTGGTAACAATACCTATATTTAAGAAATTCAAGTAATTCACTAATAAAACAAATCATCATGAAATTAAATATTATTATGAATATTTTAAACTTCTTTTTCTACCAGCCTTCAGAATTCAGAACTTTTAATAAGATAGGTGATAACATGCATATACTGCACACAAAATTCCTTAAAAATATATGTTATTATCTTCATTCAGCAATATATATTCCTTCCCACTACAATTTTCTATATGTATTTTTTACCGTTATTAGTTTAGTTACGATATGTTTTTAATTGATTTCAAAAAGTTTACTGTGTTTTAAGTATCTTCGTTCATTTTTACAATTTTTGCAATAAATTCAATAAAGTATGTCCATTTCTTCTCGTTGTGGTACTTTAAAAAGTCCAGAATTATTAACGCTGTAGTCTTCTTCCTTGTTCTCTCCTTCTTCTTCGCCTTTGTTATTATTTTAAATCACTTTGTCAGCATTTTCATTTTCATCTTCATTATTGTCATCACTTTCAAGTACTGTCTTATTTCTCAAGGTATAGCCTTCTTTCATGCAATTGATGTCTCTTTTTATTGCCCTGTTATCATAATTAGTTACACCATCAGTCTTACAATTGTTTAATTTATAACTATCATGGGGTTTGGTTTCACTTTCATTAAATACATTGTACAGTAAATGTGCACAATCTTCTTTTATCCTCGTTTTTTGGGCTTTGTCTGGTAAGGGATCTTTGTAATTTTCTATTAGGACATAATTTTTTTGAAATATCAGCGCTGTAATGTCCAACAATAATGTCCATTTTATCTTCTTTATCACAGGCTTCTTTCCAAAGTACATTTTCTTTTCCTTCTCTCTTTTTATCTTTTTCTTTGTCCTTATTTTAATTGGAGTGTTTGAATTTTTGTCATTCAATATATAGATGTACTGAATTACAAAATATTTACCTATTATAACGAAAGTTATAATTGGCAAATTGACTTTTTTGTCGGTTTATAATTTTCATCAAATTTGTCAAAAATAATAGTTGTTGGGATATTATACTGTTTGGCTGCAACATATAATGTCAATTGATCGTTTCTTACATTTTTAATAATATAGTTTATATCTTCATGCGTGTATGAAGTAATTTTTTTTCTTATATGTGTAGATACACACCATTATTACTATAAAGTAACAATGCCGTGTATCCTCGCATTAATTACCATACGTCGCACTAATTTTTAATAATCTTAATGGTCTATTCTATCAAAAAATATTTAAAAAATTTTTTTTATTATATTTAGGACCGACTGACGGCACTTAAGATTCTTGGACTCAAAATATTTGAGTTTTTAGATTTTTATTTGTTTGTTGAAATGAGCAAACTTCTAACAAAAACTCCTAATGGATTACAATATATCTTGCAATGTTTAAAATAATTAGTTAAAATAAAATCCTTAGTATGTGTCTCAAAATGTTTACTTCTGTGTGACCAAGCCGCTTATAAAATATCATTAAAATTTTCGTGTTGATCAATTTACTCACATATGACAAAAATGTAATTTTCCAATTAAAATTCAATTTTATAGGGAGTGGTAGGTATCTGAAAACAAATTTGTTTGAAATTAGTCAAATCACATATCCAAAATAAAAAAAATGTACAGAAAGATTTAGTAACACTGTTAACTACTATGAGAAGCCACTATTGGGTAATTCCGTTTACATAATGATTCCAAATTCCCCCTGAGGGTTAATAGCGAAAAAACAATAAAACTATCGCTAGAGCGTTTTAACTAACTCATTGAAGTAATAAACACGACAGTTTAACATTTAAACAAACAATAGATTGTTAAACAATATCAAGTTATGTCGAGGTTATTCCAAAAATGCAAAAACGCACGAAAAAACTCGCGATTAATAAAATGTCGTACTGCACACGCAATGGTCGTTGGTAGCGATTTATAACCAAATGGCGTAGCGGGTGTCTACGTGAATGTTACCGGTACATAAAATAATGTAGTGTTTATTAGGAATTTATAATTTCCACTTTCGTAATAAACCCAACACGTTACACGTAACACATTATACGTATGGTACGTATAATTTGTAGTACTCATATGTGATAGGTTGTCATTAATTAAAATCGATTAATTAATAAGAACGTGCGTGAAGTATATGTATTCACACCAGCTTTGGTTTCGAGAAATAAAGACATATTTCGAATAACGATTAAACGATGATAGTTACTGACAAGTCCTTCAGCTTTTCTTTATTTTACATCAAGTCCAAATGTTGAACTCAAACGCTCATAACCTCGATCTACATTTGAAAAATCTCTGTTATTATTTTCGTATTGGTATTTGCTTATCTAATTACCCTTTCTCGGAGTATATTTTTGAACTGAACAATAATTTGACCTCCAAAATGCGGATCGTGTCGGCAATTTACGCAGTTAAATTTGTACTCATCTTGTTTCATTTTCAACTTTGCTTGCTTGTTTTTTTTGTAATTTCGCATCTGAGACTATAATAAATCTAATAGACTTGAAAACGGTCAGTGTTTTTTGTCTAGATACATATAATTCGTACACATTTTATACAAATAGATATAAACTCGAGAGAAAAAGCTAGAATTAAAATAAACGCGGAATAGTTTTCGAACGCCGCTCACGAACGCAAAAATAGTTTCATATTAAATGCTTATTATATAATCAATTGTTCCTCTTTTCGAGTAAAAAATATGTTCAAAATCGTTTCTTGAAAACAAATAGTACCAATTATTTGCTCGGTTACCCAGGTATTATTGTTTCCCTTACAGTAATCATGTATTTAAATTAAGCCAATAACACATAAAATAAATCCAGGTGGCCCAGTTACAGTCCAAATTTTTTTAGGTAGAGAATATCGTGGTAAGTTGTTTAAAAAATATTAGTTCCGCGAAAATTAATTTTAGAAGTAATGATTTTTTGAAAAATGTTTGCTCCGGTCGTATCACTTTTATTCAAAAACTATTACACGAAATCACAAAAAATTTGCTATAGAAGGAGAGCTGTCATATAGCAAGCATGCAATGAGCGATTTTTGTGTTTATTCTTAGCTTCTGATATTGTAGGAAACTTTATTTTGATTTTTTCTCTTTTCAACAGAAAAATTGCATTAAAAAATCACTGTAGTAAAATCTGTACAACTAGAGATTTGCTTATGATCTTAAAAACTACCTTAGTATATGGTGATAATCTAGACAAAAATAGTAGTGATGTAACTATTTAAACATCATCAGAAATTAACTTAATTAATCATATAATTCTTTCAATTAACGATCTTGGAATACCAGTGTGTCTTTGACTAGTGGTCAGAGGTGTGATCACGACGGATCACGACATATAGATGTATGTTATATATATATATATATATATATATATATATATATATATATATATATATATATACACACGAGATATCAACGGGGATAAAATACGAGTATATCATCATAATCAATAATAATTTTTTTTTTGGTACGGACCCTTAATAATAAGGGAAAACTCTGATACCAAACCAAAATAAGATCATAAAACACGCCAGTTTTTAAAATTAGTATTGAATAATTTATACGTTAAACTAGTATATAAATTCAAAAATAGTAAATTAAAGAAGCATTTCATTATAAATTATGAAAAATTATTTTATCGACATTATTATTCATCAAAAATTAAATAAAAAATTTTTTAATAAAAAAAAGAGAGACGGCAATTTTATTAGTACTGACCAAATATTAGAACAAATTCAATCAAAAAAAGTTTCAAATATTAGAACATAAACAAAATACGATACCAACATTTTTTTCAAGTCAAAAACAACAAAAAAGGTAACAAAATTCGAATAGGTGTCATCGTATAATATTCACGATAGAGTATACGAAACTTCCGCGAGTTTCTGGCACCTTGAATGAAAAAGCAACCCTGGGGGTAGCTTTATTTCACACTTCTTTCCCTTTGCCCAAACCTGAAACACATACATTGCCGACGGAAATATGATATGAATATATCAATTACCACAGAAAATTATGTTCTGTGTCAATTACATTGTTGTGTATTGTGTTGCTTAATATTTAATCGAAATAAGTCTTACATATACACAAATGTATATTTATGGTATTGCGATATCAGGAAGTCGCATACTAATACAGGACGTTAGTTAAATAGTATAGAAAGAATTTGTTTTTAGATTTCCTCTAAAATATGAAAGTTATAATATATATGTAATTTTTAGCCTTTATTACGGAGATTTGTTTTATTATCGACGTTTTCTCAAATATAATTACATTTAAACCTTTTATAATTAAAACCAGAACCTATATAAAAAATAAAATTGAAGAAAAACATAATATTCATATTGCTCAATATTCAAAGTCGAATTTAAGTCTCGCCGCATAAAGTCGAGCCGTGTGAGACGGCATTCGGTTTGTGTGGACGGTTAACCCTTGCGTTAATGTTCAAATACTGTATCTCATAACACGATGAGATTTTAAAAAAATTGATAATAATCATGCTATTTTGTATTCAGGAATACATAAAAGTCGATTTGCTATTTAAATTTAAGAACAACCTCTATATTCAAATGATGTAACAAGGAAAAGAATAGATACGTTCCATTTATAAATATTGTAACAATGACGTGTTATAGATTTATTCATACTGAATACCATTACACAAGCGGGATTCACTGTTATCCATTTTTCTTTGTTTAGTAATAATCAATTGCTGTCAGTAAACCGCATTTGTTCATTTCCGTTGTATTCAAGTGACTAAATTAAAGTAACTAAACCGCAAAAATTTCTAAATTAAAAATTTACAATGAATATCAAAATTCTGCCAAACTATAATCAAACTCAAAAAGAACGCATGTGATAAACATTATAAATTATGTAAGAGCTCTAATTTTTTGTTTACACATAAATACAGAAATTATGAAGGTACGTGATATCTAAATCTTACTTAAAACCATTTAAAAATATAAAAAATCCTAAAGAGCTAGATCCTGAACTGGACACCGCGGTATAGACCATTGATTTATTTATCTAGACTGCTTCATCAATTGGGTATTTAACTAATTTTTTTTTATTTCATTAATCACAATTTCAAGGCACAACTTGATGAAGAGTAAAAATTTTTTTAAATAATCTTAAAAATTGACCGAGTTATAAAAGTTTAAATTTAACCTTCAGGCAAGGACGGCAATACTATGAGGTCATTTTTAATATTGCAATATAATACTTATGAGGTCATTTTTAATATTGCAAATTATATTCTACAAGAGGAAAAGAGACAGTGATATACCCGACTCCATCCGTGTCTTCAAATTTAGAAGCCTATAACTGACTTATTTTTCAATCAAATTTTAAATTTTTTTCAAGAATGGTTTTTAATTAACTTATATTTCACAATATTGTACGAAAAATATAAAAACTACCGTATTTACGCATCCAAATGTCTTCTTCTAAATTTGTACTCCCCATGGAAGTAAGAGTCTATTTTACCTCCATTGTTTTCCTTAAATTTTTAGGAGTTGTTCATTTATCTCCTCACATTTTTCTTCATTATTAATGTGGACTCGGTAAGATTGCAAGTACATAATTTATTTATACCCTTGTAATAATTCATTTTACTTTTTTTTTGGTGCTTTGGTTGATGAAAAAGATCATAAAATTCACCAAATATATTTATACCCTGAAAATAAATTAATAAAAGAAATAAAGGATCTCTTTATCCAGAGCTACATATTTTTACTTAATTAAAGTTTATATTTTGTATGCGATCCTCGGTATAAATTTAATTTTACCGAATTTTTTTTTTCAATATTTATTATCCAGCAACACTTATTGTGTGTTAGGTAAATATTACAGCTAGATGCGCACCCGAGACACCATTTAAATTTTAGGGTTTTATGTTTGCGGTTATATTAGGTTATAAGTAATATAGATATTTTTGCTAGAAAAATGTAACCCTTAACCAATACATAGTGACTCTATATAAATAGGTTCTCTGTAAGATATAAGCGAAGTATTAAACTTCGATATGAATAACGTCCCCCGTACTATAAGCCCCCTTCACTAATTATTCTATCACAGGTTGAAAAATGTGGTTAGGACTTTCAAATACCTATAATCATTCTAGTTACCTTGCGTTAAAATATCGGAGGATATATCTAACTACGCAATCCCACTTTGCGCTCGTTCTGATACGCACTCTTTAATATTCTATGTTTTAAAACCAAAAAACAAGACGTTTGTGAGATTATAGTGATCAACCCGTGAAAAATTTAATAATTTAAAAAAGATTTCATTATTAATTTTTTTTTCTTTTATTGTATTTCATATTTATGGTCAAGAAATCAATTTTACATAATATCATGCCTATTCATATAATATTGTCGTATATATTATTTATTATTTTTGCTCTGTCTAATATTTCAAGAGAATAATTTAATTTATTAGAAACGTTGAGAATAAGCTTCCATAGCTTACCCTCAACGTTCGGTTATAATTTTTAATTTTGCGCACTTAATTAACACTACTTCATCCATATTTCGTAGAACCATATTTTGGAAGTGAAACATCTTTTATATTGATTGATAAAACACTGAGAAATAATTGGATAACGTAGCATCCATAACGGCCTGCGACGCCATTCTGGCTCCCTATATGGAGAAATTCGTACAATTAATATAATCAACTGTTAACAAAATTATTTTCAAAGAAATAACGTTATGGTGCGTGAAAAGAAGTTACCGTTGTTATGTGCGTAAACATTCCAAATGGCAACGATTATTGAAAGCATTTAAATATTGTGCATAGGCAGAATAGTGCATTTAATAAACGGTAATATTTAAAAAACCATTCGTAATTAATGAAATTACAGTCTGTCGTTAGTACATTGTAACTATTTAAGTTAATAAAATTAATGAAAAAGTCGAAAAAAGTATGCCCGGTCAAATTTTGGCAATTTTCTAATAATTTGTTTCACTTACAGGATGTCCGGACGGCCAATGGGGTGCTAGCTGCACTCACCAGTGCATCTGTCCTAGATTCTCGACTTGTGATCCCAAGGATGGCAAATGCATATGCACCGAGGGTTGGACTGGTCCTAGGTAGGTAAAAGAGGATTTTTAGATAGAGGATGTATTCGAAAACATTATTGGCTCCTTTATACTTGATTCCAATAAATTTTTCTTAAAACTTTTTTTTAAATATAGTTTAATTAGTCATATTACAAAAATAAATGTTATTTTAAAAACCAATATATACTTTACGAAGAGAACCATTTCAAACGCTTAATAATGTCGTAAAAAAGTATACACTTCTGTTTTATCTACAAATAGATACATCTACACTAAAACTATACTAAAATTTATTACTATATAGCCTATATATATATATATATGTGTGTGTGTGTGTGTGTGTTCTACTGTGATAGGATATGTTTTGATGCAATGACATATCGACATATGTCATTATATGTTAGCCATGTGTACATTCTACATTTTCCAGTTTCCTTTTTGCCACTTAGTGTTTTATTTCTGAAAAGTTTCGTATTTTTCGAATAATTTTATTGCTTCAATCCACAATTCATTCCTTATATACTTATATCTATTTCCATCCTTCAGATCTTTGTGAATATACACATCAGGGCTTTATTTCCACTAAAGTATTTAATTTTCAATTTTCTGGCACACAGTTCACGATTAGCTTTCATATATAATTGCCAAAGACGAAAAAATTGTTTTTGAAGGCACATGTACTAAAAATATTTAGTATGTAACAACGTTTTCTACAACTAACTTTTACCCGCGGTTCCGTTCACGTGGAAGTTATTTTGTTGAACTTTAAACTCTCAGCACAGCTGTCACCTTCGTGCTTGCCCGCTTAATATTTGCTCCGCAAATTTTAAAATTACTCCGTAACCTACAGAATGGCTCATTTACAGTGGTCCAAATTTGTTTACATAGAGAATATCGATATAAGTAATTTAAAAACAACATTAGTTCCGCAAAAATCAATAGTTTAGAAGTTACGATTTTTTTTTATTTTCTTGAAAAACCGTTTTAGTCACATAAACAATTTTGTTCGAAAACTATTTCACTAAATCACATGAAATTTAGCATGAGAATAGAGTAATCATGTATCAAGGATGGAATGAGCGATTTTTGTTTTTATTCTTAACAAATGCTATTGTATGAAACTTTATGTTGATTTTTTCCAGTTTTCAAATGAAAAAAATTACCATAGTAAAATCTGTACAACTAGAGATTTGCTTATTATCTTAAAAACTACCTTAGTGTATGCTGATAGTCCAGACAAAAAATTGGAGTGATGTAACTATTGTAACATCTTAAGATATTAACATCATATCACTAAGTCACTAAGTGTGAAATATCTGCCATAATTGCATTTTTAGCGAAACTAAGTGCAAAACATAAAAGCGCTCTGTCTTACAGTCATTTTACATGAACAAATTTTATGTATACGGATTTTACTACAGTGATTTTTTAAATACACGTTTTTCTTTTGGAAACAGAAAAAAATTAACATGAAATTTCATACAAAAGCTGAGAATAAACATAAAAATCGCTCATTGAATGCTTGCTACATGACTGGAATTTCATGTTATTCACTAAAATAGTTTTTGAACAAAAGTGATTTACGTGACTGGAGTAGATTTTTCAAAAAAGTACAAAAACAACCATAACTTTTGTACTATTATATAAATTATATTTTTAACGAGTTATCACGATGTTCTCTAGTTAAATTTTTTTCACCACTACAAATGAGCCACCTGTATATTAATGTCAATACAGAAACTTTCAGGAGTAAACACCGCTCGCAATGTTGAAAACCGCATCAAAATTCATCCAACAGAACACAAGTTATAAGTAACAAGACGGAAAGGCAAACAGGCAGACGTTATGCGAAATATTCTAGATAAAATGTAATAGGAAAGTATGACAGTTCAAATAGTGAAATAACATTAAAATCAGTTTAATAGTTTCTAAGACAAACACATAACTCATAAATGTTTCTTATTTACAATATTAATGATATAAAAAAAATAATCGAAGATTAAATAATTAAAACGTACAAAATCATTTTTAAAAAGCAATAGAGATAGAGATATTAAATTTTAATTAACAAAAAGAATTATGATGAGGAAATAAATATATGCCTTTTTAAGACGTGGAAATAAGTAGGTACCCTAGGTACCTACTTATTTCAGTGGAGCTAAAGTTACAGTGGTGCTAAAATAGTATTAACAGATGTAAAATACCAAAATGCCAATTGTTTAACATGAAAACGGTGTAAATAATATATGCGACTATCTCAACTGAGTATCCATGCAATCAAACTTCCCTCCGACTTCAAAAGGTAACTCATGAAATCCGAAAAATCTGATTTAACCGTTTAGTAATAGTATTAACGACTATTTTATAATAATAAAAATAAGCTTTTTTTTAAATAAATGAGGAATTCTTCAATAATGAGCGGAATGGGTTGTACTAAAAAGTGCAAGTTATAATAGTGCTAGATATAAATTATTGTACATAAAGTAATGTTGGATTATTAAAAAGTGCAAGTTATAATAGTGCTAGATATAAATTATTGTACATAAAAGTAATGTTGGATTATTAAAAAGTGCAAGTTATAATAGTGCTAGATATAAATTATTGTACATAAAAGTAATGTTGGATTATTAAAAAGTGCAAGTTATAATAGTGCTAGATATAAATTATTGTACATAAAAGTAATGTTGGATTATTAAAAAGTGCAAGTTATAATAGTGCTAGATATAAATTATTGTACATAAAAGTAATGTTGGATTATTAAAAAGTGCAAGTTATAATAGTGTTAGATATAAATTATTGTACATAAAAGTAATGTTGGATTATTAAAAAGTGCAAGTTATAATAGTGCTAGATATAAATTATTGTACATAAAAGTAATGTTGGAATATTAAAAAGTGCAAGTTATAATAGTGCTAGATATAAATTATTGTACATAAAAGTAATGTTGGATTATTAAAAAGTGCAAGTTATAATAGTGCTAGATATAAATTATTGTACATAAAAGTAATGTTGGATTATTAAAAAGTGCAAGTTATAATAGTGCTAGATATAAATTATTGTTGGAATATTAAAAATTGTAGAAGAAACATGGAAGGTGCTTGTTACATTTATTAATAAGGTTCTTAAACAAATAGTTACCGCAACTCGTAATGTCACCGAGTAGAAAAAATGAAATAGAAACAGGCGAGTCACGGATCATATGCCGTCTGTTATAGATAATAAGGACCATACAGGAAGGGATGTGATTAATTTATAACAAATACAATGCTGTTATTTAAACAAATACAAGCGACAAGTGAAAGACTAAAAATAAAAAAACCTAAAGAGTATCTGCATTTAAATTCCATATGACTTACAGTTTATATGTGTTTTGCATAGTAGGTGCCGTCCACTCATATATATTTTGCCCAGTTTACAAAACATAGATCTAGCTATAACACCTACATTGCCATAATTAAAAACAGCTGTAAATTTCAATATTACGTAACACCCGCTCAACGAAGCGATATCTTTACACCGATAGGCCTTACACCACTCGATCTCCATACACTAAATGAAGGTTATACATCACATGAATCCACTTTCAAAGTGTGTAGCAAGAGCATAATATTAACAAGTAGCCAGATCC
The DNA here is from genome assembly GCA_039881145.1 of Druceiella hillmani. Lineage (NCBI taxonomy): Eukaryota > Metazoa > Arthropoda > Insecta > Lepidoptera > Hepialidae > Druceiella > Druceiella hillmani. Next base: position 24,820,241 of record JAYKKI010000016.1, on the reverse strand, counting down.
CCGCATGTGTACACGTGCATATACGTATATGTATATTGGCTCTTACGAAATGGAGCTAAAAAGATAAACTGTAGCGAGAAAGTGTGTGAAAACAATCCGCTGCATGGAAATGATGTAATGCACTCGGAGTATCTCCGATATTGCATATGCTGATCGTCGCCTGGTTCGATCGTGCTTGGTTGAATATCTTGTGCGTTCGATCCGGCGTGCTGTTGTTCGTAAAAGGTCCTATCGATTTTATTGTAAACTCAAAATTTGCTTATCGCTACTGAAATATATATTATTTACATATAACTTCTAATCTTAGAAACATCTGTCATGTCGGGAGATGAGTATTTAATTAAGAGTGATGGACTGATTTTAGTATTACCCACAAATGGTTACCAATCAAGTCATAAAAGACGCAAGGACATAATTGACAGAAAATTTTAAATGCTAAGATATTTCTATATTATTAATCACAATAAAAAAAAATTTATGTTTTTATGCTAAACGAAACGTATCTATCTTATATACGTAATATGATCAGACAGAGAAACCATATCTTCTATCTATAAGCTTTAAAGCGAATGAGTTCTTAATTTCTTTTGTATATATTATATTTATTTCGACATATTTATCTGCCTATAATTTATTCATAAACTCATTTACATATTCAAATTTTACTTTATATTGGGACTATTTTCAAGAGCACTGAATATATTGCGCATATAAATAAATACGTATGGTTTTATTTTGTTACAATAAATATCAATAACATAACCAACGTTGAATGGACAAACGATATGTAAGCCTTGTTAAAAAATGTTTCCATCTTTATTTACAGCTGCGACCAAAAAAAAGACGCTCTCGACGTGACACATATCCCAGGTCTAGGAATGTTCAACTGGAAAACGGGAACTACTACTAAACGATATTCTCCATCTATTACAACCACACCTGTAAACGAAACTACCACTCTGACATCGGTAATAGCCACTGCCGCAACTTCACAAACGACTACAACTCCAATTACAGATTTATCTACAACCACAACTTCTGTCACCGTTCCCTCAACAATGACAACTTCTGTTATAACTTCAATGGCGCCGATACCTACAATAAGTAAGACACCTTTTACCACGAAAATAGATATCACAACCTCAACCGATAGAACACAGACTGAGGAACAAACTACAACCACAATTCACGACAAATTAACTCCCACATTTACAACTACAAGATTAAATGAAAAAACAAATAACCTAACCAATACTACTGAAACAAATACAAATAATGCGTCAGAAACATCAAAAGTTACAATTTTGAAATCAACCGTCAAAAACGGTGGTTCGCAAGTAGCGAGTAATATAAGCATAACATCAACAGAATTATCAAAACTGACCACATCTGTGCAAACAGAAGAGCCGCCTAAAGAAATTTGGATAAAGCCAGCTCAACAAGGTGAAAATAAATCTTCAGAAACGAAACTTAAATCGATAACTGAATATCAGAGACCGTCTACAAAAAGACCGGACACTACGACAGTACGAACTATAATTCTATCTATTATACCTTCTTCTAATTCGACTACAGTCGCTCAGTACATTCCGAATCACTCTCAAGTCTACAAACTTAAAGGAATACCAAATTCCGAGAGTAGAATTGTAAATATAACTAAATATCCAACATCGAGCACAACTCGGTTAAATCCAACAAAAATTATGAAAGCTAATACTCAGCATACAAAATCAACTCCTAAATACGCAACTTTTGAAACTAATTTACCCCATCCGACACCAAATATAACATCTACTGTTAATATATTAGAAATTACAACTAATAATATTAAACCCACTTCTTCAACTACTATAAAAGCGATGCATGTTATTCTCAAAAAAGATTCACATACGGCTATTACCCGAATACCAAAAACGATCATGGAAAAAAAATTTCAATCAACATCCGGAGAGAATGAAAATATAAATTTTACTGACGTCACTCCTATGCCTAATGTGCGTCTTACTGATTCTATAAAAATTAAAAATGGTATTGTTCAATCTAGTGTGACGGAGAAATCATCGACTAACATAATAACTACCACCATATCCAAAATAGCGATTGCTAATCCATCAAATAAATCTCACTCAAATCATGCCACAAGTGCAGCTACCATTTCTTTGTTGAAAACTGCTTCGACAACTCCAAAACCAATTCTCTTGAAGGAAACGACACCTATTGCAGAGGCATCAAAAGTTACTCGGAAAATTATACCAATACAGAAGATTAATATAACTAAATCTTCTTCCACGGTTACAGTGAATACTCAAAATAGAGATAAACCAGTGTTAGCTAGGAAAATAGCAGAAACTGTTACTACTCGTATACCAAACGTAATGCATTTTATAACATCCTACCCTTTTTTTGTAAACAGAACAACCACTAATACACTAACGCATTCTAATGTTACTGAAAAAGAGATCAATATGCTTTTAAAGGATGTTAAAAACACAACGAATGTTAAAAACACAATGACAAAGGTAACCAAAAGCGAAACTAACACAACCGAACTAACAACAAAAAACTCGTTATTGAATGAGGAAGAAACTTTTAATATTTTAACAGAGCCTGAACATATTACTTCAATTATTGGAGAAGGAAATGTAGAGAGGGGTGGTACTGACGACCTACTCTCCCTGCTCAGTATTGTGGGTGGAGGAATGATGGCAGTAATTCTGGTAGCTGTGCTGATAGTGATGATGGAAAGATGTAGAAAGTCACAACATGGGGGGAGCGTTATGGATAAAACCGAAGATTTAGATTTGAAAGTTGCCGTGCAAAGTCATCAGGGGAAAAGCTATGTCAGAAGTATCTTTCACAGTCCATTACCAGGTAAGTTGATATTTTATTAATAAATAAAAAATGTAGAATGTGGTGAATAATTTATAAAGCCACTTTGCCTGTAACTTTTTTAAGTATATTTTAACTCGGTAATAATAACGGTAATTTCATAAATTTCAATATATATATATGTATATATATATATATATATATATATATATATACATATATATACATATATATATACATATATATATATATATGTACATATATATATATATATATATATATATATATATATATATATATATATATATATATATGAGATTCTCTCTATCACCCGTATGTACATATATAATATCTTAATGATGTATACACATAAACCTTGTCGTAAGCTTCATATTAGGGTAAGATTTATGTGTATAAATCATTAAGATATCACTCTCATTTAAATATTTATGGTTTAAAAGCTGGTGAAACTGGGTATGGTAATTTCTTTTTTTTTTAATTTTCAGTGCCCATCTTATTCCGTTATCTGAAGTCGGTTCATTTACTTTGTTAAAAAGTTTCAAAAATGTTTAAACGATGAAACGTTGAGCTGAGTATTTAAGAAAGACCAGAACAGGGTTGCAGTTGGGAAAGTGTCAATACTCTTAATAACATATTATATAATCGCGTTGCACATTATATAAAATAACATGATTTCTCTAAATCTAAAAAAACCTTTTGACCCTAAATTAAATCTAAAAAAACCTTTTGACCCCGACGTGATTTGAACACGCAACCTTCTGATCTGGAGTCAGACGCGCTACCGTTGCGCCACGGAGTCGAATGACTATAAACTTTAAATACCGTAATATATCCTTATTGTAGTCTAAAATTAATTTCTATTATATTTTATTTCAAATTACATAAAATTAAAATAATTAAATAATAATCGAAAATGGAAACTTATTAATATACAATAAAAACTCAAAATTAATAATAAACAAAACTTAACCGTAACAAAAATTAAGCGCCATCTTACGCTAGAACTAATTTTTAACAACTCAAAACTAAACTTTAATGTTTCTATGCACAGTGGAAATAACATTAAAAATATATTTTTCCAAATTATTTTTTATCAAAATTAATAATGAAATCTAGAGAATATTATTTTTGGTTGTTATTAAATTGTTTAATGAAAACTTGAACCGAATTCGCTTTGCAGTTTTATTTATGAAATATATCAAAAGTGTTACTACCGCCATCTAATGCTTCACAGCTCAACTTGAATATTCGTACACGAGCTTAGATAACACGATGAAATGAATTAGTACAATCGACACCTAGATAATTCTAAACGCAATCTTAAATCTTAATAAAAATTGCAAAGAAAGTTGACTTTTTTCCATTAGTATTTTATTTTTGATTACAAAATATAAACAAAACAAACTTCTAAACATACTTTTATTCATTAACGGCTAATGAGTGACTTATGGAATACATTTGTATTCGGTAACCTAAACGGCAATTAAATCAAATAGAGAAAAAACAATTATTAAAGTAGGAGCGCAGCGCGTTTTATTAAAGCGAGAATGTTAGGAAAAGTTAAAAAAAATATTGTTGTTTTCATTATATAATTTAGTTACTGTTTCTTAATCGCTCCTTGAAATTCCATCACTCAACAAAATGTCACCCAGTATTTTGGTTTATTATATTATGAAAATCGAACTAGTTATCGACAAATTAACATAGGAACTCGAGATAGGTACTGACATTACCATTTGGTCAAAAATCAATATGAACTTTGGTTATACTGCTGTCATTTTTTCGTGTGAAGTCCAAATAGTGTACATATTGTAATCAATCAAAATTATTTAAAAGAGTCGAAATATGGTGAAGTGTATTAATAATTGATAAAAGCAATACAGTGTTTAGTTTTATAACATAACCACTTGTGACAAATTCTTTACATTCAGTGACATTTACTATTTTCTGACAATAAAATACTACATTGGTATTACCAAATATGTAACTAAAAGTCTTGAGTTCTGTCGTTTACAACTGACCTCAATGTTTCTTGCATGGCTCCTATTAATTTTCTTTAATTATGCATTGATCTAAATATCAAGATACGGCAAAAGGAACATAATCCAAATCGAAAATGACAACACCAATTCATATTCGCCATCTATTGCAATTAAACGAAACTACTTTGTCGGTCTTTTATCTCTGACTGTGCGAATGTAGATGTAATGTTATCGTGGCGTTGTTGTTTTATTATTTTTTAACTAAATTTTTAAAAAAATGGTTTTCAATTCGTACGCAGTTATATTGTTATGACAATGGTATGCTTGGAATTTATGTAAAGTAATGAAAAAAGTTATTTTTATATTACAAAAGCAATATACTATATAGATATGTCAGGAATTATTAAAACGTGAAGTGGCTAAATTATCTCAACTTCATTCTGTGCCAATCAATTTTAATTTATTCCCTGTATCGGGAGGTTGCGCACTTGTAGTTGCCAGCGTTTGTGAGACGATTATGCAAGAACCGATATATACTTCAACAGCGATGAAAAGGTTAAGATTAAAAAATGTAAAATTTACCTTATAGATCTCACATATAGTATAATCTTACTTATACATTTTTGTGTTGTATCTTCAAGAAATTATAATGTTATAATACTCTCCGTCTACGTACACATACATATCTACGGCATGTTTTTGATAATTATTTACCCTGTTCTCATATTTTATATTATTTTAATTAAAATATTTGTTTATTGTTCAAAATTGGTAATGTGCCATATATATAGAAAGATACCAACTCATTCAGGATCACATTTAAACTCTATCTGACGACATAAGAAAACGCGAATTTTCGACAACTCTGTCACAACACAATTTAAAGGTTATACCGAATATTATTAAATCACCTTCAATTCCGTTATGCTTTCCTGTTTTATTTACCTTTACAAAAAAAAACCCTTTCTAATTGCTCTTCCCTACTTTAAAAATTAACCAAACGTTTGACACAATTAATTTAAATTGGTTTTAGAGAGCGATAAGAAAATGTCGAGTTACTCTTTCACAAGAGATAATGTCAACCCTCTTTTTAAAATATTTTCCATGTACAGAATTCACTCTGTTACAATATTATTACATGTATAGATAAATATTATTTGTAAGATTAACTAACGTATACAGTAGATGCTCAAAATATCAACCGACAAAATACTGCTGTTTTCTTTAGTCTCGGAAATCCTTTTTGTATTACATAAACTTAACGAACTGTTTAAACACAAATAGTAATTCATTTTGCTTCTAAGGTTTTCTATTTTTACGGCACCGTACTCATCAGTAGATTTTCAAAAATAAAAGCGAAGAAAAATGAATATTACAAAAAATAATGTGTGAAAATACGTCCTTACAAGGTCACAACGTTGGAATTCATAGTCACTGAAAATACAACCACTTTTTCAATAAATAACAAAAAATATATATGAGAAACGATTATTAAACGAAAGTAACACGCGTCAACCTTTTTTAAAATTCTCGAACAATAATTTAAATACTATTATTTTTACTACACATTCGGGCACTTTTAAAATTATTTTTAGGATAATCATACTCACGAGAATCGAAATGTCAATTGAATCGAAACGCTGTTAATTTTATGGGCCTGTCCTTACGAAGTAATGTAAATCTATGTAATTATGACGTTTAGAAACTTAGTCTCCAACGACGGTGACAATAACAAACATTTTAAGGTAAACAAAATTGTTTTCGATATTTACTATAAATACTTTCCTTTACATGGAAACAGACACATTTTTGAAATTCCTCTTTTATTCTATTTACTATTCCATCACACTAAATTTGTTCTTAATTTATTTTTATTTTATTAAACTCGATATGGTTTTACGTTGGCTGACATTTTCTAAATCTGCATTTGTAATATATATTGATAAATGTGAATGGAAATATTAACTTCGGAGATGGTTTTTGTATTTAAATTGTATTTTCGAAGTTGTACGTCTTTAGGCGCGTCATGAAAAAAAGATGAGAGTGCAATTTTAAAAATACGCTATGCAGTTGGTACTACACGACAAAAAATCGACACCCTGAAGTTGCTCAGTAAACTTATATTTAGTTTCTTTGACAGATAAATAGTACGCCATTTTATTTTTCGGCTGTCTTTCTTTTGTAAACCAGTCATTTGCCAGATTGTTCGAATTTAGTATGCATTTATTTGCATTATAAATTATTCAAAATTAATAAAATTTTAGCATATTCAGTTCTTTTCATTATTAATTAAATTTTATTTAGATTATTTCACTGAGTTAAACAATTAATTACATACACATATTCATATTAAATTGTATGTTGAGTATTCATTTAAATTTTCCAAATAATTTAATTTATTTATTCACTATATTATATTAATTTAATTAATTTTAAATTTAATTATACTACTCTGCATGTGATAATAATAAAATTGAAGCGCGATAATTTGGAAACGTTTTGGCTTACGATGGAAAGCTAGCAGAAAAATAAAATGGTGGACAACTCATTTGTCAAACAAATTTTAAATTTTAATTTTGAATTATTTAAATGAATTTAGATTTTACCAACCGTATTTATAGTCACGCTCCTTTCATTTTATTGTTATTTCCATTAGATGCTTGCGTGTTAAAAAAGTTACTCTTCGCATAATGCGAACGAAGTATTATTTCTAACGTGTGTATGTTTTATTACTCACAATTAAATCTGTTATTTAAAGTATTTTAATATCATACTTCTCTTAAGTGTTATTACTTCAAAGTTCTTCGTTGGCCCATTAGCTCAGTTGGTTAGAGCGTCGTGCTAATAACGCGAAGGTCGCGGGTTCGATCCCCTCATGGGCCAGAATGTTTTTTTATTATTTGTTTCTTAATTTTTTTGGCGTAGACTACATCTTTCGCGACATTACGTGCGATTCATCCAGAGTATGATGCACGAGAGAACATTAATGTTTCCAAAATTACAGAAAAATCGAAAATCTAATTAATAATAAAATAAAATGTTTCAATCCTTCACTTCCAACTTTTGAATGCAGTAGTATTATGAATTTAGTGAAGTCTTAAGACGACTTTGGATGCTCTACATAAAAGAAACAAATTAAGTAGTACGAAATCACCTAACCGATATCGTCATCGTTCCATTATCTATTACAAAAATGAACAAAATTTGCAAGAAATTAACCATATCTGTTTTTAATTTAATAAACTTGATTAAACGAGAAACAATAGTTAACGAAACGAAAGTTTTATTGCAGCATTAGCAGCAACAGTGAAGATTGCGGCATAATTACTACCTTTTGATTTTTTTCATAATAGTCTTGAAAACCTCATTTTTTCCAGAACCACCAGTATATCGAGACATGAAACCAATCGAGCAAACAAACTACATGGGCCAATTTTCAAGGCCTGTTGTTTTACATGAATTATCGCCTGCTTTAATAGACAACTTCAGAGGTATTGTATTAATTTCACTTAAAGTAAAACATTATATTATGGTTTTATCTAGTATTTTTAAAGATTCAAAGTTTTAAAATTTTCACCAATTAATTATAAACGAGTTGTCAGTTTCAATTTATAATTAACAATGGTAAAGCTTGCGTACTGACTTAGGGTATAGAATAGTATTTTAATAAAAAATCTTACATAAGTTTATTAAATATTTCATTTACCATGATAGAAGAAATGCTTTCATATATATATGACACTATCCTATTAATTTATTTATAAAATAAATGATAGCTACTAGCGCCATCCTTCGGTCAATTTATTTAAGTATTTCCACAGTTATCTGCAATATTTATTGAAATGAATAATGAAATATTAACTACATTCTACAGATGGCGCAGTTCATCGTTTTTGTGACTTAAAACAATTCCTTTAAATTAAATATCCTAGCATATTTTAAATATTTAGTATGAACAACTTTTTTTAATTATAAAACGCTGTGGGTAAAGTTAATTAATATGCAATATAAATAATAATTGTTATTTCATCTTGAGTAACTACAAATATAATTAAATTATTTGTAAATAACTCACCATAAATGGTCTGTAATTCAGAAGTACGATTTTTTATTTTTTATTTATGTAAAAATGTTGGGCTGTTATAAAATCCGATTTATACGAAATCAACTTTTTTAATTTTCAGGTATATTGGAAAGCCATTATGATCATCTTCCACAAAGAAGCAGCCGACCCCTTACTACTGTTGGAGAACAATGCTGTGATGCAGATATTTTATTGCCATCTATCGAAAATCTACACAAAGAAGTTTGTTCAATACCCAAATGTCAAGACTATCAACATTTACATAATCGATTATATCCCGTTACAGAAAGTGCAATAGAAACTCTTAAACTGGAGAGTAATATACCTCAAGTGGATTATGCAAATATAGAACCTCTGTATGCTGAAATACCTTGTTGGAGACCACAATCGCACTATGCAAACGAAATTGTCAATTTGAACAGTGAAGCTGTCACTGAGTTATAACGTTTGTCTGTAGATGGCAATAAAATAAATACATTGTGACAAACATAGATGGCTCAACTGATTAGAATATTTATAATAGACTTGAGGTTTCATAAACTTGTGAAAGAAAATATTGTTGAATTTAAGTCGATTGTCTAAAATAATTTAAATTATTGAGATTTTGAGTTTCGTTTAAGTGTGATAGACAAGGGAAAGCAGATATAACGAATTTAATTGTGTGTTTTATTTAGGCATAGAAACTATGTAAATGTAAAACTGGTTTAAGAGAATTTTGTTTGTACCATTTTTGTCATTACATTTTTATAATTACAATGAGGAGATAATTTAATTTGTTCCCAACTACGTAATAAGGAAATGGTTCTAATAACCATGGTGTCTTCGATAAACCCGCGAAGGATCTAGTCGATTTCAAATTTTACAGCTTGGATTTTAGTTATTGGAGTTAGAGTAAATGTCGAACCAGTGTTACTGACATAATTCGCATTTCATATCCACTACCTTCCTGCGCACGTACACTCGTCATCTTTTTATAATTTTTGGAAAAGTCACTATGAAACCAAATCACATCAGTACTTTACACTCTCCCACGGTATTTAATATCTTAATCAATTGAATCAATTGATGGCGGTTGCACCAGAGTATGATGAGTGAAAATAAATTTCGTAAAATATGTCCTCGTTAAATATGACACTGTATTGTCCTGAAATAGTTATTGAAATGCACGTATTGTCCTGAAATAGTTATTGAAATGTACGTAAATACATAGTGTAACATGAATATAGAAATTAAACTAAAAGATTGTCGAGAGAAGTTATATAAATAGAAGGTTATTCATTTCACATTGTTCACATTATTGCTAGCAGAGATTTTCCCTAAAAATAAATGCGGGTTTTTAGGATTCCATACTTCAAAAGGAAAAACGGAACCGTCATAAGATCGCTCATGTGTCAATCTGTCTGTGAAAGACGATTTTCTAGATAAAATGGAATCTGGTTCTATTTTTCGGCGGGGTAAGTGCAGTTCACCCCAGCCGCACGTCTCCCACACCCTGACAACTTAACTAGGTGCGAATGTGGATGGGTGAGTTTAGTACAATGCACAAGTTCTGCTCTATTTCCCTTATGTGAACAAATTATTTCTCTATTCATTTCATAGTAGATTTTGTATCACAATTCTTTTCTTCTCGTAAGTCACCTATTCTTCTCGTACCTAACTACGTACCAAACCTACTCTTCACGTAAGTCACAATGAAAAAGTAAGAAGCTATGAAGCTCCCATTTCTATATTTCGACTTGGCTTTTTGACGAATATAAGCCGACAAGAAATTAGTGAGGGTAGTTGTGTGGTCAATTGTGTTTAAACAGCTGCATGTTATAAATTAAATTTACATATATATATATATATATATATATATATATATATATATATATATATATATATATATATCGTACAAATTTATTGTGTGGCACTCAGTGAAAAAAAACAGAAAGTTACAATATTCTTAATCTAAAAAAATAGTAGCAGAATAAAATATGAAAATCTTCCTTGCCATCTATTGAGGCCATCTACAATGGAATCCGAAACTTGTAAACAACGCTATCCTAAATAACAAGAATAATTTAGCGACTCATAGCCGTCTATCATGGGGATTTATCTGTGGGTCTACCTATTAAGCAATATACAATTTTGGAAGAACAACCATCGCCAATGATAGTCCGATAGTAGCACTAAAAGCGACCACAGAATTAAAAAAAATAAAGCAAAACAATTCACGAGGGCTATAGTATAAGAAATAATTGGATAAGGATTACCTTTATAACAATCTTCAGTGCCACCTATCGTGAGACCCTAAAATTCATTATGCGCCATCCATAAAAAGCAACCAATAATCACAAGTCGTCTCATAAACAATGGTTGTAATCATAGATGTCATTGATCCTCAAAAGAAAAAAAAACAATAAATGAACAGAAATAATCAGGAGAGTGGGTTAGAAGAAAATAGGAGCTAGTCTACTTATTAGAGTAATTTTTCACTATATTAAAGTAATTTTTCATGAAGGTAATCTTCGTAGCATATACAAAAAATTAGATATTTTAAGAAAAAAGAAATCTTTCATAGATTTCATATGCACACAAACGAAAACTATCCACACAAAGTTATAGTAAAACTCTAGGAAAAACTTAAAAAGAAAAGAGGGTAGAAAAAAACTTCTTAAAGAAAAATCAATGAAAGTTAACGCTAATAAAAAGAGACATTTACAAATCTCTCAGTCTGAAATCATTCAAAAACGAAAATAAATCTCTTCGAAATACCGAATAAAGTAGGTATAGGTACAGGTCAGCAAGAAAAACAAAGCTTCTACTTATAACATGAGACAATGAGCTCTATCTCAAAATAAAGAGTTTAAAAAAAACACCGTAGTGATAACAATAGCTATTAATAAGCCACCAATTAACATACAATTAAATATCACGTATAAATTAAAGCTCTCTCGATGGCTGGTCATTTTCAATAAGAATTCAATATCGGGGGAGTGACTTTCTACAATCGGAAGAAACATTGATTTTGATTCAAAACCGACAGCAGAAATAGACTAAAGACAAAACCGACAGCAGAATAGCATATACTTGAAAACGCTACTGGTAATATTAAAAAACAAAAGAATTGCCATAAAGAAAAAAAAACAAAAGTTTTTATCACGCAATTGCTACCTATCCTAACGTACGGAGCACAAACGTGGGAAAAAAATGTTCGACTAGTAAACCAAGTGAGAAATAAAAAAATAAGAGCCGTGACCAAAGTCACATACATGCAAGAAAGCTAATGTGGAAATGGGTTGAATACTTGACGCGGCATAGAAACTATCATTGGACGAAGGTAGCATGGTGTGGCGCTCGCGCCAGGCACCATGGATGGCGCGGACAGCCGCGCGTTAGGGGATTTGGGGAACAATTCCAAGGGCTCTGCGTACTTTGGACCAGGCTCGCCGTTGAAAAACACGGAGTGGAAATATAGGGGGCCCGCATTCGCTGCGATACCTGCCTGGAAGTTATAGTTGATGAAATAAATTATTATAAATAAAATGTAGCCTCTTAGATGGTATAAAAATTAAGTTAGTGAATATGTTATAGGAGACTAAAATAAATAAATAAAAAATAGGCCTAGATTGTGTTCACTTTTTTTAGTTTTTGCTGAAATCTCATGTAAACTCACTGTAACCATTCCGCACTAATGTTTTATAGAGTTAATTAAAAGAGTTTAATGACATCTGTCAATTGATATAAGCGTCGTAGCTACATCGAGTCAATCTTACAAGATGTGTCGATGTTACAAGGTGTGTGAAAACAAACCTAAAATAGCGGTGCTCTCTTCTGGAGTGGTTGGTTTTTAGATGTAGGTGAGGGATAGGGAACTGCAATGTCAAGCCGTACACCGCAATTTTGTTGCAACTAGGTCTTCCAAATTGCCCTCACTATGGTAGGAAATTTTGAGGACGTGATCATGTCGATAATACAATTATTTATAAATCTGTTTATTACGAAAGAATATAGGTACGAACCTATACTTAGGATTTATTGAAAGCATACATATAAATTTATAAAAGGAGCTACGATAATACTCAATTATTAATAAGCAGTAATGCCTGCATATCACACACGCTATAAAGTATATGAATTCACCGAAACAGCTCTGTATTCAAAGCATATCGACACAAGCCTCAACTTAATCGATTTTAAGTCGGCCACATCAACTAGAAATCCTTTCATGGGCGTTCTGTGTTAATCGAGACCTTAATTAGAGTGTGGCAATAGCGCGCGATAATCCTTCGGATTCCGCCGCCAGCGTATCAGCAGCGAGCGGAACAGAACAGATGTCGCCTTATCGCATCCGCCGCTACTTTGTGCGGGAGGTCGATAACGGAGCCAGGCTTCCGTAACGGTTTTCACATCGCTTTGAACATAGTATTTAAAGCGTTGGATTTTATTATACCAACCGTAAGTGGTTGTATAATTATTATTGAACTCAGTAGACAGAAGTAAAGCTTGCAATTTCTTTATACTTTAAACGAATTTCAAGCTTTTGTCTTTTCCTGAATTTAGACTTCCATAAAATATGTTTGATAATATGCTTACATGTATCGATTACTGGATGTGCGACGGTTGTACAAATCTGCTTTGTACTTCTTTGTGATGCTGCTTTTGAAATGCTGCTTTGTACAAATCAAAGCAGATCAAAATAGAAATAAGGGAAAGAAACGGAGAGTTTATAGTATATACATTACCACTATATTTTCTGAACTCTAAAAAGCCATAAGCGAATCCATTCATTTTAAAGATAGAGCAGTTCATATTTAAGAGAAGTGCAGATTATTGTGAAGTATGTAGCTCCACATCCATCTCAAATACTTGTATTTTTCTTATTAACTGCTTTGTATTTTTTTAACTTTGCAAACTTTTTTGAATATTCCATTGCAAATATAAATTAAATTGGTAAAAGACTTTACCCATCTCTAAGTTTGTTTATACGTAGCATTATTCGAAAATTATATTATGTTAATTCGAAATATGAAACACATAGGGACGAAGCGAAACGTTACGAGTCACTTTTGAAGTGATATTATTTTACAAATCATAAGTAATATGTATGTACTTTCTAATGCAATAAATACCTAACAATACCTAAAATGACATCTAGACTCATCGTTATAATTTTCCTATAACCTTCGCGTAGGTTTTTAAAACCCTTATTTTTGGGTTCAATATTGTCGAAAATAATGTGGTGGGAGACAGGAATATATAATTGGGATATTTTTCATTGCGTCTCTGATTTAAAAATTATGAAACGAACATAATATTTTTGAGACACTCATAACTGGCCCTGTCAAACTATCAGTATCCACACTATAAATGTATTTTTTAATTATTTTTCGATTGCATAATTTGCTGCCAGAAAATGTTCATAATATAATTTTAACTGCTTCCTACTGAGATAAGAACGGTTATTATTTTGCCAAATTTCAAGTTCTTACGTCAAGCGGTTTCTGAGAAGAACGGCTTTGGCAGATAGACAGACGTACACGTGAGTGATCTCATAAAGTATTCATTTTTCCTTTTGAGATACGGGATTGAAAAAGAATGGTTAATATGGTCTGCACAACTAATAGCTAGTACTGTTTGAAAGATATGTCACGTAGGAAAAAATAAATTGTTACTATGGAAGCAATTCTGAAAAATATGTAGTTTTCAAAATATATAACATATGTTTGAAAAAATGTTTGGAGAAACCATGAAATTGACGAGAAGTTGCATACTTTGTGGGTGAAAAAAATTGGAGAAGACAATATTATGGAACATACATCGTGTGATGTATTGTCAAGTCAATTCGGTCAAATGATTTTGTAAACCGTCAAAATTTTCTATTTCATTTTTTCTTACATCTATGTACACATATATTAGGTGTAATTTTTATTCCTCTATGCCGCATAATAAAAAACAAACAATAAAATAAACCCTGGCTGATCAGTGACCACGATATCAATATAAAAAATGCAATTAGGTTAATGAAAGTTAGTTTAGTTAATTGAAGCAAAGTTTTCTATTCACATGTTAAATAAATGTCCGATGTGTTATAGAACAGAAACTCTGTTTTGTCGCCTGAAGAAAATGTGAATCCGTAACCTCTTGGGACAACAGCATGAAATTTTACATGATCTGAGACCACGAGAAAAGTTAGACTTATTGGTCCAAAATAGATCGTTTCAAGTAAGTAGTATTTGTAAATTTGATATTTATCCCAAGTGATTAAACCGTTTCAAGGTTGGAAAGTAAATAGAAATACAAATAGTATGTATACTAGAGAAGAAATTGTATATATAGCATACCCTTTCGCAAAAACTAAAAAGTATATTTTTTATCTCGTATTACGAAGGTGATGCCAGATAAAAAATATACTTATATAAATAAACAAATTATCAATAGAACCCGTTTTACACTTTAAACTTGAACGACGCTTGGAGTACCAGTTCTCGTTCAAAAGTTAGGGCAAAAGTATAATTGGATGAAACAAAACCGTTGAATAATAGGTATTTACCTATGATGGGATAAAAGAGATAATGTTTATTATATGTCCCGATTATATGGTACGAGTGTACTCAAAAATAAATGAAAAAGTTTTTGGAAGGAAATATTTTTAGAATATATATTGACATAAGGTAGAAGTTAAAGTAAGGTAGTTAAAGATTAATTTGGGAGTAATTAATATATTTTAGTGACGTTAAATATGTTTTAATTATATCGTGCTATTTTCAAATATTTCTCTTCTAATATTTATCATTTGAAGTAATTGTGGATAAAACTTAGACTCGAGGAGTTGAAAAGTAGCTGTGCCGGAAAGAATGTCCACCAAAGATATTTTTAAGTATGAAGAAAATGTTATGTGATAGTCTTGAAGTACTTCACTTTAATCCACAGTTACATATGGAGTAGTTGAATTTATACGAGAAAGGAATTGAGTTGTGAACATACAGAATAACATGAAAAATACAATCGTGATTTGGATATCTGGAAGTATTTTGAATGAAAATTATTTG
Organism: Druceiella hillmani; assembly: GCA_039881145.1. Classification (NCBI taxonomy): domain Eukaryota; kingdom Metazoa; phylum Arthropoda; class Insecta; order Lepidoptera; family Hepialidae; genus Druceiella; species Druceiella hillmani. The sequence continues at coordinate 24,804,291 of JAYKKI010000016.1, read as the reverse complement.
GCTTTATGCTGTTAAAAATGGTAACGATAATCGGCATTCCAATTGATCTTTATGCTATCCGTAATGCCGACGAACGAGATTAAATGCGTATAAGTTGCGTTAAAGGAGGTAGCATCAGAAGCACAGTAGCAGCTTGATGAAGCTGAAGAGTAATTCTAAACGCCAGGGATCGTCAGCAAAGGTAATACTGCTTAATTTTAATAACAATTATTAAGAAAAGAACTTAAAATAGTTTTTTTCGTAACATTGAAATCGTGATCACCACATAACTTTTTGTGTAGTGATCACGATTTAAAAAGAACAAATTGAGTGATTTTTAAAATTCAAACGAGATTATATTCTTACGTTCCCTCATCACTGTATATACTAGAATCAAAGCTTTATGCCAACAGACATGTTGTTATTTTAATATTTTGTGGTAAAAAAGGATATTTTTTGAACATTTTTTTAAGAAAGGGTTTTTTTAGAACATCTTTAACAGAAAAATATTTACATCATAGGTTTTTTAAAGTTTTCAAATATAGTATTTAAGTTAAATATATATGCAAAGAGTATGTCTTTATTACGAAAATAAACTATGTGAAAGAGGCTATTAAAATCTGGGATGACTGAAACTATGGCAGTGAATCTCATACATTTATTATTTTTAACATGAAGAACCTTCAATTACTACACACAATTACTTCCTAGATTGCATAAGATAGTCGCAGTCCGTACATTAAAAAATCCAAAATTATGGATTTCAATTTAAAAGAACCACAAGTGGTTCACCCTTTAAAATCTGAAACTTAATATTGCTGTAATTATATCCAATGTTTGTATGTATTTTATATCATGCGAGTAATCTGCATCACTTCTAATTTTTCTTTGCAAAAAGTATGTGTAAAACTCAAATCCACAAAAACAAATTTATCGATTATTCCAGTATCTTCAAGGTTAATAAAATATTGTAAAACTAAAAAAATACAGACAAATAGCAAATATTACTATATCGATCGCTGTAAAGAATAAATATGGTTAGTACTCCATGTGTATCAGTGGTTTTACGCAAAGATGTTTCAATGCAAGAGGTATTAATGATAACATCAATAGTTTTGTAGTTTGTCATGGATTTAAAATCCAAATAATACAGCAAATAACTCTAACTACTAATTTCTTATATAAGATTCAAATCCACCTTATATAAGAAACTTATTTCTTGTATTATTATAATTAATATATTCTTGCTCAATAACTAGTTTAAAAGCGATCGCATGGAAATATCTAAACTCGGAAACAGACTTTTTCTAGAATTTTTCTCGGTTTATACACTTGCACTGTTACTAGCTAAAATTATTGAAAGGGTTCAACTTAAAAACTGAAGTTGTTTTATTACAATTTGTTAATTCTACATTGGTTACTGCAGTGTGACAGAGAACACTTTGGAATAAGCAAATGACTAAGTTATAAAATTATTACAGTTAAATTAAACTTAACACGGAAGAAATAGTGGACGAACGCTACGTTTGATATATGTTATTTTGCAAGATGGTTCTAAGAGAAGAAAGTCATAACAGACATGGTAATGACGTGTTTGAGATCAGGGATGATGAACGTGAATTGACTGGATAACTTTAGATAATAACATACATTACATACAATACTTGCACATGTTACACGTGGCAGCAAATTATACATGTTTAATATTTATTTACGTATGTTATTAGTGAATGTTCCATTTCCTTCGTTTTGTCGGCAATTTTACTCACGTGGGTTCCTTGGTTGATCCATTTTTTGGTACTGGTGAGTTCTAAAGTTCATGGTTAATCATGTCACGATATAATTAATAGAAATGTTTTCTGTGGTCTTTAACTTTCTAATGCTGTTTTTTATGTTAGTTTTGTTTCACAGTGGTTTTTGTATGATGCGTGTACAAGCAAACATACTGACAGACAAATCGCTAGAGAAAATTCCAAAACCCTTTAAGGTCCCATTACGGGTTTGGCGTAGTTTAATTTAATTTAATGAAAATGTCATCATTAAGATGATGACGAAATAATAATCGTAATAGAATTGCTATTTCAACCTGAAAACAAGTCATATTCCCAGGTTCGGAGAGCCAGAGGACTATTTTTGACCATTTATCAAACGGAAATTCTATTGTCTCTGTTTAAAATCGTTCTTTCAGTAGAGGAATTGATATGACGTGCGCAAAATCATATTGTACAATTTATAGATAAGGTGAACAAATGGATTCGTGAGTTATTGTAACTGCATAAAAGATAATAGCATAAAAGCTATAATTTGGCCGTCATATCATTGAAAGCCGTTTTTAAATAATTTCACCGAACGTTTTTTAAATTGTAATGCATGGTGGCGTGGATAAGTAATAAAATACAGTCTAACTCTAAGAAAAACTTTGGTATGGGTGTATATATTATGCATGTGCTGCTAAAATCGTTAAAATGTGCCAATATTATTAAGGAAGAAATTAAAATAATTTTAATTATTTGGAAGAAATATTAGAATTTTTATTTATTCACGTAGCGTATTTTGAACGTCCAGTATTATGATCTAAGATTTGCATTTGAAATAATATATTTTTTTTTAAATAATCCACATCACTTTAAAATATTTTTATCACATTTTAATCTTGAAATGTTTTTTTTGAGTTTTTACTTCATTTAGTATTCATTTTTAAACATTTGTTTTATCTCACATTAGTCCCGTATGCTGAATTGTGAAAAACATCTAGAATTTTTTTAAATAGAAGTGAACTACGTAAGTCAAAAGCAATTTCGCTTTTCACGGACAAGTTATTTCCCTCGATTAAACTGGTTTATAAACCTTTGAATAATTTTTCGGAAAATTATTTCTGCCCCCTATGCAATTTCGCTAGCTAACTTAACTTATTTAAGTCAATCGACTTGATGCGTTGATTTTGAAAATCGGTTTCTATTATGGACTTACAAAAATGAAAATACTGTTAAGAGATAAGCGAATAAATATATTGTTAAACTATTTTGAACTAGTAGCATGGCCTATTTTTTATCAAGACGGTCATGTTGTATCCATTTTCTTCGTATAATCCATTTTCCCGTTTGCCTTTCTATTCCAATATTCAAGGTTTTATTTTTATAAACGAGACCGAATTAAATTTTCGAATTTGAAATAATTTGTGGGTTCCTACCAGTGTAACTTTAATTTTAGCGAGGTAGCGTAAGACAAGGGATTTCTGTGCTTCAGTCGCCATTTTCGAATCCGTTTTTCCGACCGTTTTTGTTAAAATATCGGAAACGGATAAACTTACAACATGAGTATTTAAAATCATTTTGTAAAGCATAAATATTTTCCGGAAGTACTAAGTAAGTAATTTTTCTCTAAAACAAAATATTTTCGAAATTATGGCGCCTCAAAATTGGTCCAGTCTCTATCCAGATACTAACAAAAACATTTTTTTAAAATGCCAGTTAACACATAGCCTTCCTGTTCCGTCTCCGCTGCGCTCTCTTGAACTTATACTTAAAAAGGCCCCCAAACTATTTTAAAAATGTTATAACCTGCTGATTTTATATTTCACCTCAAAATTAAAAGAAAAGGAAATGAAGAAAAGAACGAATGGTCTCGAATATTGGGACATGAATTTGTTATGGGTTTGATACCCAATTAAACGTAACTAACCTATAATTAAGATCCATTTGAAAGAAATAGTACTTACGTTTTGTTTCTTATTTACTTCATAACTCTAGTGTATATAATATAAGTTATCTATGAGAATTTTCTAGCGTCTTTCCTATTCTTAGTGTAGCTGGGTTTCAAAAGACTTAATTTAAATTTTGGAAACTAATGAGAAAATAATATATTTTTAATTTATTGTTTTGCTGAGATTACACAAAAACGCCTCCACTATTTTCAATTGAATGCAATAGTAATGTAGCAAGATGAGATGGTTCCTTCTAGGCGAGTGAAAGGAATTTATTTTCGCCTAAATTTATTTCCTTAACTAGCAAGCGAAACTTTCAATAATAAACACTTTTTGAAACTATGTTAAAAATAATTTTGATTTAGTTATGAAATGTTTTGGGAAAAATGCAGAAAAGTCGTATTAATTTTATAATAAATCTTAACATTTCCTTTTCCGCAGCTATGAATATTTTGCATTAAAATTTTATTTTTAGTACATTTTTTAACATAAAGAATGACATGTAATTACTCATTTTAAAAAGAATTGAAAACATGCTATGAAAATGAATTTACTTTATCAAAATTAATTTCCTTTTGAGCTTATATTATTTTAAGTTGTGAGCCAGTCTTATTCAATTTATGTCAATCCAGACGAACTACCGAATACTCTGAAGCTTACTGGATTAATTTCTCAGATATTATTATTGAACTTACATTCAAGTACCAGTAGGTCACTAATATAAAAAACTAAACTCGTTTTTTGTCTGCAGTATTCAAGTTCATATTCAGTAAGTGCAGTAATGTCATGTCTACACTGAGTCACGAGTGGTCAAGACGAGAACAAGAGTAGGCACTTACGTAATACATGCATTTGTTTTGTTACTTGGTAAATACTAAATACCATTGGTCTTTGTGCTTACATTACATAGTGAGTCACGTTAGAGGTCTAATGATGTCATTATTATGAAATCATAAATCAACTTTGATCAATTCATTAACGTTTTGTCGCTTCGAGTAATATTACTGTAGACGTTTTTACTATTGCTTTCTTCCAAACTATTTTGAGAGAGCATTTACTTTCGGCATGTTCAAATATGGAAAAAATTAAGTGAATTGTGCTTTATTTTTTTGTTTTTCTCGTTTTTGTTGTTCTCCTGTAAAAGTTGCGAGGTTTCTTAACAGCAATCATGTCATCATGACGCATAGCCATTTTTGTCAGTTAGTTACTGCAAAATATGTTAAGAAAATAAAAAGTCGAATGATCGTACTATACCGAAAATAAAATGAAATATTTTTATTTTTATATCTACTGGATCTTAATTATATTTTATATTGCAAGGTATTATTTGCAAATGATTAAATTTTATATAAAAGTACCTTTGTTTTTATTCCCTTTTAATAAAAAATATTTCGACTATTTAATATTTTTTTGCATTCTTTACCATTTCCATAAATAAGAAAATTAAAATTGCGACCACGTAGGAAATATATGTATCTAATAAAAACGTGCAGAATGCTCTAGGTGACTGAAATCTGAATTATTGGTGTCATATCTGTCAATGTTATTGCAATATTTGTTTAAAAAATGGGCTAAATTATTTTATACTTTCAGGTGGTAAATATTGACAAATTATGAAAAAATACCAGTAAAACCGAAAAACCTATTCAAAATCATACCGCGTAATTAGTGTAACGAATTTTTTTTTCCAAATAGAGGTTATAATTTTTGACCCAGTGGTTATTGAGTTTAAAGATAAATGTATTGTTGAAATTAAAGTGGAAACGAAACTTTAAGAGATTAACACAGTGTTAATTCTATAAATATTGACAACACCGTTTCATTTTAAAAATGTACAATGACATTTGCATTGAAAAAAATGACTTATTGTGATTGGCCTTTAAAAAATAAAAAATGTTTTTTGCTTTCCATTGCAATCACATTAGAATTTTGGAATTTGGAGTTATATATATATATATATATATATATATATATATATATATATATATATATATATTGATATATCAAGAAAAATATGTTTGGGGCAATTTAAAAACGTCTAATTTTAGAGCTTGCGAAAATCGTGAATAATCACACTATTATTTGTTATTCAACTTTTGATTATTTCAAAAATTGTTACTGTTTGTTACCTTATTGAAAAATTGTTACCTTAGCGACAATTACCTAAAAAACTTAACAACCACGTTAGCGACAATAATATTAATAAATTAAATGTTACGCAATTCTTAAGTTCTTTTGTAAGTTAATAATTATATAATATTTAGTAAAGCGATCTTTTATTACAAAACTTAGAAAAACAATATGCGTATGCATATTTACTGTCTTACAATATGATCATAGAACACTTCATTGATTGAATTGGTACTTGAAAAAATCGTTGTCTCCAAAAGTCGAACTTTTGATATTTCCAATGCCAATAAATATAAATATTTAAAATTAAAAATGAAGGCATTAATTTTCAAAGCGTTTAAAAAACTCCAATACGACTAAAACTGAGAAATAATTCTCAGAAGTTACTATTTAATTATGATAATAAAAATAAAAGCATTGTTTTAACATTTTACATTTGGCATTGACCTTTATACAAGATATTATTCGATAAAATTCGACCTGTATGAATGAAGTGCGGGAATAAAAAAACATTTATTTAAAACAATTGTTTATAAAAATAAGATAATGGTAAAGAGTGCCCACGCAATCGTCAGTAGGAAAAATTTTAAGTTAAAACTGAACGCAACTCATAATAGTAATGTGATAGCTTTGTTTAGAAATCATACTTAATATTTCTATGTTATAATAGGTCCACATAACTTTGTGACGTTTGATTTATTCCTATATCGACATCATTTATTCAAATACAAGAGTTATGTAAATAACGACGTGTTAAGTTGGAAAAAGAAATAAGAAATCGACTTCTAGTTTTCTTGTAGAAAACTGAAGTTGCTTCAATTTGTTTAGAAAACATTTCTATCCCCACGAAAAGTAAAACAAAACACTAATTTACACTTAACCAAAAAACAAAGTCAATAAATTAAAACTTGAAATTATTCAAAAGGATTGTTAACACAAAAAGGGATTTTAAAGATATATATACTATTCATTAAACATTTAATAAACCAATGTTTAAGATTGTCAAAATTGATTGCTTTTGTTGATATTAAATGCAATGGACGTCATAATTATTCACCTTTCAAAACTTTGTAAATCGTTATTTTTATGGCATTTAACTGTTATTATTCACATTTATAGTTTTATTAAGTTTGTAGTATCTAATTATAGATTTAAAACGAAAATAACAAAAAAAAACTTTTAGCAAAACAAAAAATGAAGATATATATTGCAATTTGTTTCGAAATCGTGTTTTTATAATAATATAAATAAAATATGGTCCTATTTTTCCTCGTTTTCGTGTGTATTCTTTCAGTGAAAAAAAAGGAGTGAAATTTGCATTTCACCAAATTGAACTCGTTCCCTAAAATATGTTCCCTCAGTTATGATTTTAAATTGTCAGACTAAGCTGAAAACGTTCATAGGAATTGTGTGGCTAACTTGAAAAGTTTTGGTATTATAATGAAACCGCCTTACTAAATATAAATGATATATCTTTACGTGAGTGATATACGAACAAATAAAAAATTGAATATTTGGAGTAAACACAGACAAACATTTTCATTAAATATAAATATAAAATTATATACGTGAATTATACTAATGAAAACATAAGACAGAAATAATTTTATTCTAAGTCAAACAACCTCGTGTTATATTAGAAATGTGATTAGATGATTACGCATGATGTGAGATTTCGCGTCACTATGATCTGAACTCTTAAGTGACTTATGTTTCATTCGATGCCATTCAGAACCATAGAGAACCTTTGCTAGTGTCAAGTGTAGACGGGATGGCCACGCTAAACACTGGCTAAATAATCTCTCGGATATCTATTATTGTTGTTTGTTAACAAAAACAAAAACTATACAGAAAAACAAAAATTAAGTAAGAAGTAAATTATAATATACAGAGGGGTACAAAATAAGCATATACGAATATAAAAAAACAAACATAAAAACAGAAATAAACACATGTATGAATTTGAAAGATATTAGATTTTGATGTCGTTCTTTCGTATGTATTGTATGATTAATTCAAACTGATAAAAGAATTCTAATGTTAATAGGCAACTGAAATTTATATTTTAGTTATTCATAAATAAGTGAAGGAAATTGATTATTTAATGGGTATGCAAAAACGAAATGATTTAGATCACCCTCCCCAACTCCACAATCGCAGATTGGAGACTGACACACAGCCTAGCCAAATGGGTAGGGATAGAACAATGACTCAAACGCGTACGGGATATCATGGAGGTTTCTTTTCGTGAAAAACGTATTTTTGACGTTTTTAAATGTTTTAATTCGAGTAAGTGAGGGCTGGTGCGTGCGGAAATTAAATGACGCTAGATTTCCTTCTTTGGGACTCTAAAGAAGATTATGAATAAATTTGGGCGAAATATAAAATGAGTCGGCTTTATCGATTAGACGATTTTGTATGGAGTATACCCATTTACTTTGGAATTCCTTCTGGAGGCTAACGCATCATCACTAACTTTCATCATTTTGTTGAAAGCATAACTGTATCGAAGAATGTTTTCCTTGATTTAAAACCTTTGAAAAATATTAATTTATTCTTTATATTTAAATACACGGAAACGGAAAAAGGGGAAAGTTATTGAAGATGATGGCTAAACATAAAAAAAAATTGTTTAAAGGCCAATTTCGGAAAAATACATGAAATTAATGACTTATACTATGGTGGTGATGTATAGATTAATAAATATTATTCGAAAGTCAGTTCAAAAATATTCCTAGATATGAAAATATTCCTAGATTATTAATATGGTTGTTAAGTTTACTCAACATGCTTATAATTGGAATGGATAATGATAAGTCTCTTTTTAAAAAAAGATGCCGAATATTTGAATATTATATTTATGATAACATATTGGAGCGGAAGGGGCAAGTAACTTTGAAACTTCGTTTTTCTCAAACGGGTTTTAAAAATGAAAATTATGAATGAAACCTCAGCTTCCTTAAAAGAACTATCCAATGATATTCAAATCGATAGGGCACACGAAGAAAAGACGCTAACATTTTGTGTGCTTAGGAGGTTTCAATCTTTTATATTATTGTATATAAGCTTTTACTTACAAAATATATTTTCCATTAGAGATATGAAGACAATGCTTAATTATCAGATAATAAGTATAAAAACATTTCAAGCCTACAACTATTAAATAAACAACATATTTTTTTGCCTTCCAATTATTTAGCGGAAAATAAAACAAATCGAAAATCAAACTTTAACTGTTTTATCCGCTTTATGTCATTATATAATATTAAGGTATTATATGACGCGTAGCTTTAAATTAATTATATTACCATGTAACAGTTTTCGACTAGATGTGCGATCGTCTCTCTGCCACATCATCGGCGTGCCGCGTACTGATCAGTGTTTTGAGTACATTCGTATAAACAACCGTCGCGCTTTGTTATCACGAGGTAAAAATAAACTAAAATTATTTATATTGTGATTCGCTTAAAAAATTAGGTATAACTTATATAACAATCGTAATATTTAAGAGAAAGTATCGAGAATTTAATTTTAAATGTAAGTTTAGTTTAACTGTTACTGAATTAATATTAATTTGTTCGTAGTCCTTCGAATGTCCTCCGTATTTGTTCGAAATCCTTGTTAAATCGAGGAATATTATATTTGTGGTCTGTTTTTAAAATTAAATTGGATAAAAATCTATTTAACTATTGTATAATAAATTGAAACATTTGAATGGTCGAACTCAATACGTATCGTTGAATGATAATGTTTATCATCTCATTATTTTTTGTCATATTTGCATAATTATTATATATATATATATATATATGTATATATATATATATATATATATATATATATATATATATATGTATATTTAAGTCTTAATTATAGAGTTATCGTTTTAATATACAATTTTTCTTTGATTGATGTATAATTTGAAAAAGATCCTTGCATTATAGACAGCATTTTACCGTTATATAAATATGAATCTAACTTTACGCATATTAACAAAAGCTTTAGATGAGCGCTTTAGTCCCTTCAAAGTTTCAAATATTTTTCTATCACGAGAGTATACAGTAGATGACTGTATATATTTATCATGTGTCTTTAATAGGTTTTCGTGCCTCAAAAGGAAAACCCAACTTATTTGTAAGATTCTTTGCGTCTCCGTCCGTATGCCTGTCAGTCACAGTTTGACATTTGAAATTTAGTAAATGACAATGTAAAAAAAAATACTACAGAGCATCAGAAATGTTTAAATTTACAGTACTCGAAAAGAAATGTTCAATTTTTTTTTTAAATTTGACTAAAAAAACTAACAATTTCTTATTGAGAAAAATTTTTTTTACATGACTAGTTTCTAAAAAGATTTTGAATTTAAAAACGTTTTTGAATTTTCGTGAACTGATGTTCTAGAAAAATAATTGATTTCTATGTTATCTAACCTAACATTAGAATGAAAAAAGACAACATCAAAAAATATTTGTAAAATTTACATAAAATTCTTATTGATGCCTTGTAAGAACGGGAAAAACATTTCTCGTCGGTCATTTTATTTGAAATATACTGAAGGTATATGAAAATTATTTTGGTAAGAAAGCACTCCAAGGAAATTGCGTCAGAGAAGCCATAGCGAGCTTTTCACACTGTTATTGTTGGCAAAGATAAAATACTGAGAAATGAGATGCGGATGCAACAAGGACGCGACTAGAAACTTTGAATGGGTCTGCATTGTCATTATAGCTGATTTTTGTAGATCTTATATCATCGTGATTTAAAATATATCTCACGGCCTTGCCAACTCGTAGCTTGCCAATTATAAATAGTGAGAACCAGATGGTATCGGACAAGGAAATTCAAGAGAATTAAGGCTGTATATATATATAGTTCAAAGTACTTAATATACGATCACACTTCGATACTCAATAATTAAAATTATCAGTTCATGGAAAGGAGGATGAACCATAACATAAACTTTACTACTAAATTCTTGGAACGAGTTTCGCATATATTAATAACAAATATTTAAATTAATGTTTGCTGATAAAATATGAAGCGTTATCGTTCGATTCGATTCCCAGAATTTCTCTGTTCATTGATTCCCATTAATTAATAAAATTCCACTGAAGCATGACTACTTCTCAAGGTTGTTTACTTAGAGATAATAATTCTAAGGAACGTATTATGCAATAAAAAAATAAGTGTTTTATTTCTGTAATATGGAAAAGTTCCCGTGAATGTTTTGATTCGAGCAATTCATATATGCAGATATATATGTTAAACCATAAAAGTGTATTTGAAAGTTGATAATTATTTGTTTTGGTATTAAACCGATCAACAAATTTGTGTAAGGTCAAGAAAACGGAACACAATTCCGTTTAGGTTTTTTTTAAGATTATTTAAAAATCTTTTTTTCTAAAACGTAAATGAAAAAGTTTACTCATTAACCGGACTTTGATAAAGCTATGTTTGTTGATACAGTTGGCGTTGCCATTCTCGGCGGAAAAATATTCAAACCTGAAAGGTTTAAGGATGTTGTTATTTAAATTTTTGCAGTTTATTACATTTAAGTATCATTGATAGTTATCTTAACTAACAATATAGGGGTGCATGCGCTTTTTCCTAATTTATAAAGCCAAAACGACTTATCCCTTATATACTATAGTTAACAATATGTATCAATAACGGAATAAACTTTGATATAATTTCCTATTTTCAGCAACATAATGATTCTGAGGACGATAACGGTGTTCGCCGCTATTTGTATTCTGCTGTCCCCATGCGTGGCAGCCCTGCCGCAGGCGGCTAAGGGCGCCGTGAATGGGACAGCCTTACACTTGGTAGCGCGCAACGTTACTTCAAACGGCACTGTGCCCGTGAATGAAGAGTTTGGTGTCTGCTATAAGGAAGTACCGTATGTAACATTTAACAATTTGTTTTAACTATCAATGCATAAAAATATAAATATCTTGATGTATTATATATATATATATATATATATATATATATATATATATATATATATATATATATATATATATAAATATATAAATGTCTCGATAGAAAATACAAAAAGATTGTGACGACCTAGTACGGAAATTTTAAAAGATTTTCTTTACATTATTATATACACATACACTTCTGTGGACGATAATAGCACTATCGACACAAAGAAGTTTATAAATGGTAATATATAATTGGCAGATTTTGATATCATATATCGGGATGCACGTAATAAATCTTTTACTTCAAACTATAATGACTATTAAAAACTAATTAATTTTCTTTACATGTTAATGTGTATGTGGTCTACGTATAACATTTTAAGCAGTTTACGTTGTTGACACGATATCTACATATAAACCATTATAACTATATTTTTTTAGAATGTGTCTGTCTATTAGATTTGAAGAAAATAGTAATACATCAATATTGACCTATACAGACTCATCTTAACTAAAATTATATACACGAAGTATGTTTTTCACATAAGTCTTTTAAGTAAAATACTTATATTGAATGCAGGCAGTATACAATTAGTAGCAATGTATACATACGTTGCTTTTTCATTATGATGGGTTATGTAGTTCCTGCGCATAGCATGTACGAGGTACAACATTTGCATTTATTTCCTGCTAAATTATAATCTGTATAAAAATCTTTAAACAAGTCGCCGCTGGATTGAAGTAATAATTCGACTTTTTTTCTGTTTCAAGCCGTAATAGTTCTCTGATAGTGAAATTAAAACTTTTTTTGTGCCTCAATTGCATTCAAACCATACAACATATCCAAATGAATTACTTTGTTGGTAGGGAGTTTATGGCCGGATATAAAATGACACTTACTTTTTATCCCTATGGATCATATAGTGTACGCCAATTAGTTCTTAATGTTTTAACACATGGCGCTACATGTTAGTATAAAAGGCGTTTTGACGAAAGTGTTTTTAAAAACTTATTCGAGTAATTTTTTAATTTTGTGTGAGTAAAGTAGCGTTCACAAGACAAGAGAAATATGTTGTTGGAAATAATTTGCTTTCGTTTCAACGATCGATATTTCTCGATATTAAAAATTGACAAAAACATTTCAGATATAATTTCCACGATTGACGTTAGGTGACTGATACAATGGTCAGGCAATTGATAACATAGTGCGAAAGTTCAAACTTGACGGCGATTGCAGAAAAAATTATGTTTAGACTTCGATTAAAACAAAAAAGGGAAGATACGGCACACTCTTACTTTATGTAAAAACAAAACGGGCATAGTACAACTATACGCACACAAACTTTCACAGTAGCAATCACAAATTGCCTGCATGTAAAATTAACCGAAAGAGACAACACGATGTATTGTAAGTGTAGCGCGAGTGAATTAAGGTTTTACAGTAATTTACAATTTGCACCGAACGCACAGTACTCGTATCGTAGCTTCTTACGGTGCGGCGATTGCGCATACTGCTGTCATTCAAACATGATGGTAATGAAAGAAAATATTGTTTTGTAAACTTACAACATTTTTATATAATTACTCATGGAAAGTAAGTCCTGTTTTTGTGAACGGTTAATGCAGGTGGTAAAAACACTAGGAGGAATTTTTGGATCGATTTCACTGAAAATATTGGCCATATTAATATCAAGAATCCCATGTCTATGCGAACCACCGGTCTGTATATGACTGAATTGAACAAAACACAACCAGGTCCATTGGACCTGGTTTACGCGGATTGCTCACCTTTAAAGCGTATCGTATCTCCCTTTTTTGTTTTAATCTAAGAGTTTAGATATGTTCTATGCGTGAAATGAATAACATCTGTTCTTTTCATTCTTGATCATTCGATTTTTATTCTTGATCGTTGTTACTAATTACCTAACTGAAGATTCGGTAATAGATATAAACTTATTTTCTCGACTTTACCATCGTGTTTTGATGGATAAAACTATTTTTAAGAACAAACTTTTCAATTTCATAGAAAATATTGTGACAATCCTACATTTTAAGCATCTTTGTTCTTTATTACATTATATTTCTATATAGATTTTTGGTTACAATATTTTTTATATCTATGTTCCTTCTTAGCTAAGAGGTCAGAGTGACTTAAAATACAAATGATGTATCAACCGAAGATAGAGCAAATATGTGTTACGTTTGGAAAAATATTAGGAAAAGCCCTATACATCGTGTAGAAACAGATAAAAAGGCTTCGATGATAAGATTTTTGACGTAATTCGAAAACATAGACGCTGCAAATCTATACTATTAAGAATATACATTTTTAGCAATATGTACTGATAACTTGGAATCAAGTTATTCAGAAATTTTAGTGTGGTTTGTAAAATAGTTAATTTGAAATTATGTGCTCAAACTACTATTACAAAAATCTCTTTAATTAGACCAAGCATTTTCAATTTGATTGCAAAGTAGAATCAATCATGTGAACGAAGCAGCCAGATGATAGCAAACAATTTTATTACACTTTTCATTACTTGATGGTTCTTATCAACATATTTAAGTTTGAATAAAATCTATTCGAATATCAAATTAAATTGCTACTACCAGATTCGAGTTAAAATTAAGTTTAGATTGAAACAGCGGATGTAGCTTATCTGCGACGCTGACATCATTATTGTTTAATTGGGTTAGCGTTTGTTTTATCTGGTATTTTATTGTTTACTGCTAACTGAAACGAATTAAAAAAAAAACGGAAAAGCGGTCTACATAATCATTTACGTAGATCAAACAGATATCATTTTAAAATTTAAGTATGATAGGTATTGCAGTATATGATGTTATTTCATATTAATGTAATTTAATTACGTATCATTTATGTTAATATTTGAATTGTTCAAACAAATTTATTTTTATGATTATGAAAAACCGATAGATTTTTTGTAAATACAGTGGGTCGTATAGTTTCTATGCTCAATACTTAGTTTTTGTTGCGCTCTGATTTTTAAGGAATATTATAGAACTATGTGGAATCACTTTGATACTTGTCTGCATGTCTATCACAGCATTTTTTTCGTAGACCATTTAACATAGGATGTCGAAATTTTACATAGTTGCGGGAAGTAGTAGCCGAAGTTACGTGCAAAAAGAATTCAATTTTGAGTAAAAATTATTGGATAAAAGTTGAAAAGTTTTGAATTATTCCATTATCCGTGACATATTTTTTTGGAATTCTGTAAATTGAAAAAAAATGGAAATTTGTATAATTATTTCTATGGACGTATGTGTGGCATGGGAATTTTTCACGAAGGTAATTTGACGTAAAATGCTTAAATTTGGTTAGGTACTTAGAAAAAAATGAACATACACGCTTGGAAACAGTTTCACTGGGTATGAGAATGCTTATTAGGGCACGAGTTCAAAAACCGGTAGCTTGTTTTTCAACGTCATTTCTTAAAAATATTCCCAGAAATTTGTGTCTCCTCTTACGACCTTGAAAAATTTTAAATATCACAATAATTTAATTTATTCCAAATGAAATAAGATCAATTTTAATAATTAATGCCAACAATTGTAACCAAATAACCTTTTTATATATTTTATGATATATTTTATATATCATAAAATATATAAAAAGGTTCCCAAAAAATGCCTTTCTTCTTTTACGATCTCGAAAAATTTTAAATATCACAATGGTTTAATTTATTCCAAATGAAAGGAAATCAGTATAGAATAATTTAAAAATACACAGACAGTATATTTTACAGGTATATTTCTATTGAAAATACGTGGCTTATATATGTACCTACTATTTTGGCACCGAACCTGTCAGTAATTTCCAGCACATTCGATATATTCGTCATTAAATATTGACTTTGATAACATTCCCGAACATTTGAGAATTTTTATTTAATGACGGACGGCCTCTTTAGCTCACATATTTACACTAACTAATGCACGTTTCAGTGCAATTTTTGTCATTGAAATATTTTTTTCGTAAAATTAAAAACGAGGTAATTAAATATATAAGTGAAAAACTTGAATGGAGATAAAAATCTGAGAAATCCAGCACGTCAATAGATATCTACTTGATATTCCATAGTCATTCGAGTGAGATTAGGTAAATGCTGATAACAAATAAACGGCCATTTACATAATAATATATACAAGTATATATATATATATATATATATATATATATATATATATATATATATATTTACATACATATTTACATACATATATATATATATATATATATATATATATATATATATATAAGTTAATATATCTCAATATTCACCATTCCATCATTTCTTTATTTATGAAGGTCACGTCAGTATTTATTTCTCAGAGCGCGGAGTATGTTAAAAGTAATCTAGGTGACACCTTATTGTCCATTTTACCCTTCAAGATAAGATGAATTTACTGCTTTAATTAAATATGCTTTTCTCAGGTAGAGAACGAAAACAAATAGGTGATTAATATGATATATATTGTTTTCGTAAACAAAAATTTGATATAATATATTTCTTGAAAATAATTTTATATTTTTAACTAGAATTTATATTAACTTTTTACCAATTTTTCCTTCTTGTTGACACACGGAAGTGATTTCAAACTTTATTAATGCTGAAAACGCATGAATTCCAATAACAATTAGTATCCAGTGAACAACCACCACCATGTGAATAGCAACAGTATGGCTTTTATTTTTATTTCGTTTTAAGGACTGTTCTGACTTCAAATTTGACGGTAAGTTCTAAGGACTGAAGGAAAAGAAAAAACAGAGCGCGCGATAATGAGGGAGGGGAGGGGGGAGGTTAAAAAGTTTCCTTTTTGCGATAAATTCGTTACAATCAGACGTTACAACTAAACGTTTCATGAAATTCGACCTTGAAATTTTACTCTCATTGTGCCCGAAGAAGTTACATTTCAAAAAAGTGCGCATCGTACGTTTTTTTTCAATTATTTCTACGACAAATCAAGATGGAAAGGGCAAATCTACTTTCTTTGGTTACCCTCTGCAATATGGTATATAGGTATTACGATTTAGTATTTTGTGTGGACAATTTTTCCATGGCGGTACGGGCTAGCTTTTGTGTGGGTAATTCGCTGAAGTATGAGTTTTCGGACCAGATTTAAAAAATAATTATTGTAAGGGCAATTATTACCAAAGTCGACAGGAAAATTCGAAGACGTACATTAATAATCTCTTGATTAATTTCTTCGTGTATTTCATTGTATTTGAATGGATACATTCCTAAATGTTTGCACATAATTTTTGCACATAAACTAAAGTTTTGCACATCATTTTACGTCTTTCAGTATTATAAATTAAACATATATAAAATGGTAATCGTTGAATTTTCATAAGAAAATGAGTTACGACATTTTTGATTTGCATATTTTCTTGTTATATTCACGTTATGTTTTCGTCAAATATTAGACTTAGTCTGCTCTGATCGTACGTTGCCCGTCACCTGAAACTTATAATCAAAGGGTAATCGACATTTAAATACAACGCTTAAATATGTTATATTTATAACCTACTTGTAGTTTTCTCCTCTATTACAGTCAAATTACTATGAATTTTCATGTAAATTAATTATTTTCTTTCTTCGGTTATATTTTAAAACAGAACCATCTCACTAGTCAAGGACCCGATGCATGTGCCTGCTGGAAATGGGGTAAGTTATGTTTTCTATATCTTAAAGTAAAATGAAAATACTTTTTAAAGTTATACATTTCGAATAAATAGAAAAATTAACGTAATAATGTTTATAAACATTTTCATTAGAAATTAAACAGTTTCCTCCACTAGTAATATTGCAAATATATTTTTCCTGTTAGTCTTTTATCTGTAAAATGACAAATTTGAAATTGGATCCCACAAATTCTTCCGGTATAAATAATATTTGTCATCTTTATGCGCATATCGAGATTATATTTATATTTTCATTTAATTTAGATTGAGTTTTCCTTTACAAAACTGAGATGAGAAATCAAAAATTATTGTATTAAAATGTTTATTTGTTATTCATGGATATATTAAAACTAAATAATAATAGTGGTTTTTTTGTTTAAAAAACTACTTTTAATTTAGTCAATAAAGGAAGAGTTTGAAATTACAATGTTAAGTTCCTTCAAGTTATATCACAGTCAGATGGGAGACACTTTGCTCAGTGTAGGGACCTCTCACCTAGCCTCAATATTCTTGTTATTACTAATAAGAAATTATGCTATTTATAATATAAATAGTCTCATTGGTAGGTGCAACATAGGTATAACATAATAGTCTCATTGGTAGGTACAACATAGGTATGACATAACAGTCTCATTGGTAGGTACCACATAATAGTCTCATTGGTAGGTACAACATAGGTATAACATAATAGTCTCATTGGTAGGTACCACATAATAGTCTCATTGGTAGGTACCATATAATAGTCTCATTGGTAGGTAACACATAATAGTCTCGTTGATAGGTACCACATAATAGTCTCATAGGTAGGTACCACATAATAGTCTCATTGGTAGGTACAACATAGGTATAACATAATAGCCTCTTTGGTAGGTACCAGTGGGGAAATTCTTTCTTAGATTCGATCGATCGATCTTAGATTCCTTCAGATATGCAGAACGTTTTTGATATTGTTTGCCGATATATATCCGATATGTAAAGAAAATCGTATAAATATAGAGAAGATTGAATAGTTGAGACTTCGCTTATCAAAATATCGAAAATTGAAATAACATTTATAATTCGGCTTTATAAAACATAAAGTATAGATGGAAGTTTAAGTGACATTATTATAAAAACTTTGCTGTGACAAGGGAATAAATAGAAATAAGCTTAATCAATTTTTTTAAGCAGGTAAGCGAAGGGAACTTAGCCACTGACATTTCGGCACGTAGCTCAGATAATTTTCACATTTTCACATTGTATCTGTATGTTCAAAATATTAATTTTCGAGACTTAATTATTTTCCCACAATCCACATAATTTAAGACCCTAACGTTTTAGTCTCAATCAACTATAGTCTATTTGCGAGTTCATGTTTGTTGTCAAATTTTAATCTTCAAAAGAGCCAGTAAGCAACATACGAAATAGAGTCAGCTCTAGATTAAACATGCTCAGCACATGAACCTTCAAATTGCAGTCAGCTCCGGGCCGCTCCCGCATTCGCGTCTGCTGCAGAGGTTACACGCGCCATCCACACATCTATCGCCGTTGCGTGCCAGTGTGCACGAAAGAGTGCATTAATGCACAGTGTACGGCACCAGAAACCTGCACGTGCCTGCCTGGTTTCGTGCGAGCATTGCACGGCGAGTGCGTGCAAGCTTGTCCGGCTGCCTGCCTCAATGGCGAGTGCGTCGGGAACGACTGCGTCTGTAATCAGGGTTTCAAGTTGGATCCGGGAAAGAAATTCTGCATGCCGGTTTGTTCAAATGGATGTGCTCACGGTTAGTCTTCACCCTAGATTTTTTACGAGCACTCAGTGTCTGATGCTGTTCAATACTATTTATTTATTTATTCGTATTATGTATATATGCATACTTCAAAATTATTATATGTTCATACTCATAACTCTGTTAAAAATGATATCAAATAATTTTCTGAATATTCCAATAAAACGATTCAAGAAAAAAAGTAATTATCGTTCGAGTAACACATCTTTGTAACTTTTTGAAATATTCCTTCTTTACTGTATATTTCAAAAAGTTACACCATTTACTATACACATTGTGTAACTTTTTAAGATATACCTTATCTTAAAAAGTTTACATTTTATTGTTACATACAGCACATCCTTATCCTATTATCTCTTTTCTCTGTCGTCTTTTGTAGTGTAATTTTAGTAACAAAATTAGAAATGAATTTAGTTACCGTCTTTTTTACAACTTAGCATACTTTAACTTCGGGTACCTTACTTAGATATAATACATCGTAGTTTAAGCGACAAATTTACCTGTAATTTAGTTTATATCCGTTATAATTTATAAATAAAACACAATTTTCCAGGCAACTGCACCGCCCCAGAAACATGTAGCTGCAACGCAGGCTATCGGCTAGATGCTTCTGGCGCTTGCGAGCCCACTTGCGGCCGGTGCACCCACGGAGACTGCACCGGTCCTGATACGTGCGTCTGCCACAAAGGATACGCTAAGGATGCCAACGGCGATTGCCAAGCTGTTTGCTCTCAGTAAGGATAATGAACTCGAATAATTTGTTTTGTAACTTTAATTAGTGAGATGAAATATTTTCGTAGCTCAAGGTGTCATTTTACGAATTCCTCCCTTGATCTTCGAAAATATCTCCAATATATTAAAAAAACATTTCCTCAAATTGTTAGTTCTATACGTACTATGTGTGTGTATATATATATATATATATATATGTATATATATATATGTTTATATATATTTATATAAAGTTGCATTGTCCGTCTTAGTCTATATATATGTCTTAGTCTATTATAGATAGAATTTTCCATACTGGGTGCTACCATCCTTCTCTAGATATAGAAAAGATGTTTAGAGGTAAATTACTTTCTACTCTTTCCTGCATTACAATTATTTTGGAGAGCTATGTATTCAGCTATAAATTAGGTAATAATATACGCATTCATCGTTACAGATCTAGAATAGATATAATCAAATCTCGATTATCTATGAAATAATATGTTGATGTAATTAGAAATATACAAAAGAAAATTTTAATAGCTCTAATAGGAAAAGGCATCCGTAGCACCATCGGAAAATCGAAATGTTAGAACCATTAGGTATCGAAGCTTTAAATTTTTTATCTTCTATAAGGTAGGTAATAGTTATTTTCCCACTATACCCCAGATCGCTTGTGAAATTCTTTAGAAAATTAGGTGAAAACTTTAGATTGTGAAACTTATTCGTATAAGATAAATAAAATTGATATGATACACAATTAAATGAAACTACGTGATGTAGTATTATTTCTACTTTAAAGAAAGTAGAAATAATACTACATCATGTAGCTTCATTTAATTGTAACGAATATCTACAAAATTAATGCCAAATATATTCAATATATGATACAAGTACAGGCTGGTCCAAAAGTCCGCTAACATTTGAATCGGCAGCTACGTATATATATATATATATATATATATATATACACACACATATATATATATATATATATATATATATATATATATATATTATACATAATACAAATATCACATAGATTTAAATAAAAAAAATAAACTTCACGAAGCACTGAAAGCTTACACTAGTACCTTTAAAGCATCTACGTATTAATATTATTACTTTTTTGGGGTCTGTACCAAGTCTAGATTAAATCAACATAGTAAAAAAAAAACAAATAGTATGAATATTACATTGGATTCGTTTCCGTATCTACGTGTTCATAGTTCTATTATTTAAAAGAATTATTTATTTTATTAGTTTTATTGGTGTGTTAAAGACTTATATTTAATTATGGATAGGCTTTATACATCGCAACGAGAGAGAAAAGGGACGGATTTTAAAAAATATCTAAAGAAATTCAGATAATTTTTAAGAGAAAATGCGGAACGGCGTACACACAGACTTTCACCTATGAAAGCTTATACGAAGGCAAACAAAGTAAAAAAAGCCTAGAGGTTAATGTGAACCACCTCAATTTCATACATTAATGTTTGCATAATATTTTTAAAAAGTGTTTACATTACGGATGAAAATTACAGCTGTTGAAAAGTTCCATTGGCATATTCCTGTACATCACTTTAGACCATGGTCCAGCTGATGATTTAGAAATTGGCTGTGTTACCAAAAAACATACACAACGAAACAAAGGTTTTCAGTCACGGTTGATGTCATCATCCGTCGAAGGATTCAGAATGTAATCCCTATTTAATCTATTTAAATCAATTACTAAATAGATGCACGTTTGTTTTATTTCACGATTGTATAAAAATTAACTACCCCTTTAATGATTTCTTACTTTAAAAAACAAAAACGGACCAGGGGTATTAATCTGGGTATTAGAATTTTATTCCGGAGATTAGCTAACGAGTAAAAAGATTATTGAATTAAAAATGATAGTGTCTCTAAAGCGTTAAATGGTTAATTTAAACTGAATACTGGCATTAGAAAACATGATACCAATTTCTTAATAAAACATTAAAAATAGTTTGCATTCTTGTGAAGAATATATTGTAATCCAGAAAATGGGATATCTATGATGATAATTTCTTTTCATGACATAAAATGAAAAAAAAAACTTGTTAATAAATAATGTCCTCAAAAATAATTAAATGGTACCCAAAGTTTTAAAAATCATTTAACGTTTATATGTGTTTTGTGTAAACACTGAGGGCTACCATTTAAAGTTCAGTTTGACTACTTAATGTAAATGAAAAATACTAAATTATTTAGTGATTCTGAATCGACTGAAATTTTCTTTTTACGCTTTTCGCACATTGGTCTTTTCAGCCGCGCTTTACGGGTTTACGTAAATGTTGATTATTAAAACGTAATTAAATGTGACCTGTAAAGACTTGCTGCATATAGAGGGCAATAAAAAGGTTTGAGCCTCCGAATTGTCCATATATTTTTTTTTTATAAACATGTGATTCTTTTATATTAAAAAAATATTTGAATAACGGCCCAAAAATGTATTTTGTAAATGAAATGAAATTCTATTTATATATATTTTGTGTCATACTTACATTGTTGAAAATAAAATTTATTAACCGCGCTTTTTACTATTCGACAAGCTTTCTTTTGCTCTTCACAAAAGGATTAATTTTGTTTTGTATCAATACTAAGTTAAATAAAAGATTAAATTAAAATTAATACTTTTCAATGAAATATATATATATATATATATAAGGTTGTATAATATTATCTTACTGTTGTTAATAACCTGTTTCCAATCTTTAAGCTATTTGTGAAATATATGCAAACTATGGTAAGAGCTAATGATATGACATTTTATGGGAAAATTATATCTATTAAAGAAATTGGCGGAAAGGATACCTATAAATATTTATTTACAGGTGTCGACGTTGAATGTATTAATGGATCAAAAAAAGGAAAAAATAAAGAAAAAGGAAATAACAGAATGTTGAAAGAGCTGAGACGAAGATTCCAGGGAATTTTCCCGTTATAATACTAACAAATGATTTTTTACTGTAGTAATTATATACTCCTGAATTATTTGTATAGCGAGTGTTTCAAATGATAGTCGTATGTAATAGTGTATGGGTAATTTGAATGTAGTTGTATCTTGAACATAATTACATATGGATAAACTGGATACGGTCGAGCATGTAGTAACAATGGTTAACAAGATCGATGATCTCATTGTTTCAATATTTTATATTTTTGTTATATTAATGTTCTTGCTGTACATCTTTAAGGTTCCATTTTATTCAGTTGGCCGATTTTTTTACTTTTTAAAGGGGTTGTGATTTTGGCGTTTGCGTCTCACCTAACGTCTGTGCGTGCCATTACGGATATGAAAAGGCTGACGATGGAAAGTGTCAGCCGCGCTGTACCATACCGTGTCTGAATGGAAAGTGCACTGGACCTGATAAGTGTACTTGCAATCCAGGCTTTACACCCGACAAGACCGATCCTACTGGAAACAGGTAAAATAAATCTAACCGCAATAAAAAATATAAGCAGATGTTTTCATACCTTGTTGTTAAAATATCAATAACTCCTAATATCTCTTTCCTCTCTATTTGCATGTACTGACTAACTTGTGCATAATATGAGGTGAGGACCAAGTACTGAAATTTTAACCTATTCGGTTACTTGAAATTGAATGAACATAAAAGTCTTTAGTTATTAAGAAATTATAAATACTTAATAGATAATTAGAAAGTCACCTTGGGTTTTAATCAAGTAGAATATACTGGCTACAAAATTTTGTCTCAATGTTGCCTTATATTAGCTGAATTTTAAAATGAAAAATGAAAATGCTTTACGATATCCAATATTTCACAAGAAGGAGAAAATAGATTTGATTGAAGTGACATACTCTTTCTGACATACTCTTGTATGTCTTTATATTGTGTATATCACTAACGTAATTACTAAAACGATTTCACAGTTGCTTTAAGTAAATGTGCAAAAACAAAAATATTATGAGAGCGTAACTAATAAGGAATACACAACATTCTGATCTATATAAGAATGCTATTAACAAACATCTTATCTCTTAGGTTGTGAGAGAATAATAGCACTTATATTTAATCGGTAAATCGAGTTAGATGCTCATTATTTTAACTGAGCGATATTTTTCTAAATATTGATGATCAGTTTTAGTCACTAGATTGAAATATATTTCCCAGTTAAATGTCTCTAATAAAAAACTTAATTTTTGAAAAATGGTGTTATTAATAACACAACATACCTCATTCCAAGGTTAAGTTATTTATCCTTATTTGATTAAGGTGAAACATCTTGTTTCAATGATTATAGTCATTTTTATTTAGCAAACAGATAAAAACTAACAAATTTAGTAGTGGAAAATTTTAGAAAAATATAATTTGTATTTTAACACGTTTTTGAATTTCAGTGTACTTAAACGTATCAAATGTTTCGTTAACAGCAGCAGAAATATTTTGTTAACAATAATAGAACATTAGACATTTAATATGGTACTGAAGCTTTGCTGAATATACAGGTTGTTCAGTGGCAGATTTAAAAGTTTGAACAAACATAGTTTCTGACCGCAACACATAAGAGGGGCGCGGGGGGCGTCGTTAGTAGAAGCGCAAGCGGTGCGGATGTTTTAGTAGCCATGGAACAGTGAAGTGGAGAGCACCACGCTTTTGCCGTCGAGGCGTACATTTCAAGTGGATTTTCGCTGTCTAGCACGCCGTCGATTTAATAATCGTTACAGTATTCGTAGATTACGTGATGGACCATCGATCAACCTCATTCAGTCATGGGTAGCAAGGTTCAGAGCTACAGGATCAACATTAAATAGGCCCAGGCCAGGACCTACACCATTGGTAGCCACGGATGAAAATGTCGAGTGTATTATGGTTTCTGTCGTTGAAAATCCCCGTTTATCACTGCGTACACGTTCATCGATATTGGGAATTCCGAAATCAACTTTACAGGTAATAATGCGAAAAAAGCTCAAGTTCCATCCATATAAAATTCAAATTGTTCAAGATTTACACGATTCTGACTTTGAATTAAGAAAAACTTACCCGGAGGTGATGTTGTTGAGATTTCGTACTGCTACCCGGATGGGCAACATATTCTTTAGTGACGAAGCTCACTTTCACATTGGAGGATATGTGAATAAACAGAACTTTCGTTACTGGGATGTCCACAACCCAAGACAAATGCACCAAGAGCCTTCACATAAGCCTAAAGTAACAGTCTGGTGTGCCATGTCTGCATCTGCAATCATAAGGCCTTATTTCTTTGAAAATCAACGTGGCCAAACTGTAACTCTAAATTCGGAGAGATATGCCCAGATGTTAAATGACTTTTTCAGAGTAGAACTACAGAATAGTCCATCCTTCAACCAAAACACATGGTTCCAGCAGGACGAGGCTACAGCTCACATTGCTAACGTGTCCATGAATGCAGTGCGGCAGTATTTCCAGAAAAAAACATATCCCGAAACGGTACCGTACCGTGGCCACCTAGGTCACCTGATTTAAGCCCATGTGACTTTTTCTTATGGGAATACTTAAAATCCGTTGTTTACAAAACAAATCCGAGCACTGTGACACAACTTAAAGAAAATATTCGAGCCGAAGTCAGTGGGATACCCCAGTCGCTTTGCAAACGCGTTTTTGAAAACATGCGTGCTAGACTCGAAGAGTGTGTCAGACTCGATGGCCGCCATTTGGAAAACGTGGTTTTTAAAAAATGAAATCCGCATTTGTTGTTACAAAGTTAAAATAAACCTACTTTGTATTAGAGGTGTAGTTTTTTTACAATTTTTCAAACATTGAAATCTGCCACTGGACACCTGTATAACAGATGCAGATATAGCACGTTTTTCATGTTGCAAATCCACAAATGTATTTTTTTTTGTTTTGTTGATGTACACGATCTCAGTATCACTTAGATTACACCAAAAGGCGATACTCACCTTTGGTTTATTTTTACAGTAATATTTAATGTTTTACTCTTCCTAAAACAGATGCGAGGGTCTATGTCCCAACGGTTGCCCCAATGGCGTTTGTTCCGGGCCAAATCTTTGTCTCTGTAATTTTGGCTACATTAAGGATCGCAGCGTGAAGGGCAGTCAGCGATGCATCAAACGGACTCGAAGGGATGTAGAAGGCATAGAAGCGAAGCTGACTTTCCTTATACCCGATTATGCCTAAATCGAACTTTTCTACGAGCATTACATTTTATTTTGATTGGGCAATTACTTTGTGTGTTTGATATTAGTTCTAAATATGCTTCATTCCCTTCTTCGTGATTTCTATAAAATAAATTACATGAATAAGACACAACCAGTGTTTTACAATTTTTTTTAAGAAGTTAAACTAGCTTAAATCACAGGAATTACTACATGATTTGATTAAGTATGTTAGTAACTACATATCACATATGTATGATAAGTATTTACATTTTTTTAAATTTAAAATCGCAGTTACCACCTAATTACACTTCGATGACCAACTATGTATTAAATAAAATATTAGGTTGCTATTTCTTTCTCTTCTTATAATTGTTCCGTATGTAAGGTATGCGAGAAAGAATTTTGATCATGAATTTAATTTTAAAATGAAAACGGAATAGCTACTTATAATTTTACCACGTTAAGAAATTTTATAAATAAACTGCATAAGCAAAGCGATGGAAGTGTTTTTACGCTGGTGATATTTCAGTTCTATTTTGGAAAACGATTTCTTGGAAATGTTTGATTGTAAAATGAAGACATTTTGAAAATAAATTTAATTTTAACTAGATTATATTGTTCAATACATTAAAGGCACCATTTTTTTTAAACCGGTTTATATGGTACGTGTATAAATGTCCAAAACTTGTAACTGACATTTATTTTTCTTTTTCTTGTGCATAAGGTAATTTAACTCGACTTTAATTATCAGCCAGTAAAACTACGTTATATTTTAGAGAAAACAAAAGAAAAATGTTTTGAAATTAATTCCATTCGAAAACGAAAAATTAATAGCAACAAAATAAACTTATCAACACCATATCAATTACTAAAACAAACTTAGCATAACATTCGACACTGAATTCAATATTAATTCAATAAAAAATAGAAATGCTAAAAAAGACTTAAAAAATACTAAACTTTAATTCAGGTTTAAAAAAAGAGTTGAAATCACGATCAATCATCAAAAATATTCATGTGAAAAAAATATATCAAGTTTTCGTTGGACTAAACAGTCAATATATTTTCAATGTAATACTGAGGTTTAAACCTAGTAGGTGATTCAGTCAAGACATCAACTTATTTTTAGGAATCTGAAATAACTGCAACTGCTAAAAAGTTGATGAAATTGTTTAGTGGTTAATGCTCTTAATGTCAATTCGAAAATTGTTACGATAAAATTGTTAAAAACACTTATATTTTATTTACTTAATGTGAAAATAATAAAAATTACAAATATTTGATAGCAAACATTTGGCCGTTTCTTGGAAAAAAACTCTCTTATGGGATGATTCCATGTTATATCGGCGCACATAAAAACAGTTTGTTATACCAACGTCACTACTTATTTTAATTCAATAGGCATATTAATTAAGCAATCGGTAGAAAAGTAGGTATTGGTAAATAAGTTCTTTTGGAGTTTACTTCTTAAGAATCAATTTTCATATATAGCGCCCGGTAAGAAGTTTTACGAGGAGTAAAATCAGAGCGTTAAAAAGAGTGTAACCATTAGGTTCTTATCGTACGAAGTTCAGAGCGTTAAAAAAGTCTGACCGTTAGGTGTCCTCTCGGCGCAACGTTTCTGCGCATTTTTAGAGTGAGATATCAATGTTTATTTGGCATTTTCTTATGGCGTAATCGCAATGACGGAGTGTGACACACATAGTTCACTATCGTTCGAATATATCAAGATGTAATCATAAATATCATTATGTGTGAATATTTGGTATCTTCTGTCCTACAAAATTGAAAAGTCTCTTTTAATTTTAATTTCTTAGTCTGACGTTACTAAATGTTTTTAATTTTTTTGTATAAATTTCATCTAGTTCATTTGTGTTTTACTTGAAAATAATTATATTGTTAGCATTTTTTTATTAAAGAATTTTCCATTTACATTTAATGATATTGATATTTATATTTATGTTTATATACAGTGTTCCCTATTTTATACTTTCCAAGACAATGGTACTTAGGGAGTAAACTCCAGTCACGCGTCGGAACTGAGACGCACAATTTTTTTATTTCTTTTATTTAAGGAACGCAGATTTGGGGTTGCATTAGGATTCGCAATAACTAGTTAAACAATCAAAATTAGGAAAATAAAATTAATCAGCCGTTTTATCATAAATCCCAAGGGATCAAGTTGTAGGAACTATCAAATTGCAAACAGTTTTTGCACATAGATTTGGTGCATTGAAGGCACACATGTTTCGTGCAAGTGTCGCATTTGTAAGCAGTCTTGCGTTTTAGTTTTGAGGGACAGATATGACAGAGTTTTCTAGGGTAGCCTTTAAAGGGTAATTTTTATTTCATGTTCTCCTTTTATAAAATTTGGTGTGTCTGTCCCAAGACTTCCCTTTATCGACGACCGTAATTACATTGGAAGATGTCTGTTCAGATAGCGACGATTCATATGTAGAACGACAAGAGACCTTGCTAGTAATTCCAAAAAGACAGAGCTGTCTAATGCATTTTCATTTGAGTACATATTGCATAAAATACTCGTATTTATGGCACTCAGGTCTAACATTATTATAAATGATTCCACTATTATAAATGAAACACTTTCTGTGAACTTCATCGATACTCCATTTCGTAGAATTATAATAAATATTATTTTAGGTTTATTTCCCGTTTATTGTTTTTCAGAGTACCTACAAATGTTAGTCCTCTTTTTTTAGCTCTTCGACACATTAAACAGAATTGTACCAATTATTAGCAATAATATTTGAATTACTGCCGTGCAAGTCCGTAGCCAATCTCAATACACATTAAGTGGGAACTTGAAGTTTATTTCCTTCTCCTGTTAATCATTTACCGTCTGATTCTTTCCCAGAACAGAAATAAGCATCGAAAAAATAAAATATCTTTGACTCACAAGTGGTTTAGATTTTTAAGCCATACTTGGCGGGTTTTTGGGGCATATCAATTATGAGATGCGAGCAACCTCGAAAACCAAGCAACATCTCATCAATGGTCGCGTTCATACCCACACTGTAATTGTTTCGACAATTATTTATAAACATGTTGAACATTGATGATATTGCAGCGGTTTTACCTTCGATTTGTCTTTCTAGTCTTGTGTCACGGTTATCGAAACGCAAGTCATTCAGAATATACATGAATCTGTTTTTTGAAAGGGCGCATCTGAATATTTTTCGGCTGGTACCAACTGTTGCAAACAATGGAACAAAGTCTTCGCGCTTGGACTTGAATACAGCTGAATATAAAAGAATTCCCGGGAAACCATTAATTTCAATTTCATCAATATCATGCAACTCATTTGTATTTTCGAATGGTTCCCTGTATCTTTGCAACTTTACATTGGTCCAAGTTAGAATCTCTTGAAATATCGAATTATCAAAAAACTTACGCCATACGTGGAAAGGATCTTTCAAATCATCTTCCTATATATTTGAAGACGATATTGTAGATGCTGTTAAAATGTTGTGCCGAAGTGTACGTATGCTACTGGTATTGAAAGGACATTGACTCCATTTGAATCGATTTTTGCCTAAATAAAATCGCGATCGATTCACCACGACTCGACTCGCTCGTGGGAAATAGCATCTTCATTTTCTGATTCTTCCTGTTCAGAGGCCGTATTGTGGTCACTCTCTGACAAAGTAAAATTGGGGTCAATAACCTCGGAGTCGGAATCAGAGTTGTCAGCTAGCCATTCCAGTAAAATTTCTTCATGCCGGATACCACGAGGCCGTGTTTCATGTCTCCTTCTATTGATAGGAATATAGTTATTTTCATTTTCGGTTGCCCGTTTCACGCCCGAGAAACCTGGCTGATTCATTGTAACATTTCACTGAAAATAAAAGAAGAAATCAATATAATTTGAAAAAAGTCATATTAAAAAAAATTACGCTCGCGTATAACAGCCATAACTTACCAAAATTACACGAGCCGACACATCCACTCTCCAGGGACGCTGGCGGGCGACTACTCGAAGGTTAGAGAGACTCGCGGGGTTAAACTACAACGATAACATAGGTAGCTAGACTTTCGATTGCTCGAAGTGTCTGTCAGAACATACGTCGGTATTTAAAGGTTAATCAAATCGGTCCAGTGGAAAGATTACTATTGTTAGTTAATAAGTGTATAAAAACGGGTCCGTTTTTATAAAAGTATTGAATATTCGATGCATTACATACAATAAACATAATATTACTGCGCTATAATGCACATTATACGTTTAATTTTATAATATTTATGTACTAATGATTTTCATGAATTCTGAAAATACCACGACATAAAATTGGGATATGTCAAGAAAATTGCTTTTATATCCACGCTTCTCATATATATATATATAAGAAATTATTTGATAAAATCCGACCTGTGTTAATAAAGTCTAAAGGCGTTAATAAACAATTATTTACAACAATTCTTCAAAAGAAATATGACAATGGTAGAAATAATTCGAAATAAAAATATGGTAGAAGTAATTTAAACTTAAAGGTAACTGATAAAAACTATGTTTTAACTTGGTTTATAATTTATATTTAAGATCTTCATGCAAAATATATCCAAATCCAAATATACAATACAAATATCCAAATATATATAAACTTATTGCCAACCGATATCTTTAATGAAATATAAGGCACTTAAATACTTTTTGTTAAGCAGAAATGTGCAGAAAACCAAAAAATGAAACTTGTTAAGAAAGGATCTAACTCGACTTTTCAAGGTTCTTATCACTTAGGCATATATAAATATTTAAGAGTACATAGTATTTGCGTTAAACTATTTACAAATATTGATATTATTTTATTTAGTATATATTTCATATTGGTAAATATATGGCGATTTCTTGAAAAGCATCATTGCTTTATTGCAAACTTTATGTAAACTTTCATTAAATTTTCTTTTTCATCATTTTTTTGTAACAGTTCTGTAAATCGGCAAATCGTGGAAAATATTATTTTCGACAATGCCTCCAGAATTATCTTACATTGTATCCTAAAATATATAACTTTATACATTTCTTTCAATTGGACTTCCGCACGTTGTATGAAATACTTTAAATTTTCTATATTAGTATTAACCTTTGAAATATATGAGGATCAATATGCTTAATCATTACGTAAAATTCTAAATAACTACATTAAAAGTTTCCTGTGAAAATTTTTTTGGACATTTTAAGCCACACCTCTAGAAATGTCTTCTATGAAATTACAAAATAAAATTTGATTTACTTTCTTTCAATTCATGGCCGAAAATTCATGGCCGATTAAAAATACTTGAATTTTATTTTTTTTTTAATAATTTATATACCCTCTCTAAACCTGCGGGCCAATATGCTTCATCACTATGTCGAATTTAAAGTTTCTATGCCAAACGATTTTTGAGCAAATGCGGTTGTGATAGAGGGACGGGCGGAAGTAAAAGTTAGCGATCTCATAAGGATTCCGTTTCTTTTCTTTTGAGATATGCACCCCCAAAACATCTGAAAACAAAGATCTGACAGCAGATAATAAAGATAACGAAATTTTTTATTATTTCAGCCCTACCACTGTCATTGCATTCTTTTTTTTCGTTTCGATTCTGTCACCAAGAAATAAAACTAATTTAAAAATGATCTCTTAGTTTTTGGAGTTTACTCCTAAAAAATTAAGAATCGATTTTCATATATTGGCCGGGTACGAACCATACAGTGGGGGTAACGAAATCGGCTGCAGCGTTCGCTGTAGCAGAATTGGAAATGTCTGAAGGCGCCTGTTAAATATTGCCACAGATAATATAATTTACTTACGTGTATTGTCATGTTTTCTTCTAGAACCAGTACATTTTAGCAAAAATGCGAATTTTACTGATGTTTTAATGAAAGAACATACATAAAAAACGAGGTATTTAAAAAAATAGTATTTTATTACGAAAATTTTATTGGTTTATAAATTACAAAAATGCCTCCATTTTTTATATTGCAAATTTTTTTTTACTGTTTTCACTTTAAATTTACAATTAAATATTATATGTTTAACAAACATAAATAAGAATGGTGAAAATAAGAGAAAACATTAATTAGGAGTTTAAGAAAATTTACAAGATTTTGAAAAAGATGACGTCTATCTCACTTAATATTAACAAAAACAATAAATTCTACCAATCTTAAAATTTTATTATTACGTCGTTAGTTTATGATTTTTTAATTATAAATTAACTAGCGTGACCCGTGCGAAGTCTTCGCATTATTTATTCCATTATGAAGCTCAGATGACAGATCAAACAAATATTTTACTAAAATTGACATATAGAGGCGCAAGTATCAAAAGCATTGAGCTAAAGCGCCACTTTATTTATACGTGAGTGGATTTGAAATTCAACAAAAATTTTACCGACCGTCAATCATATTGACGTTGAGCCGTTAGATGGCAGCATTGCTGTTTTGTGTATATAATTTTAATAATTAATTAATTTACAAAAACAATAGCAATAATAATTTTTTTAGTTGTGGATGCCGGTAGAGCAAGCAATTATCTATAAAATGATATATAATTTATGTGGATTAGTTGTGAGGTTTTTTCTAAAAAGGGAGAGTAACATCTTGACCTTAGCGTATTAATATATATGATGATGATGATGATGATGATGATAATGGCAAATATGATGAGAATTTCACTGTTAATCAGCCCAAAAAAACTAGAAATTTAAAGTAAGGTAAGACGTTCCATGAACATATAATTTAAAATATTTGTATATATATATATAAATTAAATATTTAAAGCTCATAATTATTTACTTTTATAATACCTTGCAAATTGTTATTATTAACATTTCTGTTTAGATGTTTGTTGAATGTATAGTTTATAACTAGAAATTTAAAGTGAAAATAGCGAAAAATATTTCAACAATAACAAAATAAATATATTAATTGTAAATACATTTTTGCAATACTGAGTTGTCTTTTTCAAATACTTTTTTTAATGTATATACTTTGGCATTCTGCTGTCCTAAACGCATACCTAATTTTTTATGCATTAAATGCAAATTTTCTAAATATGTATGACACGATAGTTATTTTGTATTAAATTGCAAAAATACTTCAAGAAATAACAAATTCTAATTTTAAAGATTTCCCATATTAAATTGGAAATTAGATAAAAAAATAAATGGATAAAATGCATTCTTTCTGATATTGTGGTTAAAATATTAGAATATGGGTTGAAATGTTTGTTATTTTACTCATAAAACAAATGGATAAATATATATATTCTGGGTCATCATACATCTAAAATCTTATTATTGTTCGTTAATAAAAGTATTTATTTAGATATTTTCCATTATTTTTATATTATTCACGTAAAAGTCTACCAGTGCCGTTAATCTGAAGCGTACTAATAAAATTGAAGCGTCTATAAAGCCGCTGAAGCTAGGCGGCGCTGATGTCGCATCCAGCCAATATCGCCCGATATAAAGTTTTCTGAGTAAAATCAGAAATTCAGAGCGTTAAAAAAGTGTAACAGTTTGGATGTAGGAGGTAATCTCCGAAACTACTAATCTGATTTCAAAATTATATCACCAATATTTGGAAAAGATCTTCAGAATGGATATAGGTTGTATATTATCCCGTTAAAAATGTTCATAGAGACCAGTTTTGCAACAAAGGTCAACCAAAAAACAGTCAAACAAATGCGTTTCTTATGAACGCTGCCTTAACTGCAAGAGATATATTGATAGATGACATTTGATATTTATAGTTATATACAGTGTTACCTATTTCATACATTCCAAGACACTTGTAATTAAGGACTAAACTTCATTGGCGCGTCGGAGCTGACACGTACAACGTTTCTTTACCTCTGTTTATCTCTAAATGATTATATGATGTTATAAGCAGCGATTTTACTACATAACAGTATTCGTTCAGAAAAGCAATAGGTAGTCTTTATCGCATCTTTGCCGATTCGCTAATTGATCAGTGTTTGACTTACAGTCGTATTCAGACAAAGAACCATCGCGCATTGTCATTTGTTGTTAAGAAGTATTTACACGTAAATAAATATATTTTATTATTAGCGAGAACCGAAATAAACTATCTTCAAAATGGGTTACAGAAGTAATGTTAAAATGATATTTG
This sequence comes from Druceiella hillmani, assembly GCA_039881145.1. Classification (NCBI taxonomy): domain Eukaryota; kingdom Metazoa; phylum Arthropoda; class Insecta; order Lepidoptera; family Hepialidae; genus Druceiella; species Druceiella hillmani. Next base: position 24,770,083 of record JAYKKI010000016.1, on the reverse strand, counting down.
TTTATTGAAGGCGTATTTTCCTGAATCGAAAAATGTTGTGTGAGGTAGATTTCTCAAAATTAAAATCAAAAGGTATGTAGTAGCCAATGTATCGTAACTTTTAATGTCGAACTTTAGTAATGGTGTATTCCTTTGTTTTTTTCGATACCAATTCTCTTCGATATTGGTTTGTTCAAAACCGAAAAATATTGTATGCGGTATGTCTTGAAAATTTAAAATCAAGAAGAGTAAAGTAGCAAAAGTGTCGTAACTTTCAAAGTAGCACAGTATATGCGGTATACTTTTCGGAGTTAAAATCAAAAGGAAAATTTGAATAATTATGCCACAGCTATTAACGTGGAACTATGGCGCCGTTATTTTTTTCGATTTATATTTTCTTTGAAAGCAAAGGAAAATAATTTTTTTTTCTTTTATTGAAAGTAAAAGTAATAGATTAGTATTACTACAAGTAGAAAGCAGTAAAATAGTATATATAATATTGCAAAATTAATTAAATTATGTAATATTACTACATTCAAGAGTTAAATAAAGGAGAGTTGATTTTTTTTATGAATTTGAATATTCATTTTATTATAAATTATACTATATAATCTACATAATGACTTATTTTTATTATTATATTAATTTGGGGCATACAAGCGCTCAAAATTTGAAAATATTTTTGTGTGAATCGTCACTCCTCTGCAATGGAAAAAGATCGACTTCTACTTACTTTAAGTAAATTTTTTGGAGAAATCGAAATTATTCCAAATTTTCATAATTTAATTCTCAGATTATTATTTATATTATTTTAACACGATCTATCAAACTAATATAATTTATCAACATATGCGTCTAAGTGATTAAGTTTTACTGCATTAGTTATTTTCGAATTTAATCCTAGCCATTCAGATGTTATTATTTGAGTACAATAAACATGTTTTTGGTTTCTTTTCGAAAATATAAGACAAAAATATTCAATAAGATTTTATTTTTGTATTTTATTACCGAGAAATAATAACTTCTTCAAATTGAGAATATTTTTATTTTTCAGCATTTATTCAATCATAATTACATTTAAACAAACGGAACCTCTTTAAAAATACCTTGAGAAATCATTGTATTGGTAGAGATACAAGCGACTTTCTGCGAAATTATTCTCATATCGTTCAATATTCGAAGCCGAACAAAGGGTTCTAAGTGTCGCAGAGGTGCCCTGCGTGCGTGCACTACAGGGCGCTTAACCCTTGCATTGACGTTGAAATAAAATATCTCGAAAATGGATACGAAAAAAATGTTGATTATAATTGTCTTATTTTATAATCAACAATCCATAGAACTTGGCTTGCCCAATTTATTTAATAACACTTAAATATGTTGTTCTCAGAAGCTATTGGACCAATTTTAATTAAAATTTCAGATGGATTCATTAGGTTTTCTGAAAATGTTAAAATCTATATTATTACCGTATAAAATGAAGGGTAATATATAATAAATAAATTTTATGTTCTTAGAAAGTGTTCTAGAAAATAAACCAAATGTATTTTTTATCCACATAAGTAACTCATTTTTACTCCCGCCTAATACTCGAATAAGAAATACATTCATCGGTTCAATATCTTGAATTAATGCAAAATTTAAAACTTTGTTATTCGAATGTGACAAATGTACCATGACGGTCGCAATTGTGCCAAGATTAGTTGGCGTCGGTGGATCTTGCGTAGATCCTACTACGTGCCGTCTGTTTTTTAATATATCGTAAAATGTAAAAATCTCAATAGTTTTTACTTTTCACGATCTCTCATTTTCATAAAATCTCATGGAAGTAACTCAATAATATCTCAAGGATTATAATTTATCTCATGGATTGTAATTTACGGTCATTGGTGCGGCAGTTTTGGCTTGATACCGTAGATACCTCCTACTATATGAATTAAAGTATCACCGAAAAATTAAAAAAATATTGGGTCATTTACACAAAAAGTGAAACTTCACAAAAATAGGTTAATTTAACGTAAAAAAGGTTGTTTCAAAGTTGAGATTTTAAACTTTTTAACCAGTTTGTTTCTATAATAACTAAAGAGTTAAATATTAAATAGCAAAAGAAATTCCTAATTTTGTAAAAAAGGGCTGAAATAAGTTTTTGCCAAAACCCTTTGAACCTTAAAGTGCAAGGGATTAAATTTAAGTTTATTTATTTATTACATTTTGTTATTACATACAATCTTCCCTGACGGAGCTTACGTTGTTTAGTTTCGTAACTCATTTTTTATTTTGACCGCTGACATGCAAATAAGATCATACGTATGTTTATATTTCCTTAGTAGCTTATCCATTTTAAAATTACGACGAAATTCGAATTTTTTGCTAACTGATTACGTAATCGAGTAAAATTTAGCCACCATTGGGTAGTTTTGAGTTTAATGTGTATAGGCAATATATTATCTTCCTGGCTGTGCCTACGATTTCGTTCGCGTGAAAGTCGGAATGAGAAAAGTTATCAGAATTTTCTTTCCCCCGTATGATGCTCTTAGGTATAAACTATGATCATACTAAATTTCATCGTGATTCGCGTGATTGAACAAATTAACCTACAGGCAGGGACACAAAAATTCTAAAAAGTGATTTTCATTTACCCTAAATTGATCATTACTTTTAAAATATTTTCCATATACAAAATTCACCCTGTCACAACTTTATTATATTGTAGATGATATTTTTATTCTGTGAAGCTAACGGAAATATTTAATTGATTTATTTATGGAAATCGTCGATATTGAAATGATTAAGTATCGAAAATATAAATTATTATAGTATACCAATTAATGGGAAATGAAAGACGAGGCTTCATTTCCTTGAAGCGAGAAAATGTTGATACTTTTCAAATTTTTTACGATAGATAATCTCAGGATTTATTAATCCAATACAGATCAAACCTTCATTGTGTATATGTAAATAACAGATACCATGACGATGGGTAGTAAGAATGAAAAGGATTATAACCAGTTACAGCAAAAGCGAGACAAGTGGAAAAATAAGACAATTTAATTACAATTAATAAAAATACAGAATGAAAAATGCTATGATCGGTACTTGGTTTGCTTAATGCAAAACAAAATAATGGAAACTGTTTTTAGATTTATACAAAATAAATCTAGAAAAGGGATCATATAGCCCGACTCAGATTCTTCAATGAGTCTATATTGTGATTGTAACTGACCTCTACAGAAACTGTAGATAAACATTATTTAGAAAAAAATCTCATGGCCTTCTTACCAATTAATTATACAGAAATCCATACGTTTATCAGAGAAAGTAACTCCAAAGCGAACTATCTCTTGATTTGAAGATATTCTACTTGTTTAATTACCTTTAAATTAAATATAAGCTACTTTAATATCCGAAAAAAACTTATCTAAAATTAAAAAAAAAATACTTTAAGGTTTTTTTTCGTCTAACATTTTCGGCTGATATAGCAACTATATGTATTGCGATTAAGTAAAATTTAAATATTTTCATTGTAAATATTTTGTAAAATGTTTGTAATTTTAATTTTGAATATTCATATTTTTATCAGATATTTTGTAAACTATCTTCTATACTTCTATTAACTTATATATGTTAAAAATGATATATTGAATGCAAATTTACTATTTTTGCGATGTACTATTTCTGAAGATTCCCATATATTTTTTTTTACATGAAACTCAACAAGCCTCAGTACGTCAGTTTGTTTACATCCTAAAAATCTCCGACCCTTAAATACTAAAATTTTATTTTTATTGATTAGCAACATCTTAAACAGCGTCAAGTCCACCTTACCACTGACCAAGATGGTTATCTTTTTGGTCTTATATTTCTATCAATAGACAATAATTTTGGTCAATCGGTCGTCACGAGGATGTTTATTAATAAATGTAACTAGGTCGGTAAAAACTGCGGTTTTATATAAATACCGAGATACAATTGACTGGTACATTAATTTAATTGTTTTCTTCCCACGTTCAACTGAAATTCGAAATAATCTTTTATCATTTGTAATACAACAAAAGCAATATTGAGATAACAAATGAAGGATCATGTAAATAAGTTGGAATTGTAAAAATGGGTGGGTATTAGTAAAATTCTCAATTATAGAAAAAAAAAATTGAGTAATAAATCTCAGGATTTACTAATCCAATACATCACCGCAGTGCGCCGCGCCGTCAAAAGCACTATTGAAGATTTAATAATTTTTTAAATGAAAAATACATAAATACATAGATTTGGGCAAATATTTTTGCTGCCATATTATAATTTTGTTCACTTGGTTGTATATGCTTTTTTTCTGAGTCTGCACAACTGGAAATATTCCCAGGGAACGGTTGGTGTCTACCTTTATCTGCTAGCCTAATAGATCAAATGCCAAAGAATGCTCTTACGACAGTACTAAGAGCTTAATATTACATACACTAATGCTATTTCCAGAAATAATACATAAACGAATATACCAAAAACAAGATGTGAACGTAAGCGAAACTCATTTCAGATTTTGGAAATGAAATATATAGAGTTTCTCATGTACTCACTGTACACGAGAAACTATGAGAGACTATAACAAACCATTTGACAAGATTCTATATGACGAATTAATGAACATATTTAAAGACAAATATTTTGATCACAGAGACCTAATAATAATTTTAAATATATACTATAAATAAAGGTAAACAATCAATATTGATCGGCAGACATCAGAAGAAATCGAAATGGAAAAAGGAGTACGGGAGGATTTGTTCTGTCATCAACACTCTTCAATGCGTATTTTGAAGAAATTAAAGAAAAAGGCTCTAAAAAGAGAAACAGCAAGATTAAGGTAAATGGAATATCAATAAATGTATATATTTGGGCGAAACACTCATTCTCTCAGAAAATACAGATCTATTTATTTTATTGTATTTACTTTTGTATATTAATATATACAGTTGATACATATGGTAGACTCATTGCTACGGGGCAATTTCTTACAGTCAATCAAAATACCAGTTCATTCCCGCTCGACGAGCGGTCGGGAATCGTACTCCGCGGTGCGACGTGCCGGCATAGACCATATTCCTTGTAATCAAACTATGGTGACAGCATCTACAGAGGTCTAGAGAGACAATAGTGGCCGAATGTAGTGCGAGACACGGTCTAACTCAGAACATAGAGAAAATCAAATTCTTCAATTTTACAAATTTTTGTAAACTTCAAAAGTCTCTAGTATTATTTTCTAATACTAGAGACTTTTGATTTACTTCTTCAGATTAACTATACAATGTACAAAATATAAAAATGTTGACATATCATTTTTTACTGGGACTATATTAAGAATTAACTATCAAGTTTTGGATTTTTAAAAAGATAATTTGAAAATAAAAAGAAAAACAATCAAACTTAATCAAATACATGGCTCAAAATGTTTTAAATGGCTTAAGCTATTAGCCTCTTTCGACTTTGCATTGAGCTACCTAATATCTTGTATAACAAGAGTGGACGAAAGTAACAGGAGAAGCACAAGGATACTCGACCATCGTAGCATGTCGGCAGTTTACTCCGGTATATTTTTTTCAAGCTGAGGCGCGCCGTAATATATTTGACTTTGTCTAATGTAAGCGTATCGCAGACGGACTTTTGTCAAAGAAGGTTGATGGCTTATTCTCTACCGACTCAACGCAAAACACAAGCAGTGCGCGTCGCCAACTAAATGTCTCTCGTCTCCATTAGCGCGTGCTCGCTCGTATGTTCTATACTTTATCTTAGCGCGTGCGTCGTTATCGCGTACTGAGTCGTATGTTCTATTTTTTTCCGATCGACGAGGCTAAAGTCGCTTCGGTTTTGTAGGACACGTGCGTTTAATACACATCCCACAAAACCGAAGCGAGTCTGGCATCTATGGTTTTATAAGCTTCGTAGGATTAAAATTTAAAATATCATATGTTCTATTTTGACCGATTATTATTGACCGTCGGAGTTAGACCTTAGACGTAGACACTTCGATTCCGTATATGTTGAAAGTTAAATAACGAAATCATTTCCGAATGTTAAATGTTTGTATTCATTTTTAATATGCTTAGTAAATCTATTTGAGATAAAAAAGAACTTTTGTAGTCTATTTGTTTGTTAGGGTCCATACTTAAAAAGGTAAAACGGAACCATTTTAAGATCATTCACGTGTATGTCTCTCCGGCCACCATCACCCAGAAACGGCACAATGTAGAAACTTGACATTTGGTACAATAATGAAACATATTATCCTACAGATAGTTAAAACTCAAAAATATTTACTTGAAAATTTGAGGGGCGGGGGTTAATTAAGTAATCGATCTTTTTTTATTTCAAATACAGTATCGGGCCTTGTTTCCAAGGGCTAGTTTTTAGTTTCAGGCTAGTTATAACTAATCAATATAAAATTGTGAAGAAAATATGTGGTTTTAGAAGCTTACGAAGAAAATTATAGTAATGATTATAGATGTAAAAATTTCTTCAAAGTGCGCCATGTTTTTCGCCTATGAAGATACAGTAGGTAATTTATTTATGTTTTTCTGATATTCACCGCCGATTTTTTTAAAAACCACGTGACGTAGAAACTTAGAAGTTAGTAATACGTTTTATTGACCCATATGTTTTACTAAGTTTTATAAATATTCCTATAACAATTGAAGGAGGGGTAAATAAAGGTGTTAACTTGTTTCATTTTATACATCACGTTTACGTTATGAGAAGTGCAAATATATTTTTTTATGTGATAATTTTAATATATATATATATATATATATATATATATATATATATATATATATATATATATATAAGAAAGCACTAAGGCAAAACTCATGAAAATAAAAAGATTAGTAAAATCTAACTAGAAGATTACAGCAGACTATAGAGATTATCGCAGGACTTATAATTTTTATAACGTGCACTGTGTTTTCTCGTCTGTGAAAAACGTGACAAGTAAATGCAATATTAATTTGCTACAATGTATTTAACTTATAGAAAATGTATATTTCTAAATAGTTTAATAGAAACACTATAATATGTATTCGTAGTCCAAACCTACTCGTGCTTGACATTTTTTAATGCCGTCCTATAATTTTGAAACCAATTGTTCTTAAGAAGTTAATGGTAAAATCTACAGCATGGCATTTAATGATATTTGGTTTATTACCGTCATTCCACTATCAGATAGAAAAATACAGGTATTTCAAATAAGGAGGAATATTGTTTCAAAATCAAAATAATTTGTATTTTAATAAAAACTATCACTATAGCTTTATCATGAAATTTTTATTATCAATAATGTTGATCAGCTTGTATTTTAGAATTCTTATTAGTATTGTGGCTTTCATTTGTTCTTATGGAAACACCAAACAGATGGTAAAAATAAAAAAGTATACAAACAAAATATTATTTATTAATCTTCATCTGTTTAAGTTCATAAAGTAAATATCGTTTTATAAACTTAACCTGTATAAAGTTTATCAAGGTATAACATCATATATATTTATGTATGTATATATATATATATATAAATATATATATATATATATATATATATATATATATATATACACCTATAATATTAAAAAAATGTATGTATCTGTATAAGGACAAATAGGAATCAAAAATGTTCAGGGAATTATATATTTATATCATATATATCACTTCGTCCGTAGGATTTTAATTTTAACGAAACCAGCGAAACTATGATAAGAAGAAATTTGCATTACTACTTGCTAAACAAATTTTAGTCGAAATTAATTTGAAATCAACTAATTAAGCAATGATTTGAAAATTATATCTATTATATGATACCTATGATTAAGCAACGATTTGAAAATGATATCTTGTTAGTGAAAATAGAAAAATCATTTAAATATTAAAAAATGTCGACCGTAAAAGCGAGACAACCAGAAATTAATTGAAAACAGATTTTTAAGACTTGTATTCTGTCGAATTCAATATATTTGAATAACGAATGAGTACCGACCACAATGCACTGCCGGAAGTTGAACGTGTAATATATTGGAGTGAAGCAAAGGATGTGGGTTATCTGCAGCACTGACCTCATTTTTCATTGGATTGCATTCGTTAATTGTCATTTTTATTGATTACGTTATTTATTAATTACGTCTATTTATAAGGTTTACGTAAGTGATATTTCTTTACTTTTCAACTGTAATACAAAAAGTCAGAACTAAATTTATAGACAGAGAGAGTCTATAACTTTTATTCTGACTTTTTGGACTTGTTGTTTTGACTCGTTTATTTAAGTCATTAAGTTATGGACAGGTCCGCGCAAGATTATTGCCTATCTTTAAACTCATTAACTTTTAGCTTATGGTGAATGATAACTTGGCTAATGAACTATGAAATCTATCATGTCCACAAACAAAACTATGCTTATATCAACTAATACATTTTTCAATATTGTGAAGCTAACGATTATGATAGTAGAGAAAGATAAATGAAAGAATTATGTATTAGAACGAAGGGAAATCAACAGTATATGAAAGAAATACCGGAAAAGTATGTGGCAAGATTTTCAAGCGCTGAATTAAATATTAATCGACAATAAGGGAGTGTGACGTTACTGTAAGCTGATTAGACAAAATTTAAAAAAGAAAACTTTTCTGAAGATGATTTTGATGCATGGGTTCAGTGAATTACAAAAAATTAACAAAATGAAAATGTGAGACGAAGTCGCTAGTTCAGATATAAGCGGAAGGGTCCAAAACAAATTTGTTGTTTTTGGTTTCTTGGTTGTTTGAATAACATGTGATAAATATCAAGTGGTTTATACATGTCTATTCAAATATTCTCCTCATTTTTTACTTATATTTTGTATAATTTATTACCTACATTATGAGCTTACATCTACTTTGATTTTATAAATTAATTTTATAACTTCTTTTAATGCTGAAGCATGAATACTGGCTTATTATCGCTGAAGTTAATGCGGTATATATAAGATGGTGGTTATTGGAATTTTTAAATGGTTTACTAAATTTTCATTTTGTGCATTTTATTAATTTGGACCATCTTTAGTTTTCATCAAAATTATAATATGAACGATGACATTTTGTTATGATTACGTAGGTTACCAAAACTTTTCATTGATGTACCAAAGTCAATATATTTATTCTATTGACGAAACATTGGAGATTTAACATTTTAAAAAGTGGAAGGAAATTCTGGCTTTTGAAATTGTAGTCTATTTTCAATCCCTTTAAACTGTAACATAGAAGATATATACTATTTTCTGAATGTCGTATAGCTTCTTGCTTCTTCCACTGTGGATCACCATAGTTAAGAACTACGGATAAATAAATGTAGATAGGCGTAATAGGTATAGAATTTACAAAGCGGATAGCGATCTCATGTATACAGCGCTACCTAACTCAAGATGTTACACTAAAGGTGCCATCTTGCTCTGGCGGCAATAGCTAGGTAATAGCTCGCACCTCAAAGCCGTTATATATACTGCCACATTCCATAAACATATGTATATTAGACAAATCTGCGAAACACGTCATGCCAATTTGACTTTTATTCCAGAATATTTAGATGTGAAATTACAGTGCGAAGCATGTACGTAGGCCGAAGCGGTCGCCGAGTAAAGATAAGCACGTACTGAATTTTTTTGTCATAATTAAATATAACTTAATTGTAATACATATTCTTGCTAGTTTTTACTTATACGTTATTTTTTATTAAAACCTTAACCTTTTTTAAACTTTAACCTAATTTTCTCGACAATCGAATGCAATATATGTACATATATTTTTTATTTGAACTTAATTAAACAAGCTAAACTAAATCAATTTTTTATTTTGCTATGTACCACTTGCATTTTTATACACCCTTAATGGTAAATTTACTACACTAGCTTATGTTACACGAGTTAATGATTGCATTAACTTATTAGTTAATGATTGCATTAATATTTTACACGAGTTAATGATTGCATTAAGATAGTAAACGACAGCGAAATGTCGCATTGGGTAAATCGATTAAAAATTCATTGGGGTAGCCCCAATGAAGCAGATTAGGAATGAGCCCGATTAGGAAAGTATAATTAAAATATAAAATTAGAAAAACAATAAGTAAATACACTGATTTAAATAAAATAAGATAGTGAATCGAAGGCCAGGAATGAAGTGGCAGCTGAAATGTTGGCTGGCTCTCTATAGCAAGGACGTGTTGCTTGCTAGTTTCTGAAATCATAAAGCAGCAAGCAGACAACTTCGGGATGGACACGATATCGATACAAATAATTTTAAAAAATGTATATTTTGTGTGAAATGAGAAATGATTTCTATGCTTACAATATCTTTTAAACTATTAAGTCAACCGTAATATATACTTTTTGTTGTTGTCAACGAATTAAATGGTTTATTGAAAATTAACAAAAAAAAGAAATCAATTATTAGGAATTATCGGCAATTACATTTAATTGTTTAAATATCGCATAATAACTAACTTTTGAATTGTTATTTTAAAGAGTTTCTGCTGATAGCAGCAGTGGTGTGTAGTGGTTAATAGAATAATTGTGTCCTTTTAATTGGTTTTGTTTTGAGGAACATAAATTGCAACACAACAATTTAAGTTCCTTAAAATAGCACCAATTTATTAAACACTTGTATCCTACTTTTTTTTTTGGCGTAAATTTTACTAAAAGTAAATTGTGCCGTTGCGCGAATAATCGATTAGGTTCTTGTGTCGTTACTTCAAAAAGTTTTAGTGAAAGAAAACATTTGTTAGTCAATAACATAAAATCACATTCTCTGGTACATATACGAGCTTTTTAAAATACTTTCAGTTTTATAACAAATTTTGTAAACGTCTGCAAATGGGTATATAAGACCGCCAACATATTTTAATACGATAAATTTATAAAATTGAAATTTTATTTTGCGTAAATTTTACTTTTGGACTGAAGAGAAACGGAAGGCAGGATTTACATTTTAATTTAAAATTAAATTTTCTGACGACCCATTCAGAAATATACCCTAGTTGGGTATATTTTGATGTGTTTAACACTTTCTTGCAGCTGGGAGGGCTTGTTCAACATTTCAGACAATATATTACAATTAGAAAATATTAATGTATTTATAGATTCATTTAAGTTATTATAGTCAATGAGTTGTTCTGAGTCATCATCAAATCTATATCTTATTTTTGATTGATTTACTTGTTTAGATGCAGATGAACGATTCAGTATATTAAAATTTTTAAAGGGTATACAATTCCCGATACAAGAGGACTTAAGTTCCAGGTGGTTAAGAATTTTTCGATATATATTTATTGATAAATTGAACATCATTCGGATTATTGTTATAAGACCGTGCTTCCGAATCATTGCAAAACAATATTCATTGTTATCTTATGAAAACTTATATGCAGGAATACAGTTCATTGCGAGTGTTTTATCTACTTAATAAGTGTACAGTTGTTGAAAACTTTTGATACACATTATTAATCTATAAAATCGGTTTTACGGCTGACTTCGGCACCAACCTCATTACATTTTTCTAAACATATTTTAATTAAAATAGCTTTTCTCTCACCCAATAAACCGTTTGTCAAAAAATATCCCAACGGCTATTTCCAACTATCATTAATATATACTAATAATAAAATAAAAGCTTTTATTTTAATATTAGTATATATTAATGATAGTTGGAAATAGCCGTTGGGATATTTTTTGATAAACGGTTTATTGGGTGAGAGAAAAGCTAATTTAACATTTTGAAGGTTTGTGAGGTATGTGAAGCCACCGACGAAATAGCTAAGCTTTTATTTCAAAAAGCCACCGACGAAATAGCTAAGCTTTTATTTTTATAACTTAAATGAATATAACTTAAAAAATATTTCATTGGTGGCTTCACATACCTCACCAAACCTTCAAAATGTTTACCGTTAAATAATTTTTGGTAACTAAGACCTATTTTATATACAATAAGAGTGCTAAAGATTTTAAATTTTCTGTTCTGTCATTTTTTTTGGAGAGCAGAGAATGCTTCACTAGTAAATCCCGGATTAGAATTAATACTTTGGTACCATTTATTTAAAGTTGATTACCCCATGGTTAACAATTATCAAAAACTGACCTTGTGTAATTATAGAATAGTAATTTAATGTGAATGCAAATTTTCTGGGAGAATTTAACCGTAGTTCGATTTTTCTTTTTATTTAAACATATACTATTTATAATTTCAGTGGCAACAACATTTTTGTTTAGAGCTGGGCGAATATTTTTTATAAATTGATTTCTTTTTAAAGTTTTGGTTAATTCTTTTAAAGATACGTAGTTCATAATTTTTTTACTGATCTTTTTTTTTAATTTGACTACCCTATTTGCGCTTATCTGTATTGTTCTTTTCAACTTTTTTTTAATATTACTTTCCTAGGTATACATAATACAGACTCCAAATCTGGTGATGGTAGGTTGGTAATTGGAGTGGCTGGTCTATTAACAGTGTGGCTAAATGAGTGGTGGTCGTATATACTGAAATGGTTGGGTAGTTCCCATGTATGGTTAAATTAGTAGGCGGTTGTGTGACATGTCCTGAAAACAGTCCATACGTTTTATAATGTTAAAGTAATTGGTTAAAAAATTACTGATCATAGTTACAGTTTAGGAAACTGTTACAGTGAATAAGGATGGTCTGCTGTCTTGTTAATTTTGCGATATCCTTTTGGTTTTTTGTAAAAATCGTCTTCTTTGAAATGTAAAGAACACAAAGTGGAAAATTTTTAAAGCTGCCAATTATTATTTGTTTCGTGTGAAATTATATTTTTCCATTTTCTATTTCTTTTGTGATTTTGAGGAATTCTGCAAATAATTATTAAAAAAATAATATATTATACTTAAACAAATACATACATATAAAACAATTTGTAAAATACTCAAAAAGTTGGTAATCATTCTTTAAACATATATAGCTTTGGTACGTGCTTTATCTTTATATTTAGTTAAAGTTAAAGGCGTCCGACATTTGCTTATTATAATAACGACCATTTCATTTCAAATTGATTTAAACTTAAACAAAACACCTTTCTTACCTATGAAATATAATCCCATTTCACCTGTTATGTTTATGGGATACACTTAAACATTTTTTTTTAAAGGGCGTTTTAAAGTATTAGTAGGTTTTGAAACAAAATCAGTGCCTGCTTTCCCTCTTAGGGGTCTAGCAACACACTGTTTGAGGTGCGGCATAACTTTGCCATGCGGTATAACTTTATTTTGGGTCACTTTTGTGTAGAACTTTACTGCTCTATATGTTTTAGTTATGAGACACTGATGCTGACAAAATTGTTTAAACAAGTTTGCTAGAAAGATGATTATCCGTTTATTATATTTCTTGAAGATACAGTTCGTATAATTGTGGAGAGATGTGTAGAGAGGGAGTGGAATGGGAGTGTGAGTGGGAAGGTGTAAAGAGAAACGCAAGAAGAGACAGATAGAGAGAGCGAGAGGATACAAAGGGAGAAAATGAAGAATGAGCGTGGAAAAAAGTGAAAGAGAGGATTAGATGGATATACTATTTTATGATGTACTCTTATCGTACATTTTCACGGCTTTGTCTTTTCAATTAGTCGACCTTAATCTCTTTTGGGGATATACTTTTGGTATCTACGCTGCGCCTAATTTTTGAGTGTGCTATTACGGATACGATATGACGATGGATAGCAAGTGTCAACCGCACTGTACCTTTCCGTGTTCGAATGGGAAATGTACTGAATGAAGTGCACTTGCGACCTAGGCTTTACGCCTGAGAAGACCGATCTTACCGGAAAAAGGTAAAATAAATTTGGTGTTATCTTATATTGAAAGAAGTCATCTGATCATTACGCGTTTCATTAAAGCGGCTAAAATGTTTGTTTAACAATTTAACGGAGACTTAACTGCCGCTACTTACCAACGGCAGCAGTAGCAGCGGCCACAGTATGATATGCTTAGTGCGCAGAGATTCTTAACAATAAAAGATATATGAAAGACAAAATCTTAAAAGTGCTTTAAATAATAAAAAAATATAGATTTAATTGCCCGTCGCTATTAGGGTTAGACGATACCTAAGTAAGTTTATTTTGTTTTTATAAGAGGGCGTACATGGCCTTTTTTTAGAAAATATAATAATAATAATATTCAAGAAGCAAAAAATAAAGAAAAAATTATGCTAGAATGTATTAGACAGCGGATTTAGATCAATCACTTCATAGATAACTGCAATTTTTTTTAAATTGCTATGTTAAAAAAAACCTTCAATTTTATCATCGCAAGGATTTCAAATTGAACAAACTCAATTTTTCCTCTTGTATTTAAGCTAAACGGAACGTTTAGTAGATCAAACTATTGGCTTTTGTTTATACCGCTTAAATGATCTTTGATATTGGAACTACTTTAACTACCCTGAACTTAAATTTCTCTATTTGTTATTACACCAGATGCATACCTGTCTGCTCCAATGGTTGTCCTAACGGTATTAGTTTCGGTCTGAATCTCTGTCTGCAATTTCGGCTAGATCAAGGATCAGCGATGCATCAAACGCGCTTGAAGAAATGTGGAAAGCATAGAAGCTAAGCTGACCTTCCCTATTCCCGATGAAGTCTGAGTAGTTTTTCAAGTTATTCATCTCAACTTGGCGCGACGAATTATCTCTTTTCTAATTTCCTATGGAAGATCGCTCACGTATAAATACTGAACTACAATTTAATTCATTACTTAATAGTGCATAATACTTATTTGTAATTTAATTATGTTAGTAATCATTTAAATATGTAAAAGTATATAAAAGCAATATTTCTGACATGTAATAACAATTATCTCATGTATGCTACATATAGTGACTTTTTCGTTATTCTATTATCAGTTTTCTAAATATAAGGTATGCAAGAAAGAATTTTGATTATGAATTCAGTTCTTGAATGTATACAGGGTAGCTACTTATTAATTTTAATGTATTAAGAAATTTTATAATTAAAATATATCAATTAGGCGATGAAAGTGTTTTATTTAGATTTTTTATTTTAGTCTTTTTAAAAAAATAGCTCTTTTGATTCTATTTTTCAGAAAAATGTACCTTTTATATATATATATATATATATATATATATATATATATTTATATATAATTTAATTAAATAATAATAGGTTGAATTGATTTTAAAATATTGTTGTCTAATAAAAAAATGTTTATCTTACCTTTCCATATTTTAATTAAATTTTTTGTAGTTAAAACTATACATAACTGTACTAAGCTATATTAATTTTTTGATTTCTTCATTTTTATTCTAGATTTTAAATGGTCAAAGATCGAAGTAATGATTGAAAATATTCCAGATGAAGTATGAAATAGGAAACATTTCAGTCTTAAAGTGCTTATGGAGTTTTCCAAAAAGGATGTCCTATTTTTGACAGCTTATGGCGGCAGAATTTGAAATTTCATCTGTTATATTTTTCCGGTTTTTGAATTGATCTTCATAAATAACAATGAAACGTATGTATTATCTTCATATATGATTCTGCAAAGTATTGAAATTGATAAAGATTATTAGCAAAATGGGTGTTCAGTTTGCCAGTTTTCCAGAAAATTAACGGGAGTGCCTTGAAAGTACAATAGGCTTCGTTAACAAATAAAATATGTTGCATTTGTAATATATGCCCCATTGTATTTGCCGTATTTGTGATAATAAAAGTTTAATTCAGTTTCAGGAATGTCTTAAAAAATACGTGTACTATGTGTAGATTTTAGCCCGAAGGAATTATCGGGCCTTATTATTTTAGGACGAACGAAAAAGGCTATCACTGCAATGAAGAAAGATATTGAGCAATGGACACTGCTTATTTTTGACTTCAACTTATAAAATAATTTCGATACGAACGACATGAAACTCATCCCGATACCTTATATTACTATCACATATCGATATAATAATATCGATATATGGTATAAAAATACATACAAACAAACGATACAAACATATAATATATACAAACATATATACCACAAATATTCTTATTAACGTAGTTTTAACACTAGTTCCAAATATATCAATATTCGAGTAGGTTTTCGAATATGGTATTTGTTATTCACTCACTCTTCATAATACATTACGAGAAAGATAGAAGTAACACATTTACGTAATGGATGGATTAGATGCTATTCACTCTCTCTCTGCGTTATTCTGTGTATTCTTTATATAAAAGAATGGAATGGGCCTAATTAAAAATGAATGCATACCAAAAAGTAAAAATGAAAGTGAAGAATGATCATTTAAATGCGGTGGAAGTAAATTAGTCATCGGTCACCGCGATGCAAACGGCAAGCCAATTTACTCATTACTTGTTATGCCGAAACTTTCCTGAATAAAAGAGTTAAAGGAAACAATAGTATTTCAAATGATTCATTTAGCTTAGTGGTCAGTGTGCCCTATTGATTCTAATGTTTCACACGCCTGTGCACGCTGCGTGTGCATCCCCAAATTTGTACACATCTGGTTTTGTATAAACAAATTAATTAATATTAATTACTAAAAAAGTAATTAATATTAATTACGTGTATGATACATAAATAGTGTTTCTCCTTCAAGATAGTTCACAATGTCGAAACATGAGCACACGTTGTTGATAAATATAAACGGTGTTGACAAATTCCTCATCGCATACCGAGTATCTCTCATCGTTAATGTTACGAGTGGTGGCAAGCAGCAAACCAGTCTCATTGTAAAATTGAAATACAGATCGTATGATATTCGTAAACCTTGTAATAATTCAATATGCCTGATGGTAAAATGAAAATTTGAATATAAACGTTCTTTCATTGAAAATTATATTTGAAGAAAATGGTTAATTATAACATTCGTAGTGTTGTGTTGACTATTATTGCATCCAAATTTTTGGGTTGCGTATTAAGTGAGGATTTTTCTTTGGATTTTCAAGACGGTATTTGCATCCAAAATGTAAGGTATATGTAATGTATAGTTGTCATTATTTTATGTAAATTATTAAACGGAAAACCCAAATGGTGTTCATAAATTTCTTCTTTCTTCCGTTTTTTGTTTTTATTTGCTATCGCCAAACGACTTGTTATTTATTCTAGTTTAGCTTAATAAAAAAATATTAACAAAATCATCGATGATCATCTATGAGGATTTTTTAAGGGAACTTTATAAATTTACTCTAACCGTAATAGATGGCATTGTGTATTTACTCACATATTGTTAAATATAAAAATGAAAGTATGAGTGAATAACTCTAATTTTTATATAACGGTTAATATTTAGGGTTTATACTGATTTATTTTAGGATTTCTAATGAAAACCATTTATCATCATTTTATTGGAAAGGTCAAGTTACAAATTTGGGTAAATGAAATAGATAAAAGTAGACTGTCGGGACGTTTTTTTTGGTATCATTACATTTTATGCATACCCATCTGTTTTATTATTATTCAGCGATATTTGGAAAGATTATTAAATTGACAAGGTGGTTTTCCGTCTATTTCTCTATACTAACTTATTTTTCAGACATTCTTTTGTTATATAGTAAGTGAAATTTAATTTCAGTAATGAACTAATAATATTAGAGTTAATTTTTTGGTTTTAAATTCAATCGTAATGAAATCTCTTAAATTGGAAAACTTGTAGGTCTATTATTAATTTATTTATTAAACGCCGTTTTCAGGAAAGAAATAAAAACATGGCTTTTGTCATAGCTTTTAACTTTTAAAGTAATAGCAACAATAGTCTGGTTGATATTTAAAAAATATTTTCGGAAATTTATGGAACTTGAATGTTAGAAAATGAAACACGCTAAATGAAAACGATTGTAAATATTACTTTTAAAATACGAGTATGTTTAATTTATGTGGTTTTGTTGTTTATATGTATGGTGTAATAAAAATTTAAATGCACGAATTCGACTTAATAATAAATATTAAGCTCCATTTCATTAATTTTAAATCATATTTTTGTAACGTTAAAACTCAGGTACAAAATAATAATACAATAACTATTTGATTTCAGTGAGCCGAAGATGTTGATAAAATACAAACGAGTTCCATATACAACTACTTACCTCGGTCGCTGTTGGCCAGATTTGAATTGCATTAAGACTAAACTTAACACTAGGCTCGAATCTTCTTATCAGGTTAATTTTTTTTATTTTATTTGTTTATCGTAAAAATTATAACTCATTGTCATGCAGGATAATTTTTTATATACTTTAAACAGATTGTCATAGGATGTATGATTATTCTCTACATTTTCCGTGTTTAGATTTTATAAACGAAAATAAGTAATAATATTTCTAGTTACTTTTGCCCGAAAGAGTTGGCATTTGACTATTATATACTTCATTTGTATATTTTAACCGTATTTTGTTAGCGTGTATGTTGTTTTGGAGTGCTTTTAAAATTTTATCTTACGATTTGTTTACATCTTTAGCTCTAGTTAATAGCACGAATATATTTCAGTTATGAATATATTTTCTATTCTAGTTATGAATATATTTTATTTGTAACTTTTCACTATCACTACCATCTTTGCATATTCGAAGAGAGTGTTTAGGAGTTTCTCATTTTCAATTGAAGGCTCCGTGTTTTCCTTTCAATAACTTTTCCTCCAAAAATTCCCGGTGGATAATTCGCTATCGTTGATCTAGGACGCCATTTTTATTGCCTTCTATTTTGGAAGGTGAACCATTGCTTCACATCCAAATACTCTCCATTGACTGAGGTTTGGTTACTTTCCTGACCATGTATCCTCAGGAGTTTTATATTTTACTGCTCGTGTTGGGTTTCTGTTAGTGAGATAGACAGCCGAATTCACTGCTTCAGCCAAATATTTTTTTGGGAGATTGGCTTTGATCAGCTGATGTTTTGACTTTGGTTAACGTTCGGTTCTTTCTTTTCGCTATTTAATTTTGTTCAAGCGTGTATGAGGTAGTCGTCTAATGCATAATTTCAGAAATTTTCATGAATTTTAAAAAGTCTCTATTTATATATTCGTGCCCGTTTTCTGTAGAGAGAGTTTGCTATTTAATTGATTTTGGAATTGGTTTTTAAATTCTTTATATTTTTTGTAATACTTCTGATTTTCTCTGCATGAAGTAAACAAAAACCTTCCATGAATAATTATCTGTAAATGTTAACAAGTATCTTGCTCCACCAAGCGATGTGGTTTCCATCGGATTACAAATATTCGAGTGCACCAAGTCTAGTACTTTTGTGGTCTTAGAACCTTTATGCCTACGAGGTTATAGCATTAGTTTGCCTTCTCTATGAGTAAAACCTGTAAACCCGTTATCCTTCTAGGTTAATTACATCCCTTCGGTTTTTCTACTGATTTTCCAAGGTCATTACAATTTAGATGACCCAGACGCTGGAGCCATAGAAAAACGTCAGATTTATAAATATCTGATCTGTATGCAACATTACTACATGTATTCAATCTGTATATGTTGTTGCCTAGACTGACTGTTCCATTGCTTTTATTTACTATGAAGCAACCCTTATTATTGAATTTTCCTTGGCCATTGTTTTGGTTAACTTGATTGACGATAGATTTGTTGCTAAATCAGGCACATATTAAATAAAATCTGTTGTACTGATTTTTACCATCACGGACATCAAGGCTCACCTGAGTGAAAACTCTTCATTGAATGTCGATTTTCTTCCGCCACTTTTCTTTTTAACAAGCGACGCCACCCCCGTAACTGAGTTGCAATGACTATTCATGTCCGTATGAAAAACATAACCCTGCTTTGTCATGTGCATGGAATCGCCTAAGTACCTCCCTATCATTGGTCGTAGTAGTGAAAGCGGAGGCGTGGTTAGTATTTTCTCGGTTCTTCCACTTTTTTTGTGACCGAATTTGTTGCAATTGATACCTATATGATGACTTTTTCTGTACCTCGTCCTTTCCAAATTTTTATTAATTGCAAATGCCTTACTATCTTTTTGTTTATTTTAACATTTTATAGCATTTTCGCCTTGTTTTAATGCCCAAGTCTAGATCGCCATGATGATTGGCTTATGCGATTCTGGTGGACCTGATGGTATCAGTGTTCCCAGCGATTCTTCATTGACCGAAAAATTTATATTTCGAAGTTTCTGCACCGTAGCCATTATTTTATTAAGGTAGTCTTCTACATTTTGACACTTCACAAGAGTTGTCGTACACAGATATCTGAGTAACCCAACGCGGCGTGATAGCCCTTCATCGTCGAAAGCACGCGCTAAATTATTCCAGATCTCTCTTGAAATCTGAGCCTCTTGAATACTGACATAAAGCGATGTGTCAATTAATAAAATAATTTTCGTTCTTGCCTTTAAATCATCTTTTAAATTAACTGTTTTATTACATTCGACACAATTCCGCAATTCTTCCTGTTGAAAATAGGTTTTACGTCAAACCTTCGCGCGGAATAATTATCGCGACGCGTTAATTTTTTCATGAACTCTTTGAAAACACTTTATTTTGTTTTTGATGTTGGAAGTTTCACAATTCACCCGTTCGTAGGTTATAAATATTTTGATAGCTTACTTTTTTTAAACTTTGCTCTATTTCGACGCTAAGGCTATTGGGTCCATAACCTATTGAATTATTCTTACATTGGTGGAACCGCGCGGTTGATTAAAGAAATACTCGTGGATTAGGAATCCAAACTAATAGCCACGCCTTCTATTAGTATCACTATACAGTGCGAAGAGGAAGTGTAATGACGGAGTTGCGGTTTATATATCCTCTACTATAGGCTATATGGATTTTGCAGGAAGGGGCGACATTACTATGGCCAAAAATATTCAGCAAATTGTAAGTCAGAGAAATTTAAAATTTTTGGATAACTAATATTTGCGTTTATAGTCTTTTAAATCGTTTTTAGGTTCGAAATCAAGAATCTGAAATTGAAGTTTGTTGCGAAGGCTATGAGAAAGATGAAGAAAAATCAAAACTTCTGGAAAAAAATAGCGCGTCGGATAGAAAGTAAGTTTCTGTTCTCTATGTTGCTTTCGATAAAATAACAATATACCGTTTACCCCTAACTGTTTACCATAACCTTTAGGTTATTACCTTTTCCTCCAGAACAACATGAAATCAAAATACCTTTTCAATTTTTTCTCCCCCTTTCACTTACACAGCTTCGTTACTAAAATGTTCACTAAAGATCTTTAAAAATGAATGTGAAAAAAAAATCCTACATTATTTTCATTTAGATATGCTCTAGCAATATTCTTAATTTTCTATTCATAGTGCTTTTTAAACTGGTTTCGTGATTTTATAATGGTATTATCTAAGAAAGTAAAAGAAATATAAATAACAAAATTAAACGATTTAACAACGTATTTATTTCATTTAAACAGATTCCAAATATGTTAAAATGTTAATTTGGTGTTTTTAATAGTATTTGTGAGTCCCGTGTTTCATATTATTACCTGCGAATATCATCGGTTCTATTATTATGTAGTATTTTTTCTTTATTTATGAATAGAAAAATTGCAAATTTTTGCGGCGTACCTCCGCCTGAAAAAATGGGGTAGGCTGTGTCATCTACACGAAACTTTGAGTAAGATACCGGGATCTCGAATATATTTGCCAGAAAAAGTTAAAGGTAAAAAGTAATGTTAATTTTTTGAATATGCTTGCTTTCTCTATAGAGTGAGAAGTTGCTACGTCATAGTATAAAGGAATAAAGTGACTAGAGTAACGTGGGCAAGTGTTCTATTATATCAGCTGCAATCGAGTATCTCCTTATGACTGTGATTGCCTCCGCTTCTTTCGTTCTCAACCATTAAATATTTCATTTTTCCAATCATGCCATACAAAACGACGACTTCATCCTTTTAAATTTTAATTTTTTCCGAAATGATTCCATAGTTTTATTTATTCTCTTGTGCTACTACATTTCAAAGTAAATTTCATTTTGTACCACACATATAAAACGTAATAAGATTTGCTTCTCTAGTTCTCATATATAAATAAAGAAATCACAAGTAATAAAAAAAAGAAAAAAATATATATATGTATATATTTATATATATATATATATATATATATATATATTTCTTTTTTTTTTTTTCTTAAAATAAGTAAAGAGCACACATTTATTGGAAAATTACTTTTGTTAGATAATTATCCAAAAATATATGCTCTGGACTTCACAAAATACAAAAATGCATTGCAATAAACTATTTTAATACTATTTCAGACTTGCCTGTAAACCCAAATGTGCAGCAGTTTGCACTAACAGTTACTGCAGTAATCCTAACACCTGCACGTGCCACACGGGTTATAAAAAAGATCGCAGTAATGCAAATATCTGCTTTCCCGTTTGCGATATAACTTGTGTCAATGGACATTGCGAAGAACCCAACATTTGTAGTTGTAAACCCGGATACGAGATAAGAGACAACCCTGGAATCTGCGAACCGATATGCGATGGCCCTTGCCTGAACGGGACCTGCGTTCTGCCAGATATTTGCGAATGTCTTCCTGGCTTCGCTTTGGACGGATATCGATCTCATTTATGTAATCCGGTCTGTGAATTCGGGTGTGCGAATGGAATTTGTGTCGCCCCTGATATATGTCAGTGTTTGCCCGGGTACGCTTTTGTTAGGAACTCAAATAGGTATTGTGTGAATACTTCTTCAACTTTTGTGAAGTCCCAGGAAAATGTGAAGAGGGATGGCTGGCAAAATTTGACGGTTTTATTAAGAATATCGACGGAAACGCCTATAGTTAAAAGTAAGCACCGTATATTTACATTGTTTTATTAATATATTTTAAAGTATTTTTTGGCCAAAAATTGGCAATTTCATAGGCCTAAACTAATTTCCAAAATATATTTTCCGACAAGGCAAATGAAATCAGCTTCAATTTAATTTCTTTGCTGGAATTGTTTGTTCCAACCTGAATATAAAATGAGAGTATTGCTCGATAGTCTTTATTTGAACTTCTTTTAAACTGTTTGCGATAGCCACCCCCTTTCTTTTGGCATCGACTTCTAATTTTATGTTGATAATAAATTATTAATATTACAGTTTTGGGTTTGCTAGACTTGTTTTAATAACATTGAGAAAGTCGATATTTTATGTTTTCTTTTTCATCAGTAATTGGAGTATATTGTTGAAAAGAACTTTATATATTGAATTTATTTGAGAACAATCCTCTTCGTTTAGATGTTAAAATAATATCAGTCAAACACGCAGAAATTTTGTCCGGTCCTCTTTTTCAATTCAGGAGTGACATACTGTCAAAATTTATTAAAAGTCTCAAAGGGATTTTTTGAGTGATTATATTATATTCATTTATACACATTTAGACACTCAAAAGAAAATAATGTTTACCAAAAATCTATTTATTTCAGAAAAAAATTACACTACCTCAAAAAAGGCAAATGTACCATCAAAAAATATTAAAAATAAGTGTAAATGCGCAAAGAAAGAATGTAAAATTCATCACAGATCGAACGGTAGGTAAGTGAATATTTGTATAAATAAATGACAAAACATAAGCTGATTCACGCCATATGATTAAATACAGCACGAAAAGCAGAGGAGCCTTTCCACTGCCGGACGGTTATTTATTGTTTATATTAAATAAGTTCCACATATTAATTTGTTTTATGTTTCTTCTATTTTACCTTTATTCTAAACAAGTGAATGAGCCTGAAGTGAGACTAAAAATGTTCATCGCACAGCATACTGGAGTGGCAAAAATAACAAGTTTTTTATTTTCATGGGAAGACTTGTTTAATGATAAATCGGGATTGAAACTTGCGACGAGCCTCTTAATTTGTACGTTTTACGTAAATGTAATAGTATACGTACTAACGTTATTATGTACTTGAATGCGTTATATAGTTATTAATACAATGGTATACATTTTTTATTAACTAGAAATTCTTCTCATTTTTCCTAAAAGAGAAACTGTGCTTGATTATGTGCCAAATGGTCAAATAGTCCTTTTACGGTGTGCACATAGGTCGGTCGACCCTGAAGGATAGTGATAATATTGCAATCACAAATATGTATATATTAATGCATTACTAAATTTGAAATATTTTAATACAAATATATTAAATAACTCCATCTAACGGAGAATTACAAAACTACGTTAAAACAGTTGACTCAACCCTAGTGATAAGTAACGTGATTACTTCTATTGTACATATTGACTAAGCTTCTAAAGTATAATACTGCAAATTGTTATTAAAAAGCGGCGAGTGATTTTTGCGTGATACGCGCACTTATTTAATATTTATGTTCGCTGACAAATTTTTTTGAGAATAATTTCTAGGATTACAATTTTTCTTAATAAGACTTAGCTTATATACATTGAGTGAAATACAATTGTTTCGCGGAAATTAGGAAAATATCCCTTGCATACGCATTTTTGCAACTTACTTTCTAAATACACTAAAAACTAATATTTCGTTTCCTACATTACAGTACGCTGTCTGATATTACTTAGTAAAAATATAAAATTTATGTAATCATTTAACTTGCAGTAAAGTTTTTAAGAGTGTGAACAAAATAAGCTAGGCAGGTTTGTAGAGCAGATTCAGTAAATGCAGGATTTGTTTCATTATAATTCATTTTCTGGTTAAATAAATATATATATATATATATATATATACATATACATATACATGTACATGTACATACATATATATATATATATATATATATATATATATAGATGAAGTTAATGTAAGGCACATTATAAAATAGAGCAAAACCTTGTTCATTTTCGATTGTCTATTGATTTTAGGATGTAGACGTATTGTAAGTAACAATTCCGGATTCGCCCGGTTTCTTTTTTAAAATGTTCCTCTTTGATTACAATCATAGACGAAAGATGGAATATGAATCAAAATGTATTTTTAAATGTTTTGATACTGCTATTACATTTTATAATTTACGTAAATAATAAATAACGACAATTAATTAAATATTATAATTTACGTAAATAATAAATAACGACAAGAACTGAATCCTACTATGTATACTATTGCTTTTTTTTTATTGCAGTTAATGATTGTACTGAACAATTTTGGAATTAATTAAATATTATAATTTACGTAAATAATAATAACTACAATTAATTAAATATTATAATTTACGTAAATAATAAATAACGACAAGAACTGAATCCTACTACGTATACTATTGTTTTCTTTTGATTGCAGTTAATGATTGTACTGAACAATTTTGAATAAACACTTTCAAGATTTATTATGTTCTGACTTAAGTAAAAAGAGGAAGATGCCAAATATTGCGTTTAGGCAAGAATTTCTGATTTTTAAACATATGATAACAAATTTCGCGATCAGGTTTTTTTCTAGAAAAATATAGATCCGTTACCCTTATACTAATTTGTTGCAGTCACAAAAATTCGGTAAAGAATTTTTCAAAACTTCCTTCGTAAAATAAAATTATTAACTTTTATTGATTAATAATATGTGAATTTCAGTTATTGGATGAGGTTCGGAGAGTGCATACTTTTACTGATGGGTATCGGATTCATAATCCTCTTCGCGTTTTTGAAATTCGATTGGAAGAATGTCATGACCAAATTTCATTTATCAAAAATAGGTTTGACTTTTTTTTTCCTTTTTATTCATTTAATTTTACATTTTTATAAAAAATCATGAAATTGAATGTCAACAAAATTGTGCTAAACTGTGCAATAACGTAGGACAGACGGATAAACTGATATATGTATCGTCTTCGTATTAGTATGCTGAGTCAAAAATGTTAAGATTATAATGGAGAAATAAATTAGTAGACAAATATTAAATGTAAATCTTATAACTGCACAAAACGCAAGTACTTGTTGATTTAAGTTACGTTGGAGTTTTTATGTTTAAGAATTAAATATCCAATTTGTAGTTTTTATTTTCAATGGATAACTTTCACTTAATATTTTTAAGAAGAGGGTTTAAAAGTTCTCAATGGTTATATGAAGACAACTATGAAGAGATATGCTCAGTTTAAATTTGTTCATTTTATTTATAAGGTAATCCGAGGTATAATAAATTATGAAGAGTCAAATGAAATTTATGCCAGGAAAGAGGAGTGTGGCATTTTATTATCGTTGCTTACCATGTCTAAACGAAAGGTGAAGATAAATATAGACTTTCTTACTTAAATTTTGCACCTTTAATATATTACATTGATTTTAAATATGTGAAAGATGTTTGTTTTTTTATAGCGTGTTGTTTTTATAGCGTGAAGATGTATAATTTTAAAATAACCTATTATTTTTATTCGTGGTTTGATAGGTATCTAATATTTTTTTTTTCGTGTACTAAAATTTCTCCAATTTAATATTATTATAACTTTTTTCAGGTCATATGTGTTTTCCGAACCCTGTATACGATGATGGCGAAGAAAAAAGTTCGGTAATGGTATAAAATAAAATTGCTAGTTTGGACACATCAAAGCGAGATATTATTAAAATAATTAAAAAATTTAAAAAAGGTTTATTGACTTAACATTTTGCTTTCGGAAATGATTACTAAAAGTAAAACTTCCAATCTCCAGTATAGGACGGTTCATCGATCGATTAAAGCCTTTAATTAAAGTTTAAATCGATCCTTAAAAGTATTATAATGAATTCAAACACAATACCTTGTGTATAATATTATAACATTTACACTACTTATTTATATGAATCAAAATTCAGTAGACATAAGAAGCACAATGTATCAAATTTACAATATTCCGAGAAGCTGAAAATTGAGGGACTCGTTAAGTCAGTTCTGCTAAAAGTTCATCTAGTGATGCTTCATTTAAAGGGAGTTAGGTTATTCAAAGAAGAATAAAATCCTATTATATCTTCCTTCGATTCGTTGAACTCATCTGCGATTCGTTGAACTCGACCATTTAATTAAAATGGGGAATTAATTTACAGTGGATGACAAAATGGATATAAAATATACGATATATTGTTTTGTAATTAACTGTACATCGTTGAATAATATAAAATAAGCCATTTAAATATTTCCACGACAAGTTTCTATGTGATAATCTTATCCTATCTATGTCTTATTACATGAAAACTATATAGTGATATTTATGAACGTTTCACTAAACGTTATGTATCCATTTTTTTATTACTATGATGTATCCATTTTTTTATTAAAATGATGCTGTATCATTTTTTTTAAATGACCTTTGTGAGAATATTTCTTATTAAAATGTATTAGAATAATGAAGGGAAACGAACAGTATTTTATTATATGCATTTATAAATGTATAATTACGCAATTGTTAAAAAAGAGGTTAATTCATTTTTATGAAATCAAACTACTTATTAATCTAAGTACGGATGGCAACACGTGAGTATACATCTCCGTTGTGATGTTTGATTGTTTTAAGTTCTTTAATTGTTTGTTACAATATATCATTACACATTATCCATATTTATTCCTTGGTTTGAAACCAACCTTTGGTTCGAATACTATATTTTCGTCTAAGGCTAGCAAGGGTTTTCCGAACTTAAACTTAAGGAAATGTATGGCTAATTTATGCTCAATAAATACAAATACTAATTGACATTTGGGAAAGATGAGTAAAGACAAGGAGAAGTTGGACTTTTTCAAGTGATTCTGGTAATATTTAGTCAATATTATCATATAATTAATTCAAAGTTTTAGGACAATTTTTGTTACCGCTAATGGAAAATTTAAACTCTGTCTGCAATTTAAGAAACTGAAGAGAAACATGGAGCTGTGAAGATGGCATGGTTCAATAATCTTCATTTTATGAAAACCAAGTTTGTGTTAAAATAGTTTTGACATTTTCTGAGGTCAACGTATCATTCATAAAGACATTTCAATGATGTTCCAACTTATTTAAACATTATTATTGTGATGAAAATAACCCATATTTCAATGGACAATTTAAGATAATAGCGACGTTTTGTATAAATAATGTACTTTAAAATAAAAGGTCGATAATTTTGCAGACATTTCCAAGAGTTTATTTTATTTAAAAAATAAGAAATTTAGTAACTAAGTAGTAGAAATACTATAAAAAAGAGGAGTTTCCCAACTCGACAACATTTTTTATATATTTTAACGCATTTCTATCGTAAAATCAATAGTTTTACAATGCTAAAAGCGTATGAGAGATAGGTAAATAAGACGGAAGGCCTCAATTAAAATAAAATTGGATTAAATAAAAATTTGTACAACGAATTAGAAATTATTCTCAACAATCTCAATTCCTTTCGATTGTGAACATTATTTTTATGGAGATCGTGCTAAATGCGATCAACGTCATCTGGTGGTAAATAAGTTAATTAACATTTGGTTACTTCAATATCTCTCTTTTTAATGATATCCTCATATATTTTTCAATCAATTAAAATTATTTATAAAATCTAAATATATCTATAATACTCAAGAAATCAATTTAAAAATTATTTTCGGAATTTTTTTATAAATTCCCAAATACCCACCACAGTCTTTGCACCTGAGATAGCAGACAAACATAAAATAAGAATTAATACTATCTGAAATTATACCCAAACACATATATTTCAGTAAAAATCTCTTCTCCACGACGTCATCTCTTTTAAATTTATTATCCACCATCTACACAAACGTCACGTATACCAAATCTGTAGTTCGATGTACGATGAGTCTTTAAGTATAAAACCTTTTTCGATAAGTTTAAAAAAATTGTATTCATTTTGTAATTTTTATAATTTATAAGGGTTTGGCATTTGATTGACAAGAGGTATATTATTGACATTAATAAGTAATTAGCTAAAAAATTAAATTTCTATTAAATTATTAATTTTAACATTAATGATATCGTCGACTTTAGTTTCTTTTTTTAATTCTGCCAATATTCATTAGCTGAAAACTATAAGGTCATAATTTTATTCGTTTATTGAAAATACGATTTTTACACTGATAATGAAAGATAAATAACCAACAGTTATTATTTCTGTTACTGACGACGTGCGGGTGTTTATTAGCGACACTTATGTTTTTTCACGATCCTATTGAGCTTATAAATAATATAGTTTAATCAGTTAAAATCACAATCGAAATCTTTAGAAGTATAGAGAATTAGAAGTATATACCGTAATATTATTAATTATATTACATAAGCGTGCATAAGTTAACACCAATGACGACTCTCTTTAAATATTGTGTATAATAGAGTATCTTATATTTACCACGCTCATCACAATTGCTTTTCTAGCGATCATCAGTCTCCATATGGAGATAGATCTAAGATTTAATGTTTTTCTTGAAATATACGTTTGATTATAATACTGAGAAGATATGGCTAGGTAGTCAATCCATCAAAAAAGTTTTACAAAAGCCAAACACAAATTGATTGGAGAAAATGAAGAAAAACGGTCAAGTGCATGTCAGAATACGCACAAAGCAGGATTAAATAGTTATCCATATTGGTTGAAATTGTTGTTGCAAGTTAATGAAATCATTTTTTTTCGAAAGTTATAATCCAAGGCTAGTGTTTAAAATTCAGTCTTTCAGACCCACGGTTGGGAAATCAGGGGGACACA
This sequence comes from Druceiella hillmani, assembly GCA_039881145.1. Taxonomy (NCBI): domain Eukaryota; kingdom Metazoa; phylum Arthropoda; class Insecta; order Lepidoptera; family Hepialidae; genus Druceiella; species Druceiella hillmani. The sequence goes on along the minus strand of JAYKKI010000016.1, from coordinate 24,740,525 downwards.
TTGCATACCATTTTGAATTTCAATATTTCGGAAACTGGAATCAAACCCTGGCTTCCTTTTAAAATACACATGGACATTGATAACCTATTCAGAAAAAGCGTCATAAAAATGTTTTCGCCCCTATTTCACTTTATGGAAGAACTTCACCATAAAGTCCTATTCGCTTTATGGGGAAGTAATACAAAATTGTTTTTTTTTATATTTTGTTACATATTAATTAAGATCTCCACGATGCATATGTTTGTTTATGCACGAAGCATATGTTTGTTTATTTCTTTCACGTAAGTAGAAAACTATAGAAACTGCAAAGATGTGGCAGATAAGGATGTAGAGACAAGCCGACGTAAATGACGAAACCATAAGGGTTCCGATCTTGTTATTTGCTTACGGAACCTTAAAAACGAAAATTTCTTATTAATTTTTAACTAACTATATACATAGTTGTACATACCATCTAATAAATGAGTGTATCAAGTAATAATGATATTGTTTTTGGACATTGTAGAGATACTCTTAAATGACATACATACATATATAAGGCTTTAATTTTTTCAGACAATATCTTTAAATCGTTTTATGAAACTTGAAAATATATAACAATTCATCGAATGTTCATGTTTCCTCTCAAAAATATGAAGCGGCTTTTTATGTCACAATAGAAAAAATAAACAATACAAAAAATGTGCAATGCACTTTGAATACAATTTATTTAATATTTTGAATTTTATTTGACAAGTTAAAAAGTATGTTAATTTAATTAAATTTTTATCTAATAAATAAAATATTTGTGATTATAATATGAAGGTTATGAAGCCTGTTCATTTAAATAATGGTACGTTTTTGACCTGCTATTTTAGTCTATATCTTTTATTTCTTTTAAAAATTTCAAAACTATAATTTATAAAGCAGTAACACTGTCAGAACGTAGTCAAATATTGCAAATGGAAAAATATAGATTAGTAGATTTCTTAGACAATTCAGACTATTTAGGCAATTTCTTAAGTCCTAAGTATATTCTTCGAAAAAAACTAGCAATTCAAAAATAAAAAATAAATCCAACACAATTAACATTAGATAAACATAGAATCAATTAATGTACACCGCATATATCGTCATTTTTTTAAATTTGAAATATGTATTGAGTAATGAAATATTTAAATCAACGCTGGTGTTCGCCTGTGTGTTTTTTTAAAAGCCATTTGTAAATTTAGCTAACAAGACACAACAAACTAAATGGACCAATGCGAGAAGATCGTGATTACTTCTCAACTCACTTGATAAACATAGATTCATCATTATATTGCCAAGTTACCGATTTTATATACTGAAAAAAAAATGTTAAATATATCCAGAATGAAGCTGTGAAATCTTGGAAAAAAAGATAAAGATTTGGGAAAGTATTATTTATTAGAGTTCTGTCGCATCTCAAGTAGAAGAAAAATAGAACCTTTGCCTATGCCTGCCTTTGCTTTGCCTTGCCTTTCTGGAAAATGTTCCATGTGAATATAAATTTAAAATTAGCACGGCATATTAATAAAGCATATTAACCTACCTGTATTAATATGTTACTCTTAAAACTATTTATAGAGAGAGTTTTAGAGGGGGCAAATAATGTACTCGATTGTTTTTTTTAAATTTTATTTGTCGCAGGTTGAAAAGTTTTAATAGTTTCTAAAAAATAGGATGTCTTAATGCCTATGGACTATACTCTAGACAATATGTTTACCTGGTGAAAAATTTTACGAATATTATTCACCCCTAAATGTTATGAATAAATAAGTATATAAATAATATGCTTATATATTCTATATCTAAATGTAAATGAAACTCTCGTAATGTGAATTTTAATAGCTTTATTTTCAAGTTCCATAAAGTAGCTTTAGTTTATCAGAAGAAATGAAAACATTCATTATATTTGAAAATAAATTCACAATTACCTGACAAACTCGCATAATCAAATTAATTGAATTTCTATTTCAAGTGGTACCGCTTATATTTTAAAATAAATGAATCAAAAATTTACTTTTAACTATATTATCATAGCGAAATATTTGGTAACAAGTTCATGTAGTAATCAGTAAAAGAAAACTTCATCAAAATCAAATCAGCGATTTAATTATAGGTACATGAATAAATTGAGTTAAATAATAGTTGTATTATACTATAAAAATACGAAATACTGCAAAGAATTTGAAAAAAATACGGGCAATTCATGTATTACTTTTCGAACTAAGCACGTAATGTATTCAAATATTGAAAAAAAGACACTTGTAATATTATTAACTCGAAATAATATTTTGTCCTTTATTTAAAGAAATTCAACTGAATTTTCCAAATTAAAATCAATTCTATGAAATTTAAACTTATTAATCATAAGTTAAACGATAAAGTATACATTTACTGTTCATACTTAAAACAAATTATAATAAGCTTTGGATCTGGATCTTTAAATTAAATATTAAAATTTATGAAAAAAATTGTTTATTAATAGATGGATTATATTAATTGAAATAATATTTTGCATCAATACCGATGTTTATTAAAACTTGGAATCAAAGAATTAATTAATTTTTTTTACGAAACGTTGCTATTTCTCTTTGTCTTGGAGATATATCTTAACATTTTTTAATTAATGTCTGTCTCGTGAATAGCTAACTAATTTTGGTTTGTAATATAATAATTATTACATTTTTCCAGCTGTACCAACTTAATAAATTTACTCCTTACCAACTTAATACTTCAACCTTAATACTTCTTTACTGTCGATAATTTATTTATGAATGTGACACAGATTATATCAGGAAAGGCAACACTCATTTTACCATAGAGATGTCAATCAACGATTTAAAACTCAAAGGTGTATCTCAAAGGTAACTCTTTCTGATTCGCTGTGATTTTTTATTTTACCACAGGCGGCGTAAAATTATTCTTAAATTCGTCTTTAATATTTTCGTTCTATTAATTTCCTCGAAATACTTTGAACAAAATGTTCTATGAATCTCTAAAAGAGAATTGTCATTTTTTCTAACTTTTAGGATTCTGTACATCAAAAGGAAAAAATAGATTTTTGTAAGAATACTTTCGTCTATCTGTTCGTCTCTCATAGCCGTATTTTGAAAATCTTGGACATAGAAATTTGGAATATATATAAAAATTATAGAATATGCAATTAAAATTTTCCAATTTCATGTGTAGTGGGTGGTATTAAATTTCGAAATAATATTTTAAAATAGAAAAAAAACACTTTCTAGTCTTTTTGTTTCTAGGTTTCAAGATGATTCATTTGACAATGTTTAAATGTTATACCGAATTACTTGTAGAATGTTAGACGTTTCATAGATATTGTTGAAAATGCCCACAAAACTTTTTTCAAAATATATTTGACGACGAAACTTTAACACAGGTATGATAGATATTTATTAACCCACATATATGAATAGTTAACACTCGAAAAGAAATGTATGATAATTTTTGTATGGGAAAATAAAATTCTCATTTTTTTTGGTGTTTGTTCCTTTAGAATCGATTTTCATATATAGCGGCCAGTATGAAGTTTTATGAGTAATGAAATGAGAAGTTCAGAGCGTATGAAGTTCAGAACGTTAAAAAGTGTAATGAGCTAATTTCAGGCACACCTTTAATTGACACATCAATTTATTTACTGCAGTTATAAGCGACGTTTGCTTTGGCTAAAAGTATTGCGTTTACCAAAAGTAGTAAAATTAATACAAGAAAAAAAAACTGCACGGAAATATAGTGCAGATATTTGTTTCTTACAAAAATGTAACAGAAAATAAACGCACCGACGGAGCAAATGTTTAAATGAAAAAAATGCCGACGTACTTATATAATTCTAGTGGTATTATTAATGAAGTGGTAAGTACAGTCAAATATTCTCGTTTATAATGAAAACGAAATTTATTTATTCATTTATTGAAAGGGCCGCAAAACAAGTTACAGTCACGTAGATGTATAATATAAAGAACAGACTATAAGTTAGATTATAACTCTAATTATGTATGCACAAAATGGTTAGAGTATTTATGTACACATTTCCAAGGGTTACTTGTGCTATTAAGTATATTACCAAATATGTTGACCAATTATTAAAGTTAGTATTAACTTAGAATTGTATCATTTTCTATGTACAGAAGAAAACATTAATTCTACCACAGCTCGTTTTCATTTATAAATAATATACTTTGTAATTCTTTTTAAATGTTAATAATTTCGGTTCAAAAATGTCCAAGGACGGATGTTGAGAAAAAATACAGCTACGCAATCGTCACATTCGCATATGGGGTTTTAAAAGGAGGTATTATTATAAACTTGTAGTATGAATAATCTCTGTGATGGTATACGGGATCCGAGTCGAGTGTTGAAGTTGAGTAGAGAGAGGAGATAGGGAAAATTAACATGCGAATGTATGATTTTAAATAAATATAATAGACCAACGCTTTTTCTCCCACGATGACAAATTAAATCTCTGTAGTCTTTTTTTAAAACAATGTGCAAAAAACGTGTATTTTATTTGTGTCTTTAGGCGAAAGGAAGTCAACTGTGTCGACTTTGACTTAATATAAAAGCCAAGTAGAGAATAGAGTTGGCAAGGGAAAGGCAGCAGCGGATGGCCGCCGGCGGAGGAGATGCGATTAGTGATATCTAAATTGGCTCCGTCATTTTCTTAATAGCGCTAGGGCTAATTATGGAAGTCCCATCAAACGATTCTGCCCAGCAATTTAATCAAGGTAAATAACGTGAATTTCGGTAAGCGCACAATTAATCTTTTATTTATAGTGTTTTTTGGAAACTGATTAATATAGTAACGGGGAACCGAACATTTTTAGATTGATTTATTTGAAGTGAATTTTATTCGAATTTATATTTAATACTGAAGTAGCAGTTTTACAAACGAAAGTAGATAGTAATTTAATCACCTTTAAAATTACAAATTGTAAAATACATTTAAGAACCTTTCAAATGGACTTTTATTTTATTTTCTTTCTAGTGATATGCAAAAATGTGTCGAAATTTAAAATTTGTGATATTCATGAATTGACATTGAATTAATTAGAGTCAATTATCTACAGATCCGTCTGTGCAACAATCGACGAGTAAAAGTGAAGTTTTTGCTGAATCCGTGGAAACTTTGCCAACATCGTTCGAGGTAACAGAAGATGATTCTGCTGGTTAGCCTAGGGGTGAGGTGCGGGAAACCATATTGGACATGGACGCGAATGTACCAATATGCAGGAGACGCACCAGCAGTCAGTATTCGGATATCTGGCTCACTTTCAGCCAACGTCAGTTGCTTGAGACGGAAGAATTAAAAAGAAATTGCATAAGCAGAGACAACGAAGAGAAGAAGAGTGCCATGAAATCCGCAAGAAAATTTTGTTAAATCAGGTTGAGAAGCGAAGGCTGGTGCTAAAGTTGCAGAGAGGAAAATTGAAAAATAAATGAAATGCGTTTTTAGATTATTAATTTTTTTACTCATACATTTTCATTCTATTTTGTGTTTTTAAATACTGTTTTTTTTTCTTATTTCCTTTAGAATTTTATATAACCTATTTATATACGTTTTGTCCTAGTTTTATTTTAATTACTTTTATTTTGTAAATTTTTCCGCTCATGTTGTGTTTTCTTTTATACTTTCTAAATTTCACAACAGACAGTTAAATTTTCAGTAATAAATCGTACAGCCATTATTTTATCGTGTGTAAAAAGTCAGTGTAGCACGTTGTTTAAAACATTTAAAAGCTAAAATATATTAATGTTCATATTTTTGATCTTACACAAAAATGGTCGGTATTATTTATTAATTGTTAGAGTCGCATTTATGTTGTCAAGCTTTGTTAATAAGAGTCTATACGTATACACTATAATTTAATGAGAGATCGTTAAATCAAATGTTTAATGAAATGTTATATTAAGCAATGAAATAGAATTTTCATATTAAAACCCTATGAAAGAATGTTTTGTATCATCAAGTTCAAACTAATTTAATACAAGTTTTTGTTTTAGGACATATTGCACCATACATTATATTTCAATAACAAAATTTTTACTTAATGTAGCTTATGTCATCATTTTGATTCGAATATAAAACATAAAAAGATACAAAATTAAAAAAAAGTCTGTTTTCATTTTAACTTCTTAGCCTGATGTTCTGCTTTAATTTGTATTTTACTTGAAAATAATTGTATCGTCAGCATTTTTTTATTAAAAAATTTTCTATTTACATTTAATGATATTGATGTTTATATTTATATATAGTGTTACCTATTTTATACATTCTAAAACAATCGTACTTAAGGAGTAAACTCCAATCACGCATCGCACTCGACACGCACAATTTTTTACTTCAAGTATCGTTTTGAAATCCCATTGAAAGACCAATTTATACGGATAGGAAAACAATTTTTTTTCAGAATTTATTTTTAAAAAATAAGTTTATTTTTATTGTAACCGTCGTCAAAAAATATGTCCCTTTTCTACCTTCAAAAGTCCTAAAGTCAAAATTATGAAGAAATCTGCCTTGTCAGAATTTTAACTAATGTTTGTTGTAAAAATTTCGTAGCTTTTGAGATATTTACGATATTTTTACGCCTATGACGTGGATATTTTATATACATGATGAAAAGTTTATATATACCTAAGTAAGTATAGAACCATCCTAGTACGAGTTGTTTCTCACTTAACATGTATTATTCTAGTTTCGTGTATAAAGGTGGTATAATATATCGTAAATAAATACCCTTCTAAAAGGCTATATTTAAATAAATCGTGATCAAACTGACGATCTTTCCCATCTTTGAAAATAGGATTTTAGTGGCAGATAACTTCAAAAGTCATAAATTGCCAAAACAAATTAAGCTAGCCAGTTTTTGAATGACAAAGAAGCTATTGTTATTCCTCGTCCGTATCTGAGCAATTATCGTTGAAGATTTTAGTACAAACAGTATGTATTCCAAAATAATTGTATATTTTAAAGATAACAGACTTCATGTTTTTTGGTAGTAAATCACATTCATTATTAATTACATTTATTTTTAGTTAGTTGCATTAACTATATATTTATTTACAATTGAACAACTGGCTTTATTTTTGATTCGTCTAGTATTGTTCAAAAAAACTTTCACCCAGGAATTATCAAAATTGAAAAACTTTAAACTTGTGAACCCAAAATGAATACATGTGTCTAAAATAACAATTTTTTTAAAACAATATCGGGTGAATTGCCATGCGCATGTCGACAATCGCTGTAAGTAGGTACAGCAAACCCAATCGGTAGCGTATCTAAGCTCGCATCCGAATTATGGCTACCTGATTACCCGCCCACTCCTCGTATCAGCGTGGGAGCGAACAACATTGGACGGGTTTTTCTAAAACAAGGAACAACGGAGAATTTGTACTATAAAATTAAATGATTTTTTTGTAATTACATTTTAATACAATATAATTTAAGTCACGTTCATAAAAAAATTAAAAAAGAAAGTAACATAGGTATTTTTTGAATTTGAAAGTAGGTACAATATTGTGGTTATTTAAAAACTGGTAAAATCAAATAAACAAATAGCACTATATGCTGTCTTCATTGTACTTTATGGTTTTACATTATGGTTTTTAATTTCGATTTATGGTTATTAATTCGCATAATAAAAAAACCGTAATATTATCTCGTAAATAACTATGTTGCTTTATTAGGTTATGGGCCATGTATACCGTATATTTATTAGGAAGTTTGTTAAAAGTTGTGCCTGAGTTATATACAGGATTGCATTGTTAAAAATAAAAGAATTGAGAGTCCAACTAATATAAGTGGCGTAGGACTCATTCCTGACCAAGTTTCAGTTGAAGGGGCGTGGGAATTATTACGAATGCAACGGAAAATTAGTTGGTTTTAGAGGGCATGTCCAGTTATATCAAGCAAGAAAATTCAACCACAGCAGCCGCAGAAGATGCGAAAGGGAATGCCAAGTTAGTTCTGACCATTGACCTGTCTATGTACGTTTAGTTTACATAGAGGAAGCTTCAGGCGCAAGAAGTTTATGGTAGAAATTCAAGACCGTGTTCTGGGTTCTCCCAAAGAATAACCTTACTACGTAATCTAATATCGATTTGCCTCGATAAATGTGATTCGATGACCGATTATGTTCGCAAATTATTGAGACCGCCCAGAAATTATCAGGGATAGGTTTTTCCGTAAACAAGAGTGGGTTGACTGTTTGATACTGGCAAGTTTAATTGCAAAATACTTCCCTATTATAATGACGATGGAACTTTCTGGAATCACCATTATAGCGGACGTAGTGAAGATAAAGTTGATTGACATAGCAGGAAACGATTCAGGAAATGGAAATACATTCTTAAGCAGAGGGCTGCAAAGTTGACTATATTCTAAAGTTGGTAGCCATGGCATGAAGGATGCCAGCTTCAGTCATCATGACGGCAGTTCGTCTATGATCGGCTCGAATGTAAACAAATCGTATAAAATAAATATAAAGTGTTATCGTTGCAAAACGTTTGGACCCTTCACATTTCAGTGTAAATAGAATAATCAGCAGGAAGTAAAGAAGACGAATGCATTTGCCGTAGCATTTTTGAGTGGAAATTACAGTTAATTAGACTTTTATCTGGATGGCGGCGAGTGTTCATATGGTAACGGATGTAAATATGATAATGAATACATTTTGCATATAAGCAGATGAAAAGTCAATGATAGTGTTGTGCTCAGGATATTTGTATGTCGCGATCATCAACCCCAGTTGCAAGTACGAAGTTACTTTGAAGGACGTATTCTGTGTCTCTAACCACGCGATAAACCTGATATCAGTAAGTCAGCTTATGGAAAATGTAAATAGGGTGGAGTATAAAGAAAGGTGCTGTAATATTTATGATAGAGAAACCATTTTGGTGGCTGTGGCAAAGCAGATAGGTGGTGTTTACAAGTTGGCCATAGGACATACAGAATGTTTCTACACATCTTCAGTGGCTAGCAGTGAAATATGGCATATTAGATTGGGTCATTTGAATATCATACACAGCGAGTATCAAATACAACAAGAATTCATGCTCAATATGCTATCAGGGAAAATAGTCACGCTTACCATTGGTCATGCAGGAAAAAAGAGCAGTGAGCAACCGGGTATTGCTAATGTGTGTGAACTTATGGCGCTGACTTCAATTGGTGGAGTAAGATATTTCCTTATATTTGTTGACAACTATATATGTATAGCTTTCTTTTTTTCTCAAAGTAAAAGAGAGATAATAGCTTGGAGATCTGTAACAAGGAATTGGAGAATTATTTGAAGGATGTTGATATCGTTCATCAAAACCCAATGATTATACTCCAGTATAGAATGGTTTGGGTGAACGCATAAATCGAAACATTATTGAGCGAGTTTATTGTTAATTATTCGTCCAATCAACTTTTTTACGAGATTGGATATTACGAGACCGGATATATTTTTTGGAGTTAGTTTTCTTAGCAAATTTAATAAATGTCACACAAATGTTCATTGGACTTATATTAAAAAATACTTAGGTATGTTAAAAAAACTAAGAGTCATTGTTTAAAATATAAAAGGGATAACACTGAAATTGTTTTTTTTTCACGTTGCTGCTGATTAGGCAAGTAATGCTGTAGATCATAAACCTTATATAGGCTATTGCTTTGTAATCTTAGGATCAGTTATAACTCAGGAGACTAAAAAGCTACGAACAGTTGCTCTTTCAAGTATGGAAGCTGCGTACATGTCAATAGATGAGGTTTGTAAAGAAGCTATACATTTAAGATCTTGAATGAACAGACTGGTAATTAGTAATTTATGTATTGCGAGTTTGTTTAATGATAGACAAAGAAAAAAATAGTGGCAAGTTATATGTAATACACATACAAACAAAAGTAAAAACATTGGATATTAGATATCATTACGTCAAGAATGTAGTTAACGATAAAATTATAAATCTAGATTTTTTAGTTAGTGTTCTAACTAAAGCTTTAAATCCCATAAAACATTATGAACGCATAAAAGATACGGGGATTAGTCAAATAGAGCGTTATAGTGAAATACTGTTATTTTTTTAAGTTTATTTGCTATAGTTGGTGTGTTATGACTATTGAAACTCTGGTGACATAAAATAAATAAACAGCGTTATATGCTGTCTTCACACTATTCTATGGTTCTGTACCATTTTATCTACAAACTTTGTGGATTCAATTCGCTTAATAAAAAAACCGTATCTTTGTATCGCAAATAACTGCATCGTTTCATTATGAAATAAGCTAGTAATTAGTTTCTTTTACCCAAGGTATGGTAATAACGATTAAAGGCCCGGTTAGTAGATTCCACATGAGTATTGAGAACCATCTTAATAATATCTAAAAGAAGTAATAACATTTTGTTTTTCTTTTTTAAATTTTATCTTTTGTTCCAAGTTACAAAGTAAAAGATATTTATTCTTCAAAAATAATTAGGAATTTTAGAAATACACAAAAAAGCCTCAAAAACAATTACTGCTAAAATACAAAAATCACTAACAATTGTTTGCTGCATCATTTAGTGAGAATTAAAAGTATGCCGAATGGTGGCATCAAAATCATAATTCGTTAGATTATTTGGGTCAATTACAAATTACGCTGTTATTAAATTCATCTTCAATACTGTCATTATTTACATTACCCATTCATAAATCGATTCATCTGATGAGCTGATTTCGCTTCTTAATAGATATTTTTGGCATTTCCTTTTTTCTTACGATTTTTTTTCATTTTTGATTTTTACTTCTTTCTTTTGAAACTTCGCTTCCTTTTATAAGATTTTTTCTTATTTTTTTTTGTAAAATAGCCTCGTCTTAAATGGTAGTCATTTTTTTATGAAGGATTATATAAGTGGATCTTTAATTCTACGATAGGTTTTTAATTCTAGAGATAAAATTTTTAGTGCAAAAAACAAAAAGTAACATTTGTATCAAAAAATGAGTGTGAAATGGACTCCTGATAATAAAGTCGATTACCATTGATAACAGAGTCATTAATAACAATAGAGTCATTACTAAAAACAGTCTTTAGTAGCAAGGTTACTACATAATTAGGCTTCTTCAACATGATCTTATATTGCAATACTCAGATTAGATAAAGTTCGAAAATTTAAGATCGTTACGTTAATTTTACTTTATTTAAAGATTTATCCAATATATTTAAAACAACACTGTGACGTGAAAACTATTCAGTTGAATCTGCTTTCCTGTATCCGTTCTGAAATGTATCAGCCACATTATATAAAGTAATTTTTAGTATTTTTTTTAACCTCAAATAAAGATCGCGTACACGGTTATACGCTTTTTTTATAAATTACCCAAAATATTATATCTAGTGGCTGTATGCGGCATAATAACTAGTTAGTGTGACGGTATATAGGGCATTCTGACGTGATTACTTTAGTAGAACTCGTGAATTTTTAATGGCAGTTATGTTTGTCTCCTTGTAAAATTAGTAATAACTTATTATTTTCAGAAGGTTTTCGTTAATTAATAATTAATAAATATTTAAAAAATTGCCATTATTTTAGGAATAGTGTTTCATTATTTTTCTCATTGTGGAGGATCGTGAATAGATGAAGGGTTGCTGCACTTTAAAAAAAATCCTTGTAATTAGCCTGATCCTGCAGACTTAATTTCCTTATTAAAATCCTATATAATGTCCAATGTTTTTGCATGGTTTAATCTGTAAAAACATAAAACATTTACTTAGACGGTATCTGTTATAACCCTTAGTAAAACTTAGTTATATTAAGTTTTCTAGACGTCTAAAAACAGGAAATGTAAAACGTACAATTACTGTTTACATGGAGGTAATATTAATGTCCTTTTTCACCTATTCGTTAACGGTGAATTTTGCTAGCTCCAAAAAAGAAAGCAAAGATGGTTAGCTAATCAAAATTTTGGTTTCAAACATCCTGTTGCATGGCGTACAATACAACTGATCCAGCGAATTTTAAGTATGATAAGTTGTAGGAAGGTTTTGGGTGATTCTTTCTAAGAAAGCGTTTAAGGAAGAAAATTACTACAAGACAAACTAAAGTATAGTTTGTCTTGTAGTATTTTTTTCGAAAGTTCAAACAACTTTTGAAGAACTTCCAATTTTCTCAAGATTAAAAATCTTCAAAGGACATTCGGATTTCTCAAGAATTACCCAAAGGGTACATCTTAGTACCCCATCAAAGTCAGTAAAACATTTATATATTAGATGCTGATCGATAGTATTTGTTTTATGACAAAGGTAGCGAGATTAATACTCCAGTTTGACCGATAGACATATAGGTTTTAGGATAGGATCCGGTCAGCTAGCTCTAACTGATAATTATACAATATTGTCTAACTGATAATTTATAATATGGACAAGACCTTACTTCCAGATATCGCCTTTGCTTTTAATCCGAGATATCGCCTTTGTCTTTATAAAATTTGCAAATGGAACGTGACCCTAGTTTTAAGGTTTTACCTCAGATTTTTATACCCGCTAAACGGATGATTTACACAGACTGTTCAGACGGTAGACTGCTTGATACCAGATCTTATATCTATATTTTTTAAGATGTTTAACTAACGACTCGCATAAATTTTTCAAAAGATATATATATATATATATATATATATATATATATATATATATATATATATATATATATATTACATGTACATGTGTCAATATAGTTTATTTAAAAAAAAGTAAAATTGTAAATAACGATAACTTGCGGAAACAAGTCGTGACTTGCGAAGAAAAAGGATCGGATAAAAATAAACGCAGTAAAATGCAATCGACTACATATTGCCTATTATATCTTTCAAAGGTGTAAAATCATGGCGCATATTTTAAATAATATTATTTCTCATCATGTAAATATATAAAATATTACTTAACATATATTTTACGGATGTAAAAATATACATTATAAAATTATTTTTGTGTTGATTTCTCGGATTTTTTTACAGAGATAACTACATAAAATAAGTTCCTTAGCTATGATAATTTTCTTTTTAATTTCATTATAAATGTTACTGTTGTGAATACTTATGAGAAATTAAAAAAATGGTGGTTAGCTGGTAGGGTGGGGGACACGTAACTCTTATAAAAATGCAAAACACTTTAAAGCTTAATAATTTGTAAACGGATCCCTGCATCGAAAGAATATTTGTGATATACCCCCAATATTGTAACCTTTTCAACTATACCTTACACATGCCAAAAAAATATTAATATAAAAAATAAAATCGCTATACTTTATATGTAAGGGATCTGAAAAACTTTTTATTTCGTCTTGTAGGTGTTGTAAATACGTACAATCATGCCAAAATTCAGCTTTGCTGCACTAATATTCTACAAGTAAAACAGCTGTGACATACAGACGGTCAAACTGGCAAACGGATATGGCAAAAATGTAGGGGTTCCGAGTTTGGATGTGAAACCCTAAAAATAAGGTACAATTTACTGAGATGATAAAAATATTTAGGACAAATAGCGGGTGACAATAAAAAATTATGTTCAAACGTGAAGTATAGTAATTTATTTCAGCCAGTTTTGGGTTCATTAATTACTTGTAATATTGTTCTGCAATATAAATGGAAAATATAGTTATCAAGAATTTTCAATATAGAAACCGAAACAAAAATTAGAATTAGAAGTAATATTCATCGCCGTTGATTTTATTATAGTATTACCAATAAAAAACTCATTTTCAAATTGTTCTCGTTAGTCATAATTCATTTAATACCACTTGTGTTGGGCCTTTGAAAAGTCATCAGAGAATAAACATTGGTAATTGTCACATCATTTTCATGCATCATTTGCAAATGGGATATTTAAATAGTGTAAAAAAGTAAAATTCATGATCGAAACAATTACTTGATGAGAAAATGTAATGTTTAATTATTTTCATGTGAAAAAACTTGTAAAAACTTCCCATAGTACTCGTATTGTTGTTTTTAATTAACAAATTTGTTACTTAACCAAAACTTTTTTACTTAAACAATTTTTTTACTTAACATCACATATTTTTTACTTAACCAAAAGTCTTCTTATTAAAATTCTCACTAATTTAATTGTTGCTAATTTTATGCTTCTTTCTTCACTTGTTGGTTAATTTGCTATTAATGCAAGTGGTGTCATATTGTGGACCAAACAAACGCATTGAGAGTATCTATTTACACGCTTTACATTAATATGTCATTACTATTTCCTTAGATATTATCGTATAATGTTATTTATCAGAATCTGTCAAATTACTTAAATTGAAACAAATGCAGTTTAACACCAATGGAAATTTTACATCGGTTATTAAATGAAAGAAAATTTAATTATCATATATTATCATTAAAAACCATATACTTAACAAAAATAATTTTCGCCGGTGATAATATTACAAGAAAAAAAGTTATTTAAAAAAATTTCCGTATTGCGTTGTAGCAATAAAACTGCTTATTAAAAGTTTTTCGACTTCTTTTTCTGCCTTTCTTAGTGATTCTTAAACATTAAACATACAATTAAAAACACGAATACAAAAATACAAATTTAAAAATTTCAATAAGTAAAAATGATTGGAATATAAATTTAATATTTGACAGCTCTTTTTTTCTAATAAAAATACTTTCAAACGATTTTTTTATTAAGATCATTACGAAAGAAATTTTTGAACGTTTTTTTTCATTTAGAGGAAGAAAAAAGTAAAATTATCATCAAGGCGAGATAATATTTTATTTAAAATACAACTCCCAGCTAATCGTAAATACTTATCGTGCATGAAAATTGCGTATAGTACATTTGTTAGGACCTTGTAGTTTAATAACTGACTTTGGTTTGCCATTCAAAATTATATTTTTTTTAATAAAAGGTAAATTGGAGAGTCTCACTTAAAAATTCTACAAAGCATCCGACATTCATATCACGACGAAAATGCACATTCACAACGATAACTAATATAATAATCGCAAACAGGATGCGATAAGTTATACAGAGAATTTTCTGACAAAATATAATAGGTGCTTTATAAAATTGAAAACTATGTATTTTTACTCTGTTTTTAGTTTGTTTACTCTGAATGACAGATGATCAGGAATGACAGGATATAAATTTATTTTAATACAGTGATTCTATGCGAGCGAGCGTGCATGCGTGCTGTTAAGACGATGATCGTTGTAGACTTTAAAAAAAACAATGAAAGAATTTTCAATCAGTTTTATTTAAAAAAATATATTTTACTAGTGAAAATTTTAGATTAAGACGAACTCGGTAAATACCTGTTCGCGACAAGAGTAAGTCTAGAACTAAGTTGGAAGTCTCTTGGCTTCAATAAGTTAGCTGTTTTATATATTAATAACATTTGAGGATAGAGAGCCGAGCTGAACCATTCTTTGTTCCATAAAGACCTTGCGTAGCATTATTATAAATAACTATTAGAAAGAACAAAGAAATTGGTCGCTATATATTGGAAACATGGCCTTCTGTTATGATATTACATGACTTTCTATTATGATTTACCGCTGTTAGAAAGAACAAAGGAATCGGTCACTACATCAAGGAAACATGGGCTTCTACTATGATTTAGGGTTAAAGCGCGAAGTTTAAGTTAAAATTCGAAGTTTCCGTAAAGGGGATATTTTTATGCCATCAATTTTAGGATTTTCAGCTATCGTTAGAATTAGGTTTTTGAATTTTTACTACATGGAATATTTTCAGGCAGTTACTGAATTTCTTATAGACTCTATACAATACAAGAAATAATATTAAACTTAAGATATAATACCAAAATATTGGGTAAAAGCAATTATATTTTAGAAATATATCAGGCTGATTTAGAATTGATTCGGTTTTGATCACAATCTTGTTTGAAATTTATTTTAATCCTTCTTAATTATTTAAATTAGTATTTCATGATTTTATTATTGAATATTTTTTTACAATTGAATTTATTCTATTGTGATTATCATTTATTAAGTAAAATTAGAAATTATTTTATTTTTATTAATTTTAAAGTTGGATTTCGCATGATTTGGATATTACCACATTAAACTACGTATCGTTCTTGTAAATTATATATGATATAAACATACAAGTTACGGATAACGGAATGATTTTATATAAGTTATACTTTGTGTGACTTACTAAGGCAATTTTTAATACAAATACAATTATAAACTCTAGAAAATACGAAATTAACTTAGAACTACTTAGTATGCTATGGACATTATCTAATTCTACAGGTAGACGAAACTCCATAGCTTCCGGCAAATATCTTAAGTTATCGGATAATTCGTGAAAGAGTTGTTTGTTAAAGATTGATGGTTGCTTTGTTTGGATTGATGTATTGCTTTTAACAAATAATGTGACTTTTATGATATCCTCACCTTTAAAGGATAAAGTACGGAAATAGGATTTTAAGATATTAAATATTTTATGAATTCTAGACTTAAAATTAGGATTATCAGTTCAATAGATATATTTTTGACAAAAAATTAATCCATAGTGCTACTCAAGCATGTTTCGTTGTTGTTTACTATAATAACGGTTTTGTTAAAATTAGAGTTTGCTGATTTCGACTATAAAACATTTTCTTTTACAAAGAAAACCTAAATTTTTATCATTATTTTACAATCTTTGAATAGCGTTATTATATTTTATAGCATCTTCTTCACATATTGTGCCAAAGATGTGTTTGAAGGCGATATCTTCATAAGCAAATCACGTGGAACACTTTAAATCGTAGCGCCTATTTTGAAATTATGTTTACGTACCGGCGATTAATTAAGATTGACAACGTATTATTTCCATGCATTTTTATAACTTTATACGGACCTTTCCATATTGGGGAGAAAGTTTTTCGTAGTTGTAGATGGTTTTTTATGTATACAAGATCGCCAACTTTATACTCCACTGGGCGAGTTCTTTTATCATAATACGCTTAGGATAAGATTTTAATATATTTTCAATTGCTGTCTCGCGAGAATATGTTAAATGATATTGAAGGATACGAACATAGTCAGAATAGGAGGCACTTAAAGCTGTACCAAATATAGAATTTGGAATATAAGGATTGTGCCCATATAAAAGGTCGTAGGGGAAATAGTTTGTAGTACAGAGAGTATTAGTATTGTACGCCAATAAGGCGGTGAGTACATAGTGGACCCAGTTGCTTTGGTTTTCTTCCATGTAAGACTTTAAATATTCTTTTAATGTCAAGTGGCTTCGCTTTAATGCTCCTTGTGTCTGTGGAAGATGGGGAGTTGTTTAATCTTGAGAAAACTATACGTGTGTTTGAAAAGATCAGTAGAGGAATTTGTGCCTTGGTCTGTAAGAAAGGATTTAGGAATGCCAAATAGAGAGATGAAACGAACCAGACACTTGCAGGTTTCATCTGCTCTCGGGTTAGAGATAGGG
This sequence comes from Druceiella hillmani, assembly GCA_039881145.1. Lineage (NCBI taxonomy): Eukaryota > Metazoa > Arthropoda > Insecta > Lepidoptera > Hepialidae > Druceiella > Druceiella hillmani. Next base: position 24,723,091 of record JAYKKI010000016.1, on the reverse strand, counting down.
TAATCGGCCGATCATTTGAAAAGATCGTCCTGTAATGTTAATATGTTTTTGAGTTTGGCGTTGCCTGATTCTGGTAAAGGGCCGACTATGTAGAGCCCAATAAGTTCGAAGGGTTTAGTGGAAGTAGTGGTTATTTGCATTGGAGCACGGTAATTCTTCTAAGGGCCGTTTTTGTTTCGCATGGTACATACTTCCTTATATATTTTCTATGTAGCTTCACATGTTTGGCCAATAGTATTTTTCTTGAATTCTTTTTAGCATACGAATAGAACCCAAATGTCCAGCGATCGGAAGGTCGTGGTTTTCTTTGAGAATTTTTCTGCTTTCATTTAATGATGGATAGATGAGGTTGTTGTGATGAATGTTAAAAGTAATTCCAGTAATATGAAATAAAAAGTGGATCATTTTGTATATCTTATGAAATCTGTGTTTGTGAAAAGGGCTTTTAAAGTCTGTTATTGCTTTTTCGTTGTTGTGGTTATTTAGAGTAATTATTGGTTCATTCTTCAAATTTTGGAGGTTTTTATAAATATCTTAAAATGAGGATTTATCGAAATGATAAAACTTTGTGAAGAGGAATTAAAATAATTTATTTTTTGAAATAAATGAATTGAACGAATGTAGTAATCTTTCTTTGGAAATTACGTTATCAGCATTTTCGACATTATTAATTATTTTTTGTACATAGTTGTTGGATTCACCTCGATTAATGGCTATTGGGGTGATAATTGTTTTGCATGGACTTTTAAGTACGCTTCCGTTATGTTCTTTAATTATAACGTTGGGTATTCAATATATTTGGCGTTAATTTTGTAGAAATTCAGAAAGTAGAAATAATACTACATCACGTAATTTCATATAATTGTGTATAACGTTGGAGTTGAAGTTTTTGTCAGGTGTCTTTTTAAGAAATTCTGAATAGTAACATTAACCGAATTTATAAATTCTAGCGGGTTAGAAATTTCAGGAGTTGTATTATTAAGCAATATTGCCAGTGTTTTCAATAAGATTTCCTTCACTTTCTCCCACCTTGGTGGAGGTGTTGTTTATAGTGATTGATTCAGTGGTAAGGTCCTGAATTTGTATTGGATTTATAGAGAAACGGTTAATGCGTCTGCATTGCAATTTTAATATTTTTTGTATTCAATTCCGCAATCGTACTTTACAAGTTTGAGGCGCTATTTCACAGTTTAGAACCAGGACCTTTAGAATTAAGTAGCCACTTAAGAGGTTTATTATCGGTAATAAAACAGTGTCCACATAGATAAGGACGGGAGGTTTTAGTTCCGAATATAATAACTAAGCACACCTTCTCTGTAGTACTGATATAGTTTGTTTAAATATTTATCACTCATACGATGCTGTTCGGGTTAAAGTTGGTTTTGTGCAAATTCAAATAAGTCAAAAGGTACAAGATCAGCTTGTATTCTTGGACACAACGTGGAGAATTATGTATGTTATAATTGGACACAAAGACTAATTGTTAACCTACTTAAACTGGCTGTCGTTGGGAGTGAAATAACTGGTTAATTTTTGAAAAACCATTTACTTAAGATACTGACCTAAGGTGCTTGATATGTACAAGTACCAAGTATATAAAACAAACAATGATAAATAAAATATACATGATTGGACGTGAATTGCCAAAAAATTCTATATCGAATTCCTAAAGTGATCGGTGAAGATGAAATGCACGGACGCAATTTCGTAAATCCGCGTTGATACACTAAATAATGAGTATCAATGCGGATTTACGAAATGACCACAAATTTACATGAAATTCGAAACCGTGAAGTTATGAAAATAATTATTAAATTGTTTAAAATAATACATAATCCAGAATAGTTCCCACTGACGTTAAGAAGTTTATAATGACTATGGTCGAACGTTATTCGACCATGATCGTTATAAAATATATTTTTAGTATATTTCCACAATTTCTGTAAAATTATATGCCCTAGAATAACTGCTACAGTTTTCTTATAATTATTACGTATGTTTCTAGATACCCTATCGTTATTCAATTACGAAAAATTTTAGGTAAAGTAGTTTCGGAAATAAGCTGTAGAAGGCGAAAGGGGAAAGGAGGCAGTGCCGTATTTTTATTGAATATTTTTAGCATACCTATCTGTACCGAAACACTATAAAAAATTAGAAAAAAATATCTTTAAGATTCCAATAATAAGTCTTTTCAAACAACAAAATTGTAAAAACTACTTTTGAATGTATTTGGCATTAATTTTGGAGAAATTCATTTTTTTGAGAAACTACCTGATGTAGTATTAGCGAAGTTCTTTAGTAATAAACCTAGGTCGTGGTAAAGAATTTAAATAAAGTGGAAATAATACTACATCCCCTAGCTTCATTTAATTTTAAAAAACTACATTAAAAATTAAATAAAAAATCCCATATAATTATTGTAACTCGTTTTATTGTTATGCCATATTTCTAATTTCCACGTCAAACCATTTCTGAGATAAACAGTTTGGTAGACAGACAAACGAATGGACATGTGAGTGATCTTATAAAATTTAGTTTTTTTTAATTTTGAGTTACGGAATCCTAAAAATACCAATTCAGGAAGAAAATCAATTTCCAAAAAGTTAGCCTTGATTTTTTTCTATATTGCTGTCATCTGGAAAAGATGGAGGATGAATGGCAAGAAAAAAACGCAGTTGATAAAAAATTATGTGCACCTTTGGCAGCATTAAATGATAACACTATCGCAGTAAATTATTAAAGATACATAACTTAACAATTTTATATTGGGAAATTCCGTTTCAACCATGATGAAAATTTGTTTCCGGTTTCGCTGTTTTTTAGATTACTATGTTCACCAGTGGTTTTGTTTACGAAAACATCATGATTTCATATAATTCATTTATTATAATTGGAATATGAAAAAAGTATGTTATGAAAATTATTGGAAATTTCCCTCTTAACTAGCAGGTAGTATCTTATAAAATATGATTCCAACTGAATGGGACATAAATGTTTTCTTATTGGCAACCGAAATATAAATCTCATAAGAGCATAGTCCCTCCTGACTTGCAAAGATTTGAAATAGCTCCAGCACGCAGCTACTCCCCGCTCTCACTGCGACTTGCCTGGCTCCGCCTTCCCGCCGTCCGTCCCACACCATTTGCTCGGTCGCTTACCCTCTTAACGAAATTTAATTTGGAAATGAAGGAGAAGTGAAATACAACGACAGAATGTTACGTTTCAAGAACTCTTTGAGGAAGATGGAAGAATGGGATATTGCGAATTACATCTGTAGGATAATACAGATAACCTATGCTTTGTAAAAGTTTCATTAATATTCCTTGAGATATTTCGGAGTCTATTGCGCAACGAAGAAAAAATTGAAAAAATACGCTGAGGCCTGTGACACTGCATTGATACCAGTAGCATATTTCCCTCCATATAACTTGGACTCGACATAGCGTCCGATAGTATCCGAACCGCATGCCTTCTCTTTTTTACTATTCTTCACTTTCGTTAAGAGGAAACCAAGGGAAGAATATTTGAGTGGTTTTCTTTAATCTTCTGCATGGCAGTGATAGTAGATATTAGTGAACAAACAACCCTAACGCCTACGTCTGACTTAATTGATATGCTTATTAACCTACATCTCGAAACGCGTTGGTTATCTCCAAAAGTATGGAAACCGAACTACTTTGAATATGTGACACCAAAGGAATTGAATCTCCAAAGGGGTTGGATATCAATGTCGATAATATCAATTCATAGTAATACATTTGTGATCCTATGTTCAAGGGTGGGTGAAGTACTTTACACAACTATCGTATGAAGAGTCACTAGCTTCTCGCCACCAACTCCAGTCCCTACCTACGTATGGTGAACGCTGTTACGTCGAGTATGGTTTGATCATCAATATTATTAATATTGGTGATCAACCCATTTGGAGATATAATACAGGGTTGAACACTAAACAACGCGAAATCAATTTAATCTTACCAAATAGAATATATTGAGTTTTCTTATGGTAAGTTTACTTACAATAAGAATTCGTCGTTCATCCGTCTGCTTGTCCATCAGTATGACACAGCTATTTTCCTTCTAACTGACACATCATCGATATTGGGAGATAAATAAGATTTACATTATCTAAGTTATATTTTAATATTTTTGAGAAAATGGTCATGAGAGCCTCAAAAAAAAATAATTTTCCATTACACGGAACCATGATTTGGCAATATATGATTTCTACGCTATGGTATTTCGTGAAATGGCAATTTATATTCATATGAATTTTCCAACATCCAAATCTGTGTCTGTAGTATTATTTACAATATGGATTCCGATATAAACTGCAAATATAAGCTGATTGATTAAGATTCTGTAAAGTTCAAGTTGTTACAGTTCAAATCGATTTATTCCTCATGAATTAATTTTAATCGTCTTCTCATGACTGACATCCATGACCACTTGCATTGTCTACTCGTAGAATTTTATTGTTTTTTTTCCCAATGGTCTCGCTTTTGAGCATATAGCATGGTATCATTGAAGAGAATACGGGATAGCTGATTTAATTATTATTTTCAAAATTTATGCTTTTGTTATCTTTTTCATGAACTTATTATTTAAAATTATGCCACGTAATACAGGCACATGTATTTATAACATAATATTCATAATATGATAATCTGATAATTATGAGTAACTATCTTTTACATAATCAATTTTTTATCAAGGGAATTCCGTTAAATTTTCTAAAATCTTATATGTGCAAATAATTTATTTTAATAGTGTTGAGAACTGTGAACTTCTTCCGGCTCATGAGAATATTTGGATGGCACGACTGAATATGAATTTGGAACCTGCATTCAATAATTCTATAATTTTTTTTTATTTAAAATTATATAACCGCCAATTCTCCATAATTTTCATTAGCAGATGAAGAGCGAAAATTTATTATTTCTTCCATATATTTTCATAAAAAATCCACGTTTTTATACAAAATAAATACCTCATTCGTTTCTTCTTTTTTCGTAAAAGTTAAGAAAGTATTTTTCAACATTATTGTTCCCAGATTTTTATGATACCAAAAGTTTCCTTCTAGTGTGCGTCCGTCGGGTGGTAGTTTTAGAAAAGAAATAAAATAAATAATTGAATGTATAAATCGATTTTTTTGAACTTTAACACAAGAGTTTAGCATTTCGGTTCAAGTTTAAAATTACTAAAAAAATTGCTACAAACCTAATGCAGAAATTTTATGATGTCAAGTAATCAAACAGCTGTCTTTGATTGCCTGGAAATTCGATACCGAATAAGTGTTGGGACATAAATTCAACTTATATGTAGTCTGCATTTAATTTTAAGTTAGGATAGTATGGGAATATTACAAGAGTTAACCGTTAAACATTGTTTTATTTACACTGTAAAGACCTGGCCATCATTTGTCAAATAATTTTAATTTATTCATCTTTAATTTTGTTGGCTACCAAAATGATCCTAATGAGGATGTGGTCACGACTTTCCCACAAACGAATTGTCTTTATCTGTTGTGTGTATACATGATATATTCCTAAAAATACCGGTAGCGAATATTATGAGTATATACAACTCCGGTTGTCCTGTTGATACATCCAGTTGTATTCGGGCACCAAGTGCAAAGAGTTCGCTAATTTATTGTCGTAACGTAAAAACATTTAAAATATTGTTATCTTTTACAATATGTTGCTTTATTTCGAATCTGTATTGTGTTTTACGTATATTTCTGTGTTAGTGCATGGTAATGCAAATGTCGATACTCATAACATTAGGTATTTTTTTCAAACCTAATTATCTATGCAGCAAGTTAACTTCGTATTTGATATTGAGTTATAATGTCTTTGATTGGGTTCTACTTTATTTAAAAAATGTTATTCTTTCTCAAATCTTCTACAATTTTACAGAAAATGTTTACGGCTGCACCGCGTAGTCATACCCGTAGATTGTTTTAATTGCCGTAAAAAATAAGATTTTGTATGGTAATTTAAATTTTAAAAAGGGTTCCATTTATTTCACGTTAATTATTCTAGAAACGATTTTGAATATCTGTTTGTCTGAGATTTTTTATTTCGAAAAAGTAAGAGAATACATATTAAAGAAGAATAAGTGGAAACGGCGAAATATTCCTATCAAGATTGTATCATATAACCCAGCTTAATAACGGTTCCTTCGGAAAAGTTATGTGAATTAATTGTAAGGTACAATGTTAACTCGACACTATAGACATTTTATTAGAATGTTTTGTGGTATAATTTAGTGTAAATATTTTTTCTACTAAGATGGTTCATTTGGAACTTCCATTTCATTTTCTAGATGTACGAAATATTTTTTACTGAAAATCCTCAAAGACATCGTATTATTTCAATTTTTTTAAAGAAATAAGAAGATATTATTATAATTCGTCCAGACGGAGGTCCGAATTGAAATGTGATTGTACAAAAAATTCCAAATGTTACGTGGCCAACGTTAACTTTTAGATGAATTTCAATATTAAGACGAGAAATTTTGAAACCGATACTTAACTGAATAATCTAACACAAGATGTGTTCGCATGTACTGAACTTAACTACCAGTTGAAATACATACTTTGTGGGTGCTATCATTTGGAAAGCTTTTGTAAAATTAATGTAATTTTAAAGTCTAATTTATGATATATTAAGCTTCAACATGCACTTCTCCATTCGTGGAATGAACAAATCTGACAAGAACTCTGGATATTAATATTTCATTAAACCATTTATTTAAATTATTTTGGTTACTTGTTTAAACAATTTTCAGAGATAAAGATAAGTAGAAAATCCTACTGTATGAGTGTTTCAACAAGCCTTAGATTATTTTATTATCTAGTAATAATGCCGACATTTCTTCACAGTAGGCGCGTTGCTCCTTACTTGTGGGAATGTGCACACGGTTTCCACAAAGATTCAGCGGGTATCTGCGTACCGGATTGCCCTAAAGGATGTGTCGATGGAGATTGTGTAAATGGAGTATGTCAATGCAAACCTGAATATAAATATATTGGTTAGTAGATTTTAAATTAAATTATTTAATATACAATATTTTGGAAGATCACAAATAAAACCGGCTATAAATAAATCAAATATCAAATGAGAATTCGTGAACTTGAATTTCAATTAAATTTTCAGAATTAACAGGTGTATGTTTACCCATTTGTACCCCTGATTGCGAAAATGGTGTATGTGTGGAACCTGGAAAATGTGAGTGTAACGCTGGATATAATACAAATGACACTCTAGCAAATCGGTGCGAGCCCACCTGCAGTAGTCCGTGTTTGAACGCTAGATGTCGAGCGCCAGATGTCTGCGAATGTAATCCAGGGTATAGGTTAGTATTATATTTACTCAAAACGTTTGATTGCAAGCTAAGTAGAATGTATGTTGTTATATAGTCGCATATTTCTACAAAACCTTAACACTCTATGAGGTTTATGTAAGTAAATATATTATTGGAATATGATATTTTAAAATTATGGCTTTTGAAATTTTTTGTTAAATACCTATGTCAGCGACTAAAGTGTTTTCGATAAGCCAACTGGCAATAGTAAATCATTCAAAAGTTCACCTCGATAATTGAAGTGTCGCATATAACAAGGCCGGTAACTACAGGGTTCTGGTCTTGTGCGCTTTTATCTTGATCTTTGAATATTACATAGTCACAATATAAGATTTTTCATTGAGTATGAGAGCGTAAAGATTGACTGATGTAAAAGTTCCATTAAAAAATCAATGCAAAAATATCCTAGACACAAACATTTTCTGAAAGATTGTTTGCATGTATCAAACAAATTGTATATCCTTTTGCTCAGTAATACTTTTACTTGAAGGTAATTCTAGATATCAAAGTATTTTACAACGGGTTTAAAAGTTTGTATATTCAAAACTTTCCTGAGTGACAAAGTTTTGGTCCTATTATCGTTGATTGTTCAAGATCCATTTATTTTAAAAACTATTTACGAACAAGGATCGACTTGACCTTAATGACAACATTGGCTACTTTTCCAAAATAATTTAAATATTATATTTGTAATCTATTAACGATTTAAAAATTAAAATCAGATAATTAAATTTTAACATATTCTTAAAATAGCATGATGAAAAAAGGCACCATTAATACCAGATTACTTTACTGTAACAAACAAACGGTTAAAGGAAGTACTAAATAGCTTAAAGGCGATGAAACAAAATAAAAACTAAATAAGAAGGAATAGATTCTTTTTCAATTGTTATTGAATAAAAAAAATACAAACAAATAAATCACTGAAAACGCGATCTGATTTGTGATTTCCGATTGAAGCGGGGAGAAACTTTAAGTCTGAAAGTGAAATAAAATCTTTGGATGGAAAAGTATGTAGTTTAATCTACGTATTATCTCGACACACTATGATATATATGTTCAATACACGGGTATACATAATGTGTGCTTAATTTTTAGTTTCGAAAAGTATTCAAAGACAAGATGCACTGTCTGTAAAGATTGTACTTTTGGTAACTGCACTGCACCGGAAAACTGCGAATGTTTCAAAGGATATGAACCTGTAAAAGGTATGTATTTTGTAAATTGAAAAAAAAGAAAATATACAATGAAGAAGTATGCAATTATTTAAATGAGTCTCTAATATTTGCCAGGAAATGTTTTTGTAATATCACGTAACTGACTCGATATTAGTATAACTATTGATTTTGCTGCATTCATCGTTGTTTAACTATTTCTTCCTTTAATATTATGATTATTAAAAAAATATTATTACATTATAAAATGTTTCAACCAAAATTAATTATAAAATTAATTTATTAAATTTTTGCAAAGTATAATTAAATAATAATTGTGTCAACATATATAGTCTGGATTTTTAAGATGACAAATTAAGGAGTTAGTTGAATGATTGGAGATTGCGGTCGTGGGAAATAGAAGGAAGCATTACATTGTCTAAAAATTCCAATACTAGTTATGAAGTATAATAGAAGAAATAATAAAGATAAACATTATCTAATTTATATACCATTTATACCATGTAACAAATAGAAAAACACTGAATAGATTTATTACATATTACAGGTATAACTCTATTAGAAACTCAAATATAGTCTAAATAATTAAAATAGTTTAGTAAAAGACCATAAGAAAGAAAAGTTTTTTCTATTGGTTTCAATATTGGTAAATATTTGGAGTAATATGTGAAAGTCGCGAAATGAGAGTAGTGCAATGGAAGTGCATGGAAGGGATGACAATTTATAGCGGATGAAGTATTGTTATTAGTGTAATGATGTTAAAAAAGATTGTATCGACTTTCTTCATGTTCTTTTATCAATAAGCTGTGGTGCATGATGATACTGCTGCAGATTTAATTAAAAATATCTGCGGAGTTACTAAAAGCGTGAAAATTTATAAGGAGTGACTTAAAAATATAAATACTATTAAAAATGAAACGATTATACTTTCAAAATTGGAGCAGAAAATTGGAAAATGATAAAATGAAAGTAGTATTGTACATGACGCATTTTCAAATCTAGATAAGAATGCAAGAATGTAGCAAAAAGGCTGGTTAATAGTAAAGAAAATGATATCTAAATAAAAAAGGAGTTGAAAAATTAGGGTCAATTTGATGGCGGTCATTTAGTTGCTAATTCTCCACTTAAGTCCACCCCTAAAGGGCATGTTATATATTTATACTGTACTTGTGTGGTCATAGAAGGTAACCTGAAATAAAGTGAAACGTTAATGTAATTCACGTTGACTTTTTTGTCCGAATATCAAAATCGAACAATATCGGTTAGTTCATTATCTTAAACTATATAATAAAATTAAAGGGAGGAATGAGGAATACAAGGGAAAGCAATAATACAATAGAAAATTGCATGAAATTTGTTTTTACAATAAGTATTAAAATATCATATTTTCTATTCCAGTCGTCTTTATACTTTGTTATTTTATTTCTGTTTTAGGTCCAAGAATAGATGAAACTTAAATTATTGTTTTTAATATCAATATTTGTAAGTTTTTAGTTACTCAAATCTTTCAGATGTCTAACCCAAGAACTTTTAAATATGTTTCAATTTACAAAAAAAACTTCGGTTATTTTTCAATAACATATCTAAACAATTTAATAATGATGAAATTTGCTTCCCGTTATGAATAACTTTTTATTGCAAAAATGCACTATGCAGATGACACTACCTTTTTTGCTTCTGATGCACGCCACATGTCTCACTTACTTCTAAAGATGAAGCGCGCAAGCCTCGAGTTTGGTTTCAAGATGATTGTTGACCGTACCAACAACAACTCGCCTAAACTCACTCAAATAGCGAACTGCGAAGTGGTTCAGTCATATGTATACCTTGGAGCGTCGATCTCTAACAATGGCGGATGCGTGGATTAGGTGAGGAGACATATGGCGATGATAAGATGAATTATGGACAAATTGGAAAAAATATAGAGGGACCCAAATATTAGCATGGCCACTAAGACTCGGCTCGTTCGAACCCTGGTGTTCACCAAATTTCTCTACGCCACAGAGACGTGGACGCTACGAATACTTGAGAAGAACAAAATAGACCCTTAAAATGCTTGGGGCATCGTGGGCTGAGTTCCACACGAATGTCTCCTTACTTCAAGGATACAGCATCAAGCAACGTGCTCAGACTCGGATTCAAAAATTTGTTGGTCACGTCATGCGTGAAGATAGTACCACTATAGAGCGCATTGTTGTGCAGGGAAGAGTAGAAGCGCTAGAGCTCTCCGGTCTCCGGTATAAGTGCAATAGGGAGACAACAAATAGGAAGAGATGGAGAGGTATTGTGAGACGAATAACAGCGGCCACCCATACCAATATTACATGTTGAACACGACCGCTCTGTCAAGAGCAAAATGACGGAGAAGAATATGTAAATTTAAGTTACTTATTGTTTTATTAGAAAACAAAAATAAGAAACTAATTGGCCCACAAAAGAATGATAAATCAGTCCAAATCGTTTAAATAAATTTTGTTTTAAATGTAGAGTGAGTTAATTTAAATGTAGAGTAAATTTTTTATCATTTTTATATTTTGTGTGACAGATAAAAATGAGACGATTTGCAAGCCCGTGTGCAAAGCTACGTGTGGCAATGGAACATGTGTAGCTCCTGACAAGTGCGAATGCGTATCCGGATTTGAGCAAAAATCTCTTGGTCAGATGTGTCAAGCCCTTTGCAGCAAAGGGTGTACCAATGGCGTGTGTACTGAACCTGAGCTATGCAAATGTAATGCGGGATACAAGTAAGGGCTATGTCAATAAAGCAGAGATTGTTCGTAGTTCCGCTCGCGTGACATATTATGTTAGTTTTTCCCTAAAAATGATTTTTTTTAATGTAGTGGATTTATGTTGAAATTTGATTATATTTAAATTAGTAAAATACAAGATATGCTATTTTAGAATTAACTTTAAACGAACCCAATTTGTTTACGAAATAAAATATCTTTTAAAAACCGACTTTGAAAAATTAGGTACTAAAAAGGACTACTTATTCGCAATACATAACTAAGTTATTTATTTTTTAAGTCGGTACCAGCACTGTAAACCAACTTAAACAAATTTAGAATTTAATTTAATTTATAACGAAACTTTAAAATCTTAATTTCTAATGTACCTACTCACAATAAGAAATAGAATCATAGAGGGTGGCATAACATAAAATTTTACATTTGTTTAAGTTGATCGGTGGTGTTGATACCAACTTCAAAAATAAGTAACCTAGTTAGTTATTGCGAATAAGTAGGTACCTATTTTGAGTTAATTATTTTTAGTGATTAATGTCATTAATCATTACATTATAACTAACATTCGATTATTTAATTCTGAGAATATTGCACATTTATTAAAAGTGTTGGTCAAAAGCTTGTATGTAAATAATTTCCTCTTTGTCTAAAGTTAGTTATCACAACACACAAAAACAAAGCGTTAGTGGTAGCTGCACTCTATATCAAAAGTTCAATATCAGATTTTGCAAAGTAACACTATCACTTAAGAAGTCCCGTTCTCTATCTTCGAAATATAATATCAGATTTTGCAAAGTAAAGGCTACCAGTAGCAAATATCTTGAATTACGGTAGATTTAATACCACCCGCTTAGGAGTTCCTTTCTTCATCTCCAGAATGTATATTCAAACTCTATGGTGTAGTTATTTCGCGAAGTAACAACTGATAGTAGCAAATATAATGAATCACTTTCAATTTACTAGAATTTATTAAGAAATTCCATTGTTCGACTCCAGAACTTATCATCAGACCTGACCTGGTTGACGACGTAGTTAGCAAAGTAACAACTACTGGTAGTAAATATCTTTAATCACAATTGATTCACTAACCTTTAAGGAGTTTCATTGTTCATTTAAGGATTTCCTTTAAGGAGTTTCATTGTTCATCTCCAGAACTCATCTTCAGACCGTGACCTGGTAAATGGTATAGTTAATAACAAATATCTTGAATCATAGTTGATCTATTGCCATTTGTTTAGGAGTTCCATCGTCCATTCCCGGACTTTATCATCATCATATTTAGGTGAGACTACTCCTAAAGTTCCCTCTTTCAAAAAGAATCATCGAAATCGGTTCACTCGGTAAAGAATTATCGCTGAACATACATAAAAAAAGATCGAATTGAGAAACTCTTCCATTTTTTTAAGTCGGTTAAAAAGGCGATTATCAATACGAACTAAAACTTTAATTCAAACCATTTAAAGATGTACCTATATTCGATTAGTAACACTCATCTGTATACCTATTAGCAAAATTAAAATAATTTAGATAATTACAAAAACATATATGGAAAAGTGAATTTTGTTACCAATATTATAAACCCTAAAAATAACATCCAACATAATAGTACATAATACGTTAATAGACATATGGTTTTCTATTCACCGTTAGTCTCACACCATTAATTTAATTTTCAGATTTGACGTCAACACCACTAATTCCTGCTCCCCGGTTTGTTCAAACGGGTGTGATTTTGGGACATGTATTGGACCAGAAAACTGTCAATGCTTACCGGGATACTCAACTGCGACAAGTAAGTTTATAAAACTTACAACATATTAACGACCTTACTGTAATGGGTTAGAGATTATGGCTGCTTTCATGCTCAGTTTTATAAATTGATTATAATAGTTAAACTTACGTAAAAATAGAACTGTAAATGTTCTAATATTTTGCAATAATTTTTACAAAAATGGTCTAACTACTATAGAGATACTATCCAAAGGCAATTGTGAGGTAACGGTTGTTACATATTTCCTTTATAATTCACTTAAACACTTTGGGCAAATTTACCATTTTGCTTTTTGGTTCCAATTTTAACTGATTAACTGAAAAGTTAACGATTTTTACTGAGAAAAAATTTATTAAAAAGGGACCTATCCATTATATTTCTAGTCTAGTTGTAAAGGTGGAAAAATTGATTTTTGGACTTTTCCATTTTTCTTATATATATAATTATAGAATACTTCACTAATATTTCTTTTCAACAGAGATAAAATTAATTAAATAAAAACTGAAAGATTATTACTGGTTTTAATGTATTTGGCGTGGCATTAATTTAAAAATAATTAAAAATCGTCCAAACTGAACATGTTTTTGTTTTTAGACACTACCACTAACTTGACCCGCTGTCAACTAGATTGCCAACCGACTTGTAAGAAGGGGATGTGCACAGTAGCGGAGTTATGCTTGTCTCAAACTGGAGGTTTCAATGGAAGTAAACCTTGCGATTCGAGCTGCATAAAATGCATAAATAACACTTGCTTGGAGTTTAGCGAATCCCGATATGAAATGAAAAGTGAGGAGTTGTTTCTTCTATGAATAGTTATTATAATTACTAAGAAAAAACTACTTAATTACTATTTCGTTTTAGAAACTAAGACTTTAAAATGTTAAGTTTTCCAAATAGTTAAATACGTTTTAAATTCTTTCTAAATACGTCATAATATTAAATATGTCATTGTCTTTGATCAATAATCTAAATTCATCATAGAGTTAAAAAAGTATTATTCGGTCAACAACAGAAAACATAATCTTTCTTATTTCCTGGTAGAAAAATGTAATTTTGTTTGAGGTTTCTCAAAAAAGTTTTCAAATTTTAATTTCGTGTCTCTCTTAGAAATAATGAGAACATAAACTATTTCAAATAATTAAATACATTTTATATATTGCCCCAGAGACGTCAATAATAAACATCGTTGATATTATTTTCAGAATATTTGAGCCATGGATTACTGCTCAGCCAGCAATTGTCTTTAAATATGTTCTAAATATTTTTTTACCAATAAATCCCACTCTGAATGAACACTGTTTTGGAACTGTATATGTATTTTTTAACGTATTCGAGCGTACAATATACTCAAAAACCCACGACATTGTAACCCGTTGTACAGAATTCCTGTGTAGGATTTATTTACCAATTTAGAAGAAAAAAATACGCCTATAAAAATCCAACAAGTGGTAGCCATCAAAATATTTTTCATTCTGTTAGTGTAATGTCGAGGGCTAATAGAAAAATGTTTTTATAAATTTAAATTAAATTCCCTGACATTTTATTTATTTATTCACCATCTTTTATGTATAGTACATATGGCGGAACCCCTGTTACATGAGCAATCAGTCAACCATAACAATTGGTATTGAAATTTGGTTGGTAGACTGTAAGAGATTTTACAATGAAAATTCTTTATAGCACATTAGACGAAAAAAAATACAAAAGTATAATTAAAAAAAAACTATTGACATGATTTGGGATGGGAAAGACAGGAAGGACAAGGACATAAAGGAAAAGGTTTCAGGAAAGGCGGGACTTTTTTTCTTTTTGAAAATATTTAGGGACGTGATTTTCTTGATGTAAGGATAAAAGTTGGTGTTAATCACGGATCTTCAGCCATTTGAGAAGTGACCTGTATTCAGAAATATGATCATATTTTCTGAGGCCGAAGATATACCGGATGCATAAATTTTGAAGACGTTCCAACTTGCACAAATATTATTCATTAAGATCAGGATAGTACACATCTCCATAATCAATTAATGGTAATAAGAGTGTTTGACAAAGGTAGATTTTCGTTTTAATCGGCAAAAAATTTTGATGTTTGAGTTTCTTTGAGACAAATTTTTTTTAAATTTATTTTCGATTTTACTCTTCTTGTTTTCTGTTAACCATAACCATCATATATTGCGGGGTAATTAAAATCTCCTTTCACCACCATTTGTAAAGCATAAGCCAGTGGCATTACACATATTGTAATTTCCATTCAACACTTTTAATAAGTGAAAGCCATTTAACGAAAAGAAAAATGAAAAGAAAATTTCCTAGTGATCTATTAACACGTACAAGTGCTGATACAAAGATATATAGAACGATAATTTAGTAAGAGTTGCTATAGAATAGCTTTATACTACATCACAATGAGCGTATATTTATTTTATTTCCCAGCATCCGACACGAATGAAAAGGAATGCGAGCCTATTTGCAAGCCAGACTGTGTCAATGCTACCTGCAGTAGTCCAGGTGTCTGCTCCTGTCATGAAGGTTACGGATTTGATAAGGAGAAACATATCTGTAAACCAATGTGTTATGGTAGTTACGATTGTAACAACGGAGTATGCAGGAAACCGGATCTATGCGTTTGCGACGTTGGATACAAGTTAGCTGATTGCAATTTTTATTTCAGTTTCAATTTTTTTACGTACAAGAACGAGGTGTAGTTTTTGGTTTAGCCTTTTGTGCGTAGAATTTCAAAAAGAAATTATGGTAAATAATAGAAAATATTTGAGGAATTGAGAAAGAGCTGAGATCGGTGCACTACTATACTCATCATATTCTGTTGAGGCAAAAGTTACCACAGATTTCAGTAACAGGCTTTTGAAGAAAAAACAATATCATTGAAGAAATTTCAAACCTCGTATTTAACGGTAGTTAATTAAAAATTTTTATAAGTATTCCGAAATTACATTTGGTTTTATTTACGACTAGATAAATGTCAATGGGAGCCATTTAATAGAAGGTGTACGTATTCATATCAAAGTACCAGAAACAGTACTTTTCAGATAAATCCCCAAAGATAGGCTCAGTCAGAATAATCTGTTAAATAGCATAAAAAATAATAACGATCATATTTTAGGTTCTGAAAATACAGTCAAAAAAAACTTATAAATTAGTAAACACATTTTTAAGCCCTTGTTGTTTCGATGCCTGTTTTAAAAGTAGTCAGCTTCAACTATTTTGATCGATATCATCAAGGCACTCTTTACAGATTGGAAGATTCACATGGAACTGCGGCAGTTTTTGAAAAGAAAATTAATTAAAATTGATACCTGTTCATTGCAGAATGAATGGAGACGTAAGAGGGTGCATGCCGGACTGCACCATGGATTGCGGAAATGGAACATGCATAAAACCTGATACTTGTCACTGTGATGAAGGATATAATTTAGGTGAGATGGGAAGTACTAGGCATATTTTTTCAGTATACCTTTAGATTGAAGCGTCCGAAGTGATAAAATGTTAGTAAGGAAATTACTTGGAATCGAAAGTAATATATAGACGAACACATATAACGATAACATTTTAATACTTTGTTACTAGATATTACACACACACCCACATGTGTGCGTGTGTACATGTATATATATATATATATATATATATATATATATATATATATATATATATATATATGTGTGTGTGTGTATATATAAAGTCTATACATCAAGTTTGTTTAATAAATCACATGTAAATTAATTTCAATTATAGGAAGAAACGACATGAACGCAACGATCTGTGTACTGGCACGCAAGGAAGTTTCTAATTTCGTCAAGCCTGACGCGTAAGTACTTGATATAATATTTATAATGTTTGTTATAAAATAGAAATTAAAATTGAATATTTGCGAATTTCGTTGTGTCCAATAAGACCTTTGTATTTAAAATTTGAAATCAATTGGACACTGACACCAACAAACCATCTCCATAAATGTTATTTAAAATCGTCTGGAAAAATATCACTTTTCCTAATCACTAGTTTTTCTGCTCAAATACTAGCTCATGTTAATACTCGAATTGCGGAAATACAAGTGTCATTACTTTTTCTCGTTATTTCGTAATTACTCGCTAATTTATAGCAATTATTTTGAAATCTAATAGACTACTTCAGTTCTTTTCTTTCATTGTTAAAATGTACATAATTTTTTTTAATTCACCTAATTATTATTAATTTATTATCAATATATAGAATATTTTAAATAATAACATAAAAATAACAATAAATTTTCATAAATTTTTTTGAACAGACCTGACGGCAGTTCAAATAAAACTGTTTACATAACTCTATCAGTACTGGCAGTGATCACTGTTGTGGCGATAGCATCTGCAGTTTATTGGTTTAAATTCCGAAAATCTGGTTCCTACTCAACAGAGCAAGGTATGTTGTGTAAAAGTAAGTTCAGTCGTTTGAAATCTTTTCCTAAATATCTGAATTAAGGTGTACGCCATATTAATCAGTTTTTAGATACCTAGTTAGTTTAGTTAATTTATTCTCTTTTAGTATTAACTTATTTCTACTTTATGTCTGTTTATATATTTGAATTTAGAAAGTTCTAAACACAAATCTTCAAAGTGATCTCAACTAAATTTACTATGATCGTTAACTAAATTTTCTAGTTTGCTTCTTAAATCTGAACAGAAGTTTTAGAAAAAATATAAAACAATCTCTTAAAAAAAAGAAATACCACTTTGGCGTTTAGAGAAGAATAGAATTAATTTATTACATAGAATTAAATGTTTATATGTCACTTACCGGAGACAATAATTTATAAAAATATTTCCTTGTTTTGCTTGTAATAAAGTTCAATCATTAGAAAAAAAATAATGAAAAAAACATTATTTTTGTACCAAAAATTATTTACTCCATCCTATTACAATAGAGACTATACCAAGAAATAAGAATACATTTAAATGATAAAAACTTAATAATTAAACAATTTTTTTTAATTAAACAATTTATTTAACCATCTTAATTTCTTTCTGAACTCCGAAAATATAATTCAAAGTTCAGTGAAAAGTCTATTTAAATATAGAAAAAATCCTTCAATTTCAAAATATTTCCCTTTTAGAATATTAAGATATAAGGTTAAAATTTACCAAACAAAATAATTGTTACATAAATATGTGCGTGGTATGAAATCTTCATTTATGGAATTAAAAGATTCTAACTTTATGTTATAGTTTGAAATCTGACTAACAATTTATAGTATATGTGGAACGTTAATATTTTGATTTACATAAGTAAAAGTAATAGTGCATGATGGCAAATTTGCAAAAAGAATTTTAGGGGAAATTGATAAATTTGAGTAATCGTTACATGCACACTTATTTATATGCAACCGAATTTCATATGAATGTTTTTTAATGTTTTTTTAAAATGTTTCTTTATTATATAACATAATAATGTAGACCTTTTTCTTCCATTCATACATCTCGCTCTAGAGTTTTCATTCAAAATACGTGTTGTACTTATCGATTTATTATTTATTTTGGATTACTCAAAATTAAAGTGTAGTCGATCACAAAAATATAATATCTCCATTTCTATTTTCAGCTTTTCACCCATAGAAAGCGAATTGTTCATCTTAATAACAAGGACGAGCTCAATTTATCACATCAAGGCCTAAAAGGTTTCCATTCTGTTTCTAATAAAGGTATATAAGAAGAAGTATTGCTGCCCTAAATAATTAGAATCTCAATAGCAGGTGCATGCGCTATAGGTGAATGAATCGGCTTTTTGAATGTTTTAAAATATGATAATTTCAGTATCTTATGTTAAAATAAGTTGTGTAAATGAAAATATAATGACGAATAATATACATGACGTCTTGTGATTGAGTTCATATTGTTTTTAAGAAATAATATAGTATTTAAAGTTTAGTATAAGTCTTGATCTATGAATAAATTATTTTGCATGTAAATCTGAAAATATTACTTTTACTGATAATTTGTAAGAACAAAGTTTTAAAAAAATAAAATAAAATGTTCACTTATAAATAATATGTAATTTTATTTTATGAAATTACGGCATTTTCAATAATGTAATATAGAGGATTTAAAAAGTGTATTAATTTATTGCGAATGCAAATTATAAAAAATTAAATAGAATAAAAGTTATAAAATATAAAAATTTTCCAGTGCCTATCTGACAAAGCACATGAAAATGATAGGTAATTTAAAAAAATTACATGTTTTTTTACATAAAATAGCTTAATTTTGTCTACCATTTTAACATTTTTTATTTTATTATACGTTGATAACTAAGGTTAAAACAAAAAAAAATTCTATCTACACTTTTACGTCGTCTTCTACCCATGCAGTCACGCAGGTATAACGAAACGCCGCACTCCTCTATAATAACATATATGCTTTGTTTTACTTATTCCTGTACATACCTTCAATACTATTATAACATACGTTTTTATAATACCTGGATTAAAATATATACTATTTGAGTTGAGTTAATTAGATTTCTCCTAAGAAAAATGTTATACCTTTTTTAAATCATTAACAACATTTTGGGTAACAGTATGCTGTTACAGATAGGAATTAATTAAAAATAATTTTCTATAAAATTTTCAGAATTTGCATGAACTTAAATTAATATATTTCATTATATTAATTTAAGTTTATTAAAATTCTGAAAATTTTAGAGATGAAATATATATTTTTCTGTGAACTGTTGAAGTATTTAAAATATCTGTAACTATTTATAATTATCTATGTTAAGTAAATATGGAATTCTACATTACTTGGAGGATGGTATGATCGATATTTTATTAAATCAACACTCCTATAATCTAAAATAATACGATATGCTTGCGTGACCTAGAACTTTAAATTAAAAATATAGTATCTATTTGCCAGTTCATTTTTCTAAGACAATTTTGGTAAGTTTTAACTAGTACACACAAGGTCCTTACAAGTCTTTATTTAACAATCTGTCTCTCACCCTTTTTGACACTGAACTAATTATGCTAATAATTATTGCGATATAGTCTGTATATGAAGTTGTGCAGTAGCCTGTTGGTTGTTATTAATTAATTCTGATTCGCTATAATCGTCATTTCCTTCGTAAAGACATTTTTTTTAAATTTTTCGTCAGTGCTACATTTCATTTCTTCATTGATATCTTATTCAATAATATTTTCTTTTATTTCTGATTTTTATTGGACTACATCTCCCTCAATTTTTTTTCAGTTTTTGGTAATATATTCCATCTTTCAAGTGTGGCATAACTCCAAATAACGTAGTTTAGAGGAATGCAGCAGTTAACGCGGAAAATAGATGACGCATTGCTTTCATTTTGAATGTTTTGTTTATTTGCAGTGTCTATTTGCAGTGTTTTACACTTGAGTCACTCTATTCATAACAGCATCCAATTCTTGCAACTTATGCTTTAGATTATTCATTCAAACTTATTTGTGTGCTTGATGCTTTTCATTTCATAATATCTATATCGATAATTTTTTTAATTTCCATTTTACAAATAATGTGATTGATGAATTTTATATAGGATTGTTTGTGTGTTGTGAGACAATAACAAAGTATTATTTTTATGAAGTATTATGATTCAAATAGAATAGATTACTACTACATAACAGTAGATGGCGTTTTTATCGCTTATATTCGATTTTGATCGATTGATTGCAACTACTTAATAGTATATTATGTTTTTGTCATATTTATTTTGTCAATTTATTTATCTAAAGATTATGTTTGAATAAGAGTTATCATTGGTTCCTTTTACTCGCTAAATCTGTAGACGATTTAATCGGTTTTTGCCCGTTGCAATATATCAAAAACATTTTGCAACGGGCAAAAACCTTTCGAATATTCTTGGAGCTTCCTCTTGGCAATAGCTGATTTTTACCCGTTTACATTCTTATTAATATATATAATGTGAACCCAATCCTTCCTAGCTGTTTCCCATCTCCCTTTAAGAGAAATCACGAAAAATATTGAAAGATAAATAGTTAGGGTGCGAAAAATCAACACTGCACTTAAATAAGTTAATTCACTGGCTTTTAATCCCATTGCACTATTCAGCATATTTTATTCCCACTCGTTTTGAAAAATGATTCACCAAAATTTTGAAAAGAAAACCATAAAATGTTTATTATTATTATAAAGTAGATATTACGTTACAGTGGATATTCTTACGATTGTTATTGATATCGTAGGGCTCCTTTTCTTAATCCTTCATAATTTCTTTTTTAATTTACTAATTTTCGTAAGATTCGATAAAGTAATTACCTCAGGCGAGGCCATAAGCATAATGAATATTTAGGGATGTAAATAATCTCATTACATTTAATTATAACATTAACTGAGTAAAGAAATAAATTATAAAAGGAACTCTTATTTTATTATAAATACTTATATATTTATAATGTGTTGATTTCTCAAACCAACATAATATCAAGAGATGGATACAACATAATATCATGGAGTGGAGACCCTGGGAGTGCAAAAGACAAGTTGGGGGGCCGCAAATGCAATGGATGGCATTAATGCAAAGGATGATATAATGAGAGTGGCGGGTACAGACTGGATTCAGACAGCTTAAAATAAAACCGAGTGGTGCAGATTGAAGGAGGCCTACACCAAAATGGTTAAAGATAGCTTATGATGATATGATGATATACCAAAACAAATTGGAATAGAGGGACGAAATTCTATTGATCTCCCCTCGGCTACGGTCTTAACCTCAAAAGAAAAACAAAGTATACTGTTTAAATTCCGAACGCGATTTTTTTAAGTTTATAATATTCGTTACGTGTACAATTTAAATCATAGTTTGAATCGTATTTACTTTACACTTGTAGGTAACCAACTTATACGCTGTCACTAAGAAAATTGTCTCCTTTGTCACTATATCGGATATTATAGTTTACTGGTTATTAAATGAATAAATTGATTGTTAAATTTTTTATTCATTTAACAACCAGTAAACTATAATATAATATATATAATACAACCAGTAAACTATAATAATTTTTCCGAGGCAAAAAAATATATATTGCGCTAACAAATTATCTGCCTTCAATGTCTTTCGAATTTATATTATTATTTTAGCATGATAAAGTAGATGTGATAAAGTAGACACAATATTAATTTATTCTCAAACATAAATAATGATCGTGTTAAGTTTTTACTTCATTGATTGTTTTCATAAAGTAACGCAATTTTTTTCTGCTAATCACAATTTGACGAATAAAATACTGGTATTATTCTCTTTTATCCAATTGATATACATAACACCTGATTTATTCATATAAATGTATTATGATTTGCTTTTAAAGCAAACCCTTATTAAATTATTTTAACAAAAATTAAACCTAATATAGTACCATCCTTGCAAAATTGTTTTTATTAACAAACTTTTAATTATTCATAATTTTCTCCTTTCTTCCTTCATGTCAAATTTTATAAAGTAACTAGCTAATACCAGTGATTTCTTTCGCATAGAAACACATTACCGGTACTTTTTGTTCTTCCCCAGTCTTCCGATGTTAATCTTCCAGGACTTCTCTATACTCAATATTCCTAGTTTTTCTCCTTGGCTAAAGGATGAAAAAAAATGTCTGGTGAACTGACTCTAGAGCACGCCCATGGGAGCAACAGTATCCCCATATCCACACCAGCTAATTTCAAACTCTATTCCCTTGTTTTATTTACAGTCATAAACGTAGCAAACTTTTACAGGAAATTCTACATGCTTGCACTTAAACTGGTAGTGTGAAGGGATCAGATGAATTCGGGGGATGAAAACGGCTTCTCCTTGGTTGATGCCTTTGATAATCTTTTATTTATTTTTGTGAGTTCTTAGATTTTAATGCGGTAAGAAAATTTACAGGTCAATGGAAGAAAAATATTAGTGTGCTATTTGGTACTTACTACTTAAGGGATGCATTTAGAAAATCATAAAACAGGCATCCATTTGTTGTACTAGAAAGACCAAATGTGAATTTACATGTTTGTAATTTTAAAATAAATATACTTCTAATACAAACTTTTATGCATTATTTCTCATATTTATGTGTTGAATTAAAAAATCTTTGATGATGACATCGCAAGTTATTTAAAGCAAAACTAAAGGATTATTAAAAACATTCATAGATCTCACTCTGTACTTATTCATCAACAGACCTCTTGTTCTCTCCTTTTTTTAATTCTCTCATAGAACTGAATAGGCAAAATTCGTGAACTATTCACTGAATCCATTTCGAGTCATCTTTGTTCTCCTGCATATCTAAATATTGAATGAAATCGAGTGATGAAATTTTTGGTTTAACAACTTAGATAACATTATAAATAAAACCAAATTTTACGTATCTAGCTTTATTGGGTATTAACATACGTAATATATTTCTGTTACATATAAATCTAATAAAATAAAACAATTAAACTGAAACTTGAAGATTGATCGAAAAATCCACCTCCAAAAAAAGTTTTTATTTTTTTCTATTATCTACAAAATAAGATATGAAAACGACGAAAGTTTGTCTGAAACTTGAAGTTTAGGAAAAAACATATGTTTAAGATTACTGTACAAAAGTTTATATACACTGCATTGACAATTTTGTTTTAATTTGTTGTCAAGTAAATAGAACTACGAATTAATTATTTTTTGTCCACCGCTACTGACAAAATTTAAACAACAAATGCCTATCAACTTTCTATCACCTCAAATTTCAGAAGTATCAAGATATGGATAGTTAAAGAGTTCTAACTACAGTCTGTTTCAGTTGCAAGAAACGTAAAACAAACATAGTCTCAAATATCTTTTCTATACTGCTTCAATAAAAAACAATTAACGTTCATAAAAAGGTAAAATTTAATTCAACTTTAAAAAAGAGTTGAAAACTCACCAAAAATACTCGTGTGAAAAATTTGCCAAATTCTGAACGGATTCATTTAATAATAAAAAGATTTGAAGGAAAAAACTTTCAGCTCAGTTTACCTATTCGTAATTCAAATTTATATAAGGACAAAGCAGAACATGTTACCATGTTGACGTTCGTAATTCAAAATTATATAAGGACAAAGTAGAACATGTTCCCGACTTGATACTATGGACTCCAACTCGGTACTATGGATACGCAACAACTCGATATTATGGATCCGAAAAAAAAATTTTTTTCTTAAAAATTTTGGCGTTTTGTAACACTTTGTAGGAATTCATTTGAGGTGCGAATGTATGTTTAGCAATTTGGAATTCCGCAATTCATTCTTATTAAAATCAAAACCTAGGTATTAAATTGAAAACAATTAAAAATTATATAAGGAAAAGGTAGATTCTTTTCTTTATATAATTTTTGATAACCAGCTTGATATAGGAAACGAACTTGAAAATTGTTTTGTTTTAAATTGTTGATGTAATAGGCCTAAAAGAACTTGGCATATTTTTTCAGATGAATGTTTTAGGTATTTACTATTATGTTTGGCAAAATATTTATTATGCATAATACATAATATTTCTCAAGTACGATTGTTTTATTTGTATACTTTTTTCTTGTTAATAAATTCAGAATGCTAATATTGAAATTTAAAAGTGACCAAAATTATTTACAATAAAACAATACCGCTAATCGATTAGATATCAGTAAAGGAATTCTGAATAGCCCGATGTTGGCAATTCTATTTTGCATTTTTTTGTGAAGTTTTCAATAAAAATTTTCTCGGACTCCCTACTAAGAAGAAATTTTATAAATAAATTTTTTTTTCTATTCTTTAGGTATTAAAACTATAACTGTTTTTCAACAGATATAAAAAAAATTTGTTAAATGTGTTTAATACACACAAAATAATGTGTTTAATACATACAAATCAAATTAACACATAATAAGTGCCAGCTAACCTAAAAACATATTGCATTTTAGAAATTTTCTATATTTATACGCTGAAAAGTACTTCTATGATTTAAAAAATAAAATTTTCATCAGCTGTTATTTATCTTCCAATTAATACCTGGTTTTAAACTTAGGTTATTAAAAGAAATGTTAAAATTCCCTGACTTTTTCTATTCCATTTCTGAAGCATTAAATAGTATTTCAGTGAAAAAATAACATTTGTTTGGTTCAACTTTCTGCAAAAAGTAAAAATCATTCATTTAAAAAAAATGATTAACATAAATATTTATCAAAGTCACAACTTCATCGATCGTAATCGCGATCTTTCATCTTAAACTCGAATCTGTCCGCTAAATGATTGAAAATTAAAAGCCTTGTACACTCCTAAAATAGTTTAAGGAGATAAACAGTAGTAAAAATTAACGTGCTAATATAGTGACTAAAATATTCTTAACGTAATCATAGGTTACGGACACAAGAGTGTGATCTAGTTGTTGGCATTTGCGACTAGAAAACAACCAGGTATAAAGCGTTTTGGCACAATAACGCCAAAAATATATTCGACGGCGTAAACCTACGATAACCAGAAAAAATATAACGCTGAATAAATTTAATAAACCTTTTAAAACAAGCGTTTTAAAAGAAGTGAGTGCTAAATAGAGTCATTAGTTTTAGACTTTAGTTATGTTTTTAACGATATAAAAATCGCGGTGGTGGTTAAAGCTACGAGCCAAACTTCAATATAATTAGGAATCAGATGTGCAGTAAGGCTTTTGGATAACCTACGATCGTGCAACATTACAATTCTGATAGCACACCACAAAATTTTACAAAAACACCGTTAACAATAGCTTTTTTGCGCCATTTCGCAACAGAAAAAGTCGTTTTTCATAGAAATGGTAATCAAAATGTCCGAAGGCGCGTCAAAACTTTTAATAAAGCGTTAGTCATATGTATTTAAGGTTAAATAATATTATTTTCCTCAATCTACGGTTGAAAAATTAGAAAAAAGTACTTTGAGGTAAATTATTGAAATTTTCACAAAACTGTAATGAAATAAATCTATTTTTTTTTAATAATAGCTAAGCGGTAAGTGAAACTATTTGTGTGGCTAAATGCCCCGAGTTGTATCGTTTGAGTAGACACACGGTGTGCTTCCGCGAAAATTGATTTGGTACATTGCCATACAATGCTAGATAAAGATCAGTATCTTATAGCGTTCTTTAGAGGAAATTTTGTTTTACGTAAAATCAAATAGTCAAACAAGGTAAACCAGTAATTTTCCATGGAATGTGGGGAATTATGTTCGTATAATCGGACGCTATGAAAAATTATTGAGATATTTGAACTGGTTGTCGTCCGGATATAGGTATCACTCAGATATAAGTAATGATTATGTCATTTAATTAGTTGTCATTTGGATATAGGAAAGGGAGATGTGTCATTTCGTGACACACGAAATGATGCATATTCCATTGCTTGAATGAATACACAGGCGCACCAGAATTTACGTTGACTGTTGAAAAATACTGACATTTTATTATTTTGTATTTTGTACCTGGATTACGGTATAGGGTTATATAAAACCTAACTTTCGGAAAATGTAAGGGTTTATCGGAATATTTTTAGGTTTACTGATAATTTCAACAGGTGGAATGAAATATTAAAAATTTATATTTAATAAAATTTTAATAATTTCACTTGTTGACGCCCTCAATTACTTATTTTTTACTTTCTCCTTTTAAAGATTCCGAAGAAAAAAAAAGATTATTTTTAATTTCTGCGATATTCGTACATTATTTTAGTTAACTGGAATTACTATCTCCAGAGATATAGCCAACTTTGGAATCTATTTTGTACGAGCCGCATCTATTTTGTACTAATTGGTCGAAATTATTTACTAGTTTTCATTACATTTACATAATCCGGTGGTCAGATTTCATAATTAGGTAACTTTCATTTATTTTTCTTCTAATATTTTAGGAACTTAAAATGCTATAAATTTTCAAGAATAAATTAATTTTGAAATTATTACAAAAATCTGTGGTAATTAAGAATATTAGCTTGTACAGAGAATTATGTAAATGAAATTTTTTCTTTTGTACTACTAGTAGAGAACTCTTAGGATTACCATTAAAACGTATCGTATTCTATTACCATTAGAACGTATCGTATTCTATTACCATTAGAACGTATCGTATTCTATTACTTTAAATTTAGTTTTTTTTTCAATTTAGCCCTTTACTTAATTTCTTAATTGACGCTGTTATAAGATCGTTCTCGCTGTTTGATATTGATTTTTTCCACATCATTTTTACAATAAAAACACGAACTTTTCGAGACATGTCATAAAAAATTATCTGGAATCATTTTATATGTTAAGTGAGGCAGCTTTAAATTTTTGCTTGAAATATGTATATAAGATTGGAAATGTATATAAGATTGTAAAAGCGTAAACAAACTATAATTGATTAATATGTTCAAATTATAAAGCATGACAATATATATATTTAATTTAAGAGCCGTTCTCGATAATACAGAATAAGTAAGATCTAACGACTTTCTGTTAGGGAATTTCGTTTCAATAACGATCTAAATTTGCCTCCAGTTTCGCAGCTGTATAATAGATTAGACTTCATTAAACCATGCCATATACGTCAGTGTAAACTTCCGTTCCGCCCACGTAGACTGATGATCATATGTCATTCATTTATTATAATTAGAAATTGTGAAATAGGGAAACGATCCGGTGTAGCTGATATTATCGCAAAGTATGATGACTTTTGCACTCGAGAAGGAAAACGACCTTTTCAATTATACTGGACATAAAATCCTTCTCATTATCTATAACGATCAAAATTAAAATTTCATGATTAACTTTTATGCCTATGATAAAAGCATATAAACAGAAAAAGTTTTTTTAAAGGAAGGAAAAGAAATTATGATATTGTCGCAATATATGATGGCTATTGGCTATTGAAATGCAGAAGATAAATGATCTTTTCAATTATACTGGACATAAAATTCTTCTCATTGCTCATAACGATCAATATTAAAATTTCGTGATTAACTTAATATACTTAAGATAAACATATATAAGCAGAAATAGTTTTTTTTTAAAGAAAGGAAAAGAAATCATAACCACTAGGTGATTTTGCTGCATACGTGTTTACAAAATTTATTTTATTCGTTTTCAAAGAAATATTATGGCTTTGCTGTATCAAACGGCAAGATGTGGTTCATCATCAACTATTTCAACCGGAGTAATACGTCTCAATGTGAAAAACATTTATCTAGATCTTTTTCCCATGAGGTACCATTTTCGTTGTCTTCAAAATCAAGAAAATATTGTATTCTAAATTAAGGCAAATGCATCTCGAAGTTAATAAATTTTCCTTATATTGATATAAAAGGTAAAAAAATATCAACATATTGAAAATCAATTTAAAAAAAAATTTTAATTTACACTGAAATATTTTATATTACATTACGTTGAAACAGAATGTTGGCTATTAATATTAGCGTTGTGATAATAAAATAATAGGGGTCTGTTAACAACTTTGCTAACAACACAATATCATGTCTGCAAACTCAAATTCAAAACTAATGCACGGTAACTATGATAACAATTACCACCTACCGGAAATTGTACGAAGCTGTACTATTGAATTTACATTAATAGATAGCTCTACAATGCGAATTATAAGTAATTCGGTTTTTCTTTTAAATCAAATAAATTTCGTCTTTAGACTCTACAATATTAAGTTAACCTTGTGGTACGAAGTATTATTGAGGCATAAAAAAAGAAGCTTGTCAAAATTCCGCTTTCTACTTTAGCTATGTGTAATTTCGAAACAAATATTTCCTCCTGTATCAATTTATTAGTCTTTCTCTTTTTTGGTCACCGAGGGATTGCTGATAAGAATGTGACTAATGGTGTGATTAGGGATTTCGCTGGAACGCGGTTTCTGTTTCATAGTATACGTCACATACTCGTAAAATTCACTTGCCGCATGACAGCGAATTGAATTTATAAATGTCTCTGTTTTTCCTATCGATACCTTCATTCAAGTTCGGACGATACGTGCAAGTGGTTCACTAATTTACTATTTTTAAACATTTACAAATATTATTATCTTTTACAATATGTTGCTTTGGTTCGAGTTTTTATTGTGCTATGCCTCTGTTTTTGTGTTAGTGCATTCTTATACTGTTCGGCCTTTTACAGATTTCGATATCCCACCAGAAAGGTATATTTTTAAAATTTTTTAAATTTTTATTTAATAAGCAAATTTAGCAATATTTAACGTTATTTTATATTCGAATATTGTAAAAAATGTTACAATGCTGCTAGCGTTACTATAATGTTCAGAAAATTTCCAGAGAGTTTATTGTAAATGTAATTTTTAAGGTACAATAAAATATAAAAAATAACTTTAATTAGGAAGTTTTAAGAATGTGAAGAGATCAAGAAACAAAACAAACTTATTATTTCACCTTTTTTTTCAAAGCCACTGTTGTTTCGTTACTTTTAGGATATTCATATATTTTTAAACGATTCAATTCGAATATACAAACTATTACTATCCTTACTAGTTTCTTTCGCAATATTGCTTAGTTTCGCTTTGATAATATATTTTAATCGAAGAAAAATTAATATTTTCAAGGGAAATTTAAATTTTGCAAATTACAAGACGTTGACTTATGCAAAGGTAAGCCTTTTAAACGGATATTGTGACAGATTTTGGTGCAAATAGAGATGTAAGAGAATTAAATATGTCGAAATTATTTTTTTTTAATTTTAATTTTTTCATAGTTTAAATGCTTCTACAGAAATGACACGAAGCAAAAATAATTAAATTTCTAAGTTAGCGAAAACGAAGATGTTTATAAACGTGCAAATTTAAACATTTAACGATTCCTAACGGTTCCTTTAAAATATTCAGTAGTTTTCAGCGTGTAAATATATTGCCTAATACATCTTTCACAGCTGTAAAAATAAATAACTATTTTGTCTGTGCATACATACAAAAGATTCCATTTCTTGCATGTCAACTCACGATAAATAATGATTATACTGGAAATTCAGTTTTTTCTCAAGTTTTTTTGGAATATAGTAATGAACGTATAGTAATGATTAAGTACTTAAGGGCTGATAATTATTATTAAAACGTTAAGTGCTCACTAGTTTTGTTTATCCAAAAGTCTTTATTAAAAATATTTATATATAAAAATTATCATGGTAAAGTTTCTGCACAAAAAAAACAAACTATTTGTTCTGTTGCTACATTTAGAATAAGGAATATAGCTTTATATGTATATTTTGATCTTGGTCTAGAATTATATATGAGAATCTAGTTTTATATAAACTAAGTTATTGTTCCTTTAATATTATAAAAAGAAGATACCATTTTTGACGTGTTTTCATTGCAGTCAAATTATAATAGGAAAAGACATTCAGCAAAATAGGCCAAGGTAGTCCGTACTATGCAGTGTGCAACATTTGAGAAATATCAGAGTATATTTTGATGGTATTATTATAATTATTCTCACAGTTTTTGATATTAGCATGTGAATGAACGCTAAAAAAACAAAATAATAAATTTACAGTTTCATTTAATCCACACTATTAATAATATTCAAAATAATGAATATCCACACTATTAAATGAGACTTTAAATCATTCTAAAAGTTGCAATTTTGCATACAATTTTTTCGAAGAAGTCACAATAATTTGCTGTGAGTCATTTATAATATAAGTATTTTAACGGAATTTACTATAACATAACAACCGAGGGAAATGAAACTGCTTAGTATGGAAAGCGTAAATATTCCAATGCAACTAACTATAATAACAAGATCAAGGAAAACATGTCTGGTTAGCATGAAAGTCTAAATATTCCAATGTAATTATATTCTGAATATTCCAATGTAATTATATTCTAAATATTCCAATGTAATTATATTCTAAATATTCCAATGTAATTATATTCTAAATATTCCAATGTGACTATAAAGACACGATTGATGAGAATGAACACGTTTAGCATGAAGAAGTAAAAATGGATAAAGAAGTATTGAAAGTATGTACAAAATATGACATGTGAGTTTTGTGCTTATGCGAATTTACAGATGTAAGACAATAAGTTTTACCGACGTTAAAAATGACCTACCACTAACATTTATAATACGTCATGTAAGTTTATATACGGATGGTCCATTAGGATGTGGTACATCACAATCCTAATTAAATATCTGAAATTTATGTGAATAAATTTCGAATATAAATTGTAATTTTGAATTATTTTTATTTGCAGGGATATTTTAACATGCGGTTCATGCATCAACGGGCATTGCACTGAACCACAAGTTTGCATTTGTAATGACGGTTACAGTGTCAATACGAATATGGAATGTGATCCTGTATGTGTACAGCCGTGTCTTAATGGTACATGCGTTGCACCTAACAAGTGCGAATGCAAACCTGGATTCGAAAATGTGGGTTAGTAGGTTCTTCATTTCAAGTTAAACTCTCTAACACTTAAGATATGTCGTCATCGTGGTGTGTTGTGTTCATCACAAGGCATGCCGCCTTTGGCGGCGCGACTCACCGCAGGGACCCGGGTTCTATTCCCGGTCTCTCGTCGAGCGGGGCTGGATTGGTGTTATATTTAAGTGTAAGAGATTACTCTCCTAGCAATAAGTCCGTATCAATTAGAGACATTAAAGTAGATAAATAAATAAAGATATACGCACGTCACCTAATAATCTATATTCTTTAATTTTAATTTAATTTTTAGGAACTAACTCGTCAAATGTATGCTCGCCCATTTGTACACCTGCTTGCGAAAACGGTGTATGTGTGAAACCTGGAAAATGTGAGTGCAATCGTGGATATGAAAAGGTTACTCAAGAAAATCGATGTGAACCCATTTGCAGTAATACGTGTTTGAACTCTGAATGTATTGCGCCAGAAATTTGCAAGTGCAATCCAGGGTATACGTAAGTTTTAAGTTTATTTTAAACTGTTAATCAAAATCTGAATAACATTGGTCATATCATATACAAGCTACTTAGGTTTGTGACTGAAAAAAAATATCATCAGATATAGTCATTTTGAATTATGGCTTTTTCCATCTTCCTGTTTAATAATATTCAATACAAAATTTCTAATAATTCCGTAAAACAAAAGTTCTAAACTAACAAGAAGAGCGTAAGTTTCCCGCATGGATAGTTAACATTTTCAACACTTAAATTGGCATTCAAGTAAAAATAATTCTTCTGAAGTATTAATTCGTAATACCTCACTGTATATCTCTATCTATTGAACAGCTAAACCGATGTTTACAAAATAAATATATGTTATATACAACAAATATATGGACGGTTTATCAAAGAAGAAACGTAGAAACTATAACTATTGTTCCATAACATGTATTTTTTGGATTATTTATATAGGTACCCATCTAAAAAAATAATTAAAGAACTTATAAAATTATATGCGTAAAAATATACTACTTATATTATTTTCACTACTTGATGGTGTGTACATAGAGAAGCTACCTTGTTTTTATTGTTATTATTAACCTATACCTTTATTAACTCTTCCATAAATATGTCTCAGTGATATGTACAATATATAATAATTTTATTAAAATCTGTTTACTTGTTCGGCGGATATAAAATATTTTTAAAATTGGCATTATTAACTTTTTAAAGCAGCTATATTGCTATTTAGTCATTATATTTGGTCGAATGAGATTTATGTTCATTACATTTAAACGTTTAACAGTCGCTTAATCTCAAAATAAAATTAATCAACGAGCATCTTTGTAGAAAGTATCCGGTGAAGTACCTTATTCAATACAAGATTTGCGTAGGAAACTATTTGAAAAACCAATCAATAATATATATTTTTTATATTTTTAACACCAGAATATATTACTGTATTTGTCAAATGACAGACATTGAAAGATAGTATGAAAAAGAATTTAAAAAACCACTTTTTAAATTATTTACTAAGCAGCAAGTTTCAAGTTATCATCAAATTTTTAATAATTTATTCATTTTAAAAGCATTTGTTAACATTTGTAGACTAGTAATTATATAAATATGTAGATTGGGAAACTTTTAGAAATAAAAAACATATTTGAATTTTCATTAAAATATTTCTGGGAGCTTTCTCCTACGTATAAATGAGTTTATGTATGCAAATATGGTTTGATATATGGGGATAAATAATGTTTTTAAGATAAGTATTTTTATAAAACGCTAAATAATAAGAGGTCTGTTTCTCCAAAAGTCGTAGTCTAGTAATACTTATACCCAAACATTATCATGGTAAGGCTAAGGTAATGGTAAGGCTTGGATAAACAGAAAAAACTATTCAATCGATTGCTGCATTTAGAGGAAGGAAAATAGTTTTATCGATATAAGTAAATTTTAATCTTGGTCTGGAATTATGCATGATACTTTTTGACTAAATGAATCTAGTTTTATAAAAATTAAGTTATTGTTCCTTTAATATTATAGAAAAAAAGAACATACCGTTTGATGCCTTTTTGTTGCACTCACATTTTAACAGGTCAAGATATCCTCAAGATAGACTAAGGTTGACCATACTATGCAATATGCAATATTTGAGAAAGATCAAAGAGTATCTTTTGAATGGCTTATAATTATTCTCATAGTTTATGATATTAGCACGTGAATGAACGCTAAAAAAACAAAAAAGTAAATATACAGTTTCGTTTAATAGTGTGGATACTGATAATTACGTTAAACTCGTTTAATAGAAAATTAGGTTACTAAATTTAAATCAATAAAAAAGCATAATGACTAAAAGAAAAAAGGTCGCTGTTTGCTATTCAAGAGAACTAAAAAAAATAAAACATGAACAATTGACCCCGCGCCAAACTGTAATATAATCTGATTTCTGTGGTATACTAAAAGAAGAAATATGAATATACGGTCAGCGAGATCTCAATGCATCCTCTCGACGAGGTCGTTGATTTGGGGGTCAGGTTTGATTTGCGATAGACGTTTCGTAGGCATATGGCGGATGTAGCAAAAAATCGTTTTGAAAATTTGGATGCAGGATGCATAATTGAAAGGATGTTCAATCCTTGTCATTAATTCGTTCGCGGTATACTTCATCAGTACAAAGCCGATCAGAATCTGGCTCTATTATTTGATACCCATACGAAGCCAAGTGCAGCTTGATGATTAAACGTATACAAAAGACGTTTCTCCTTTATCTGTTTATGAGAGATTGGGTATGATAAATTTGTATTCCTTACACTTCAAAAGAGACATGGAAAAATCCTATGGCGAGTATTATTGAGTAAACTTTTATTCTTCGTATCTCATAATTTCCTGCGCTCACGCAATCATTACCTTCTTGCCATACCAACCTTTAGAATCGATTTACGTCAGAACATTCTAGTTTCCCATAGTATTCAACTGCACAACCACCTGATTGCCGTTGCGTCAGAGTATGATTTGTTTATGATGAGTGAAAGTAAATTTGTCGAAATGAGTCACCGTTGTCGTTGGTAGTTCTTGTGTACTTTTGTATTTATATTTAAACGATTAAACTGTGTTAAACCATTAAACTTTTCCTTACGATAAAAAGGTTACATATAATGTATCGATAAATTAAAATGTGTGCATGTCTGTATGCAAATCAATAAATAAATAATAAGATAGTTATGTCCACGATATATGATCCAATTAATATTCCCTAAATTTTAAATAAAATCTTAACACAAAGCAGTTTGCATTTTGGTGACTAATAATCGTGAAACTCTATTTCATAGACTACTCTTCTAATCCAATATGTTTCAATTTATATTAAATGCAATTTTGTATTACATTTCAGGTTCGAAAAGAACTCAAATACATCGTGCTCGCCGACCTGTTCAGATTGT
The DNA here is from genome assembly GCA_039881145.1 of Druceiella hillmani. Taxonomy (NCBI): domain Eukaryota; kingdom Metazoa; phylum Arthropoda; class Insecta; order Lepidoptera; family Hepialidae; genus Druceiella; species Druceiella hillmani. The sequence goes on along the minus strand of JAYKKI010000016.1, from coordinate 24,688,211 downwards.
GAATTTGGCAATTGTGTTGCACCGGAAATATGTGAATGTTTGGATGGGTATACACGTGTAACTGGTATGCACTTTTTATATAAATATAATATTTGCGAAGGAAATTCTTTTCTTTCTCTAAACCTATTAATATAATTAATATAAAAATATTGCCGATGTGTGGATTAAATAAAAAAAAACATTCCTGTGTAGAGACAGTAATACCTGCGTCAAAACGTAAGGGGAAATGATCAAAATACAAGATTTGATAAATTCTTTAGGGATGATTAATGGTATCAAACATGATTATTTTATTTATATTCAATCTTTTTATTTATTTACACAAACAGAGGCATAAATCAAATCGAAAATGAGATCAATCGGGAATACATATGTCTAAAGGTATAAAAAAAAATGAGAAACATGTTGAAATTATTCGGATATTTGATTTAAATAGCAAGCTACTGTAAAAAATATATACAGATTTTAAATACTTGCAAAAATCCGTAATTTCTCTTTTTATGAGACCAATAAAACCGAATATAAGCCGATTTGCGCGTTAACTTGCGAAAATTGCATAGTGGGTGGAGAATATTTAAAACAAAAGTATTTATGAATCGAATTATACCTATGGAGCTACTTGTCTGGGAAAATGCAAGGCAAGTGTACTCCGATTTGAAAATATGGATTCGAATTGTAATTTAGTGTAATTGTAATTTTTTTTTAATTTTTATGAATTAATAAATGTTGTTTTTAGTGAAACAGATCTGGTGATAAAAAATTTAGCGCGAAAAAGTAAACACTTTCGGCTCGAATGAAATGTGGTGAAAGGAACGACCAAAAATATGCAGTAATTTAATTCAAAATACATATGTTGACACAATAGAACTGAAAAACAATATTTTTCGTGCAGATTCTTGTAAATTAGATAAATCGAACGAGTTTCATATTAGTTTCTAATATAGAATTATTACAAATTATAGCAAAGAAATATCCTTTGTTTCTTAGAAAAATTAAATAAAGGAACATCGCATCTATTTTCTTTATACATTTTGAAATTTTAAAGATGCTTTTTATATTTAAGTTGTTCTTGTACTAAGTATAACACCAGTGCTATTAAATGGATTTCCAATATCAAGAAATATTCGAATTTGATTTTTTTAAATAAAGAATTAAAATCGATAATGAAGAATATTGATTCTCTTAATGAAGATTCGCATTTCACTTTTGAATTTCCACATATCGGTTGTATAAACCAAACTTGTATAATTTAATGAGACTTTTACAACTTTTGCGCTAGTTAAATAAAGGCAGGATAAGTTTTATTTTTCCTAATTTTACTCATTTCTGATGTTTTCAGTGGCTGACAAGAAAGAGTCCGTTTGCAAGCCTGTATGCAAATCTATGTGCGGCAATGGAACTTGCGTGGCTCCTGACCAGTGCAGTTGCGATGCTGGATTTGAGCAGAAACACCTAGGTGAAACGTGTCGACCAGTATGCAGCAATATCTGTATTAATGGGACATGTATTGCGCCTGAGCGATGCGGATGTAACGCGGGATACAAGTAAGAGTTATGCCTGCTAATTTAGTAATTTAGGTAATTTTAAGGGTTGTTACTGTAAATACAAAGGAAACTTAAATATTTTCAGTTGTGTATTTAAACGTAAACCACCCGATAACTTAAAACAAAAAAGTAGACATAAAAAATTGGATAATTTCCGCATCTTTGCATAAGTTTTCAAATTTATTCTGTCTTTAAGTTACATCGTATGGTCTTTTAACACAGATTTCCTTTTGGGTATGACATATTTTTATTCCTTGCAACTCAAAAGAAAAAAGGAAAAATCCTATGGCTTGTATTATTGAGCCAACTTTTATTATTCGTATCTGATATTTTCCTGCACTCACGCAATCATTACCTTCTTGCCTTACCAGCTTTTAGATACGATTTATGTCAGAACTTTTTAGTTTCCCACAGTATTAAACTGCTCAACCACCTGATTGCCGTCGTGTCAGATTGTGATTTGTTTATGATGAGTGAAAGTAAATTTGTCGAAATGAATCACCGTTGTCATCGGTAGTTCTTGTGTACTTTTGTATTTATGTTTAAATGATTAAACTTTGTTAAACCATTAAATTGTTATCCTTAAAAATAGGTTACATGTAATGTATCAATAAATGAGAATATTTGTATGTCTGTACGTAAATAAATAAATAAATAATAAGATAGTTATGTCCAGGAGATATAATCCCTAAATTGAAGTCCCTAAATGTTAAGTAAAATCTTAAGACAAAGGAGTGTGCATTTTGATGACTAATAATCCTGAAACTCTATTTCATAGGTTACTCTTTTAATCCAGTATGTTCCAAATGATATTAAATACAATTTTGAAATTTCATTTCAGGTTCGAAAATAACTCAAATACATCGTGCTCGCCGACCTGTTCAGATTGTGAATTTGGCAATTGTGTTGCACCGGAAATATGTGAATGTTTGAATGGATATACACGTGTAACTGGTATGCATTTTTTATAAATATAATATTTGCGAAGGAAATTCTTACCGATGTCTCTAAACCTATTAATTAATTAATATAAAAAGATTGCCGATATATGGATTAAATAAAAAAAAAACATAAAAACATTTCTGTGTAGACACTGTAATACCTGTATCAAGACGTAAGAATAAATTATCAAAATACAAGATTTGATCAATTCTTTAGGGACGATTAATGGTATTAAACATGATTATTTTATTTATATTCAATCTTTTTTCGTATCTACACAAACAGAGGCATAAATCAAATTGAAAATGAGATCTATCTTGAATACATATGGCTAAAGGTAAGAAAAAAAATGAGAAACAACATTTTGAAATTATTCGGATATTTGATTTAAATAGCAAGCGACAGTAAAAAATATATACAGATTTTAAATACTTGCAAAAATCCGTAATTTCCAGTATATTTATAACAGGCGGATGTGAGCAAAGTACGAAATAAAAACAAATAAGGTTTTGTTTTACATTTTTTGCTTGTTTTATTTATTTTATATTTAATGAGACTGCGTGCTATTTTCTTATTAGGTGTTATTTGTCTCGACTAAAGGTTTTACGATGACATGGATTTAAAGAATGTACCAAGAATAATTATGAAAACTACTCTCTTTTTTATAACGCAATTAATTATTTTCTTCAAGCAAATGAAAATAATATATCAGAGCCTCTTTTTATGAGACCAATAAAACCGAATATAAGTCGATTTGCGAGTTAACTTGCGAAAATTGCATAGTGGCTGGAGAATATTTAAAACAAAAATGGGAAAATGCGAGGCAAGTGTACCCCGATTTGAAAATATGGATTCGAATTGTAATTTAGTGTAATTGGAATTTATTTTTTATTTTTATGAATTAATAAACGTTGTTTTTAGTGAAACAGATACGGTAATAAGAAATTTAGCGCGAAAAAGTAAACACTTTCGGCTCGAATGAAATGTGATGAAAGGAACGACCAAAAATATGCATTAATTTAAGATAAAAAAAATGTAGCAGAGTCAAAATACATATGTTGACACAATAGAACTGAAAAAAAATATTTTTCGTGCAGATTCTTGTAAATTAGATAAATCGAACGAGTTTCATATTAGTTTCTAATATAGAATTATTACAAATTATAGCAAAGAAATATCCTTTGTTTCTTAGAAAAATTAAATAAAGGAACATCGCATCTATTTTCTTTATACATTTTTAAATTTTAAATATGCTTTTTATATTTAAGTTGTTCTTGTACTCTTGAGTTTTATTTCCTTATTATATTTAAAGGATATTCGCAAAATATAGATGAAATTTATTTTATAAATGTCTGTTTACATATAAATTATTTTTAAAGTATAACACCAGTGTTATTAAATGGATCTCCAATAGCAAGAAATATTCGAATTTGATTTTTTTCAATAAAGAATTAAAATCGATAATGAAGAATATTGATTCTCTTAATGAAGATTCGCATTTCATTTTTGAATTTCCACATATCGGTTGTATAAACCGAACTTCTATAATTTAATGAGACTTTTATAACTTTTGCGCCAGTTAAATAAAGGCAGGATAAGTTTTATTTTTCGTAACTTTACTCATTTCTGATGTTTTCAGTGGCTGACAAGAAAGAGTCCGTTTGCAAGCCTGTATGCAAATCTATGTGCGGCAATGGAACTTGCGTGGCTCCTGACCAGTGCAGTTGCGATGCTGGATTTGAGCAGAAACATCTAGGTGAAACGTGTCGACCAGTATGCAGCAATATCTGTATTAATGGGACATGTATTGCGCCTGAGCGATGCGAATGTAACGCGGGATACAAGTAAGAGTTATGCCTGCTAATTTAGTAATTGAGTTAATTTTAAGGGTTGTTACTGTAAATACAAAGGAAACTTAAATATGTTCAGTTGTGTATTTAAACGTAAACCACCCGATTACTTAAAACAAAAAAAGTAGACATAAAAAATTGGGTAATTTTTCGCATCGTTGCATAAGTTTTCAAATTTATTCTGTCTTTAAGTTTCATCGTATGGTCTTTTAACACAGATTTCCTTTTGGGTATGATATATATTTATTCCTTGCAACTCAAAAGAAAAAAAGAAAAATCCTATGGCCTGCATTATTGAGCAAACTTTTATTATTCGTATCTGATAATTTCCTGCGCTCACGCAATCATTACCTTCTTGCCTTACCAGCCTTTAGATTCGATTTATGTCAGAACTTTTTAGTTTCCCACAGTATTAAACTGCTCAACCACCTGATTGCCGTCGTGTCAGATTATGATTTGTTTATGATGAATGAAAGTAAATTTGTCGAAATGAATCACCGTTGTCATTGGTAGTTCTTGTGTACTTTTGTATTTATGTTTAAATGATTAAACTTTGTTAAACCATTAAATTGTTATCCTAACAAATAGGTTACATGTAATGTATCAATAAATGAGAATATTTGTATGTCTGTACGTAAATAAATAAATAAATAATAAGATAGTTATGTCCAGGAGATATAATCCCTAAATTGAAGTCCCTAAATGTTAAGTAAAATCTTAAGACAAAGGAGTGTGCATTTTGATGACTAATAATCCTGAAACTCTATTTCACAGGTTACTCTTTTAATCCAGTATGTTCCAAATGATATTAAATACAATTTTGAAATTTCATTTCAGTTTCGAAAATAACTCAAATACATCGTGTTCGCCGACCTGTTCAGATTGTGAATTTGGCAATTGTGTTGCACCGGAAATATGTGAATGTTTGAATGGATATACACGTGTAACTGGTATGCACTTTTTATAAATATAATATTTGCGAAGGAAATTCTTACCGATGTCTCTAAACCTATTAATTAATTAATATAAAAAGATTGCCGATGTATGGATTAAATAAAAAAAAAACATAAAAACATTTCTGTGTAGAGACTGTAATACCTGTATCAAGACGTAAGAATAAAGTATCTGATAAAGTATTTGATCAATTCTTTAGGGATGATTAATGGTATTAAACATGATTATTTTATTTATATTCAATCTTTTTTCGTATTTACACAAACAGAGGCATAAATCAAATTGAAAATGAGATCTATCGGGAATACATATGTCTAAAGGTATGAAAAAAAATGAGAAACAACATTTTGAAATGATTCGGATATTTGATTTAAATAGCAAGCGACAGTAAAAAATATATACAGATTGTAAATACTTGCAAAAATCCGTAATTTCCAATATATTTATAACAGGCAGATGTGAGCAAAGTACGAATTAAAAACAAATAAGGTTTTGTTTTACATTTTTTGCTTGTTTTGTTTATTTTATGTTTAATGCGACTGCGTGCTATTTTCTTATTAGGTATTATTTGTCTCGACTAAAGGTTTTACGATGACATGGATTTAAAGAGTGTACCAAGAATAATTATGAAAACTACTCTCTTTTTTATAACGCAATTAATTATTTTCTTCAAGCAAATGAAAATAATATATCTGAGCCTCTTTTTATGAGACCAATAAAACCGAATATAAGCCGATTTGCGAGTTAACTTGCGAAAATTGCATAGTGGGTGGAGAATATTTAAAACAAAAATGGGAAAATGCGAGGCAAGTGTACCCCGATTTGAAAATATGGATTCGAATTGTAATTTAGTGTAATTGGAATTTATTTTTTATTTTTATGAATTAATAAACGTTGTTTTCAGTGAAACAGATACGGTAATAAGAAATTTAGCGCGAAAAAGTAAACACTTTCGGCTCGAATGAAATGTGGTGAAAGGAACGACCAGAACAGAACTGAACAAAATTATTTTTCGTGCAGATTATTGTAAATTAGATAAATCGAACGAGTTTCATATTAGTTTGTAATATAGAATTATTACAAATTATAGCAAAGAAATATCCTTTGTTTCTCAGAAAAATTAAATAAAGTAACATCGCATCTATTTTCTTTATACATTTTGAAATTTTAAAGATGCTTTTTATATTTAAGTTGTTCTTGTACTCTTGAGTTTTATTTCCTTATTATATTTAAAGGATATTCGCAAAATATAGATGAAATTTATTTAATAAATGTCAGTTTACATATAAATTATTTTTAAAGTATAACACCAGTGTTATTAAATGGATTTCCAATAGCAAGAAATATTCGAATTTTATTTTTTTAAATAAAGAATTAAAATGAAGAATATTGGTTGTCTTAATGAAGATTCGCATTTCATTTTTAAGCTTCTATATATCGGTTGTATAAACCAAACTTGTATAATTTAATGAGACTTTTATAACTTTTGCGCCAGTTAAATAAAGGCAGGATAAGTTTTATTTTTCCTAATTTTACTCATTTCTGATGTTTTCAGTGGCTGACAAGAAAGAGTCCGTTTGCAAGCCTATATGCAAATCTATGTGCGGCAATGGAACTTGCGTGGCTCCTGACCAGTGCAGTTGCGATGCTGGATTTGAGCAGAAACATCTAGGTGAAACGTGTCGACCAGTATGCAGCAATATCTGTATTAATGGGACATGTATTGCGCCTGAGCGATGCGAATGTAACGCGGGATACAAGTAAGAGTTATGCCTGCTAATTTAGTAATTGAGTTAATTTTAAGGGTTGTTACTGTAAATACAAAGGAAACTTAAATATGTTCAGTTGTGTATTTAAACGTAAACCACCCGATAACTTAAAACAAAAAAAGTAGACATAAAAAATTGGGTAATTTTCCGCATCGTTGCATAAGTTTTCAAATTTATTCTGTCTTTAAGTTACATCGTATGGTCTTTTAACACAGATTTCCTTTTGGGTATGATATATTTTTATTCCTTGCAACTCAAAAGAAAAAAGGAAAAATCCTATGGCCTGTATTATTGAGCAAACTTTTATTATTCGTATCTGATATTTTCCTGCACTCACGCAATCATTACCTTCTTGCCTTACCAGCCTTTAGATTCGATTTATGTCAGAACTTTTTAGTTTCCCACAGTATTAAACTGCTCAACCACCTGATTGCCGTCGTGTCAGATTATGATTTGTTTATGATGAATGAAAGTAAATTTGTCGAAATGAATCACCGTTGTCATTGGTAGTTCTTGTGTACTTTTGTATTTATGTTTAAATGATTAAACTTTGTTAAACCATTAAATTGTTATCCTAACAAATAGGTTACATGTAATGTATCAATAAATGAGAATATTTGTATGTCTGTACGTAAATAAATAAATAAATAATAAGATAGTTATGTCCAGGAGATATAATCCCTAAATTGAAGTCCCTAAATGTTAAGTAAAATCTTAAGACAAAGGAGTGTGCATTTTGATGACTAATAATCCTGAAACTCTATTTCATAGGTTACTCTTTTAATCCAGTATGTTCCAAATGATATTAAATACAATTTTGAAATTTCATTTCAGTTTCGAAAATAACTCAAATACATCGTGTTCGCCGACCTGTTCAGATTGTGAATTTGGCAATTGTGTTGCACCGGAAATATGTGAATGTTTGAATGGATATACACGTGTAACTGGTATGCACTTTTTATAAATATAATATTTGCGAAGGAAATTCTTACCGATGTCTCTAAACCTATTAATTAATTAATATAAAAAGATTGCCGATGTATGGATTAAATAAAAAAAAAACATAAAAACATTTCTGTGTAGAGACTGTAATATCTGTATCAAGACGTAAGAATAAATTATCCAAATACAAGATTTGATCAATTCTTTAGGGATGATTAATGGTATTAAACATGATTATTTTATTTATATTCAATCTTTTTTCGTATTTATACAAACAGAGACATAAATCAAATTGAAAATGAGATCTATCTTGAATACATATGGCTAAAGGTATGAAAAAAAATGAGAAACAACATTTTGAAATTATTCGGATATTTGATTTAAATAGCACGCGACAGTAAAAAATATATACAGATTTTAAATACTTGCAAAAATCCGTAATTTCCAATATATTTATAACAGGCGGATGTGAGCAAAGTACGAAATAAAAACAAATAACGTTTTGTTTTACATTTTTTGCTTGTTTTATTTATTTTATGTTTAAAGAGACTGCGTGCTATTTTCTTATTAGGTGTTATTTGTCTCGACTAAAGGTTTTACGATGACATGGATTTAAAGAATGCACCAAGAATAATTATGAAAACTACTCTCTTTTTTATAACGCAATTAATTATTTTCTTCAAGCAAATGAAAATAATATATCAGAGCCTCTTTTTATGAGACCAATAAAACCGAATATAAGCCGATTTGCGAGTTAACTTGCGAAAATTGCATAGTGGCTGGAGAAAATTTAAAACAAAAATGGGAAAATGCGAGGCAAGTGTACCCCGATTTGAAAATATGGATTCGAATTGTAATTTAGTGTAATTGGAATTTATTTTTTATTTTTATGAATTAATAAACGTTGTTTTTAGTGAAACAGATACGGTAATAAGAAATTTAGCGCGAAAAAGTAAACACTTTCGGCTCGAATGAAATGTGATGAAAGGAACGACCAAAAATATGCAGTAATTTAAGATAAAAAAAATGTAGCAGAGTCAAAATACATATGTTGACACAATAGAACTGAAAAAAAATATTTTTCGTGCAGATTCTTCTAAATTAGATAAATCGAACGAGTTTCATATTAGTTTCTAATATAGAATTATTACAAATTATAGCAAAGAAATATCCTTTGTTTCTTAGAAAAATTAAATAAAGGAACATCGCATCTATTTTCTTTATACATTTTTAAATTTTAAATATGCTTTTTATATTTAAGTTGTTCTTGTACTCTTGAGTTTTATTTCCTTATTATATTTAAAGGATATTCGCAAAATATAGATGAAATTTATTTTATAAATGTCTGTTTACATATAAATTATTTTTAAAGTATAACACCAGTGTTATTAAATGGATTTCCAATAGCAAGAAATATTCGAATTTGATTTTTTTAAATAAAGAATTAAAATCGATAATGAAGAATATTGATTCTCTGAATGAAGATTCGCATTTCATTTTTGAATTTCCACATATCGGTTGTATAAACCAAACTTCTATAATTTAATGAGACTTTTATAACTTTTGCGCCGGTTAAATAAAGGCAGGATAAGTTTTATTTTTCGTAACTTTACTCATTTCTGATGTTTTCAGTGGCTGACAAGAAAGAGTCCGTTTGCAAGCCTGTATGCAAATCTATGTGCGGCAATGGAACTTGCGTGGCTCCTGATCAGTGCAGTTGCGATGCTGGATTTGAGCAGAAACATTTAGGTGAAACGTGTCGACCAGTATGCAGCAATATCTGTATTAATGGGACATGTATTGCGCCTGAGCGATGCGAATGTAACGCGGGATACAAGTAAGAGTTATGCCTGCTAATTTAGTAATTGAGTTAATTTTAAGGGTTGTTACTGTAAATACAAAGGAAACTTAAATATGTTCAGTTGTGTATTTAAACGTAAACCACCCGATAACTTAAAACAAAAAAAGTAGACATAAAAAATTGGATAATTTCCGCATCTTTGCATAAGTTTTCAAATTTATTCTGTCTTTAAGTTACATCGTATGGTCTTTTAACACAGATTTCCTTTTGGGTATGATATATTTTTATTCCTTGCAACTCAAAAGAAAAAAGGAAAAATCCTATGGCCTGCATTATTGAGCAAACTTTTATTATTCGTATCTGATATTTTCCTGCGCTCACGCAATCATTACCTTCTTGCCTTACCAACCTTTAGAATCGATTTATGTCGGTACTTTTTAGTTTCCCACAGTATTAAACTGCTCAACCACCTGATTGCCGTCGTGTCAGATTGTGATTTGTTTATGATGAATGAAAGTAAATTTGTCGAAATGTCACCGTTGTCATTGGTAGTTCTTGTGTACTTTTGTATTTATGTTTAAATGATTAAACTATGTTAAACCATTAAATTGTTATCCTTACAAATAGGTTACATGTAATGTATCAATAAATGAGAATATTTGTATGTCTGTACGTAAATAAATAAATAAATAATAAGATAGTTATGTCCAGGAGATATAATCCCTAAATTGAAGTCCCTAAATGTTAAGTAAAATCTTAAGACAAAGGAGTGTGCATTTTGATGACTAATAATCCTGAAACTCTATTTCACAGGTTACTCTTTTAATCCAGTATGTTCCAAATGATATTAAATACAATTTTGAAAATTCATTTCAGGTTCGAAAAGAACTCAAATACATCGTGCTCGCCGATCTGTTCAGATTGTGAATTTGGCAATTGTGTTGCACCGGAAATATGTGAATGTTTGGATGGATATACACGTGTAACTGGTATGCACTTTTTATGAATATAATATTTGCGAAGGAAATTCTTACCGATGTCTCTAAACCTGTTAATTAATTAATATAAAAAGATTGCCGATGTGTGGATTAAATAAAAAAAAACATAAAAACATTTCTGTGTAGAGACAGTAATACCTGTATCAAGACGTAAGAAGAAATTATGAAAATACAAGATTTGATTAAGTCTTTAGGGATGATTAATGGTATTAAATATTATTAATTTATTGTAAGGGTATTTACACAGAGGCATAAATCAAATTGAAAATGAGATCTATCGGGAATACATATGGCTAAAGGTATTAAGAAAAATGAGAAACAACATGTTGAAATGATTCGGATATTTGATTTAAATAGCAAGCTACTGTAAAAAATATATACAAATTTTAAATACTTGCAAAAATCCGTAATTTCCAATATATTTATAACAGGCAGATGTGAGCAAAGAACGAAATAAAAACAAATAAGGTTTTCTTTTACATTTTTTGCTTGTTTTATTTATTTTATGTTTAATGAGCTTCAGCTTTACGCTTTTTTTTATTAAATATTATTTGTCTTGACTAAAGGTTTTATGATGACACGGATTTAAAGAATGTACCAAGAATAATTATGAAAACTACTCTCTTCTTTATAACGCAATTATTTTCTTCAAGCAAATGAAAATAATACATCAGAGCCTCTTTTTATGAGACCAATAAAACCGAATATAAGCCGATTTGCGAGTTAACTTGCGAAAATTGCATAGTGGGTGGAGAATATTTAAAACAAAAATATTTATTAAAAGAATTATACCTGCGGAGCTACTTGTTTGGGAAAATGCGAAGCAAGTGTACCCCGATTTGAAAATATGGATTTGAATTGTAATTTAGTGTAATTGGAATTTTTTTTTTATTTTTATGAATTAATAAATGTTGTTTTTAGTGAAACAGATCTGGTAATAAAAAATTTAGCGCGAAAAAGTAAACACTTTCGGCTCGAATGAAATGTGGTGAAAGGAACGACCAGAAATATGCAGTAATTTATGTTAACAAAAATATTATGACATATTGACAAAACAGAACTGAACAAAATTATTTTTCGTGCAGATTCTTGTAAATTAGATAAATCGAACGAGTTTCATATTAGTTTCTAACGTTAAATTATCACAAATTAAAGCAAAGAAATATCCTTTGTTTCTTAGAAAAATTATATAAAGGAACATCGCATTCATTTCCTTTATACATCATATTAAATTTTAAAGATGCTTTTTATATTTAAGTTGTTCTTGTACTCTTGAGTTTTATTTCCTTATTATATTTAAAGGATATTCGCAAAATATAGATGAAATTTATTTAATAAATGTCTGTTTACATATAAATTATTTTTAAAGTATAACTCCAGGGTTATTAAATGGATTTCCAATAGCAAGAAATATTCGAATTTTATTTTTTTAAATAAAGAATTAAAATTAAGAATATTGGTGCTCTTAATGAAGATTCGCATTTCATTTTTAAGTTTCTATATATCGGTTGTATAAACCAAACTTGTATAATTTAATGAGATTTTCAGAACTTTTACGCCGGGTAAATAAAGGCAGGATAAGTTTTATTTTTCCTAATTTTACTCATTTCTGATGTTTTCAGTGGCTGACAAGAAAGAGTCCGTTTGCAAGCCTATATGCAAATCTATGTGCGGCAATGGAACTTGCGTGGCTCCTGACCAGTGCAGTTGCGATGCTGGATTTGAGCAGAAACATCTAGGTGAAACGTGTCAACCAGTATGCAGCAATATCTGTGTTAATGGAATATGTATTGCGCCTGAACGATGCGAATGTAACGCGGGATACAAGTAAGAGTTATGTCTACTGTTAGTAATTGAGTTAATTTTAAGGGTTGTTACTGTAGAGGCAAAGGAAACTTAAATACTTTCATTTGTGTATTTAAACGTAAACCACCCCACATACATTTTTGCAAGAAATTAACTTTATTTTAAACTAGAAACTTGTTGAATTGTTACTTCTTTCTTCATTTAAACCTCAAAAGTTGCCTATAAATTTGGGAAAACCCGTCATTTTAGTAAATTTTATTAAACTTATTTCAATACTTTAAAAGTTGTATACCAACATCAAAAAGGCATATGGATAAATTTTATTAAAGTAATTTAAATAGTTTCAAAGTTTTACAAAGACAGCAAACAGTTAAATGAATAAATTAATGACTATATGATTTTAGAGTGATGTTAACTATTTATAGCTTCAACTGAAAATTTATAGCTTCAACTGAAAATATTATTCAAAATAATTGACGTAACTCTAATGAAATCCAGTCTTACTTCAAAAGTTATCTTAAATGGATATGTAATTTGTTCATTTAAGGATACTTTTGCAGCCCATCCGCGCTGATTTCCAACGTATATCCTTTTTTCATTGTTTTATTTTTAGATAGTAAAAAACTAATTAAAAAATACTTAGTTTCTTCTAGTTTTTGTTTAAGTTATCATTTGTTTTTTAAGTTGTACGTAAAAAGGACATAAAAAACATCTGCCATATCTCAGTAAATTAATATAACAATATTCTTTTTCTTTCACCGTTCGTTTTAAAACGTTAATTCAATTTTCAGGTTTGATGTTAATGCTACTAATTCCTGTTCTCCATATTGCACTAGCGGATGCGATTTCGGAACTTGCATCGGGCCGGATAATTGTCAATGCCTGCCGGGATACTCACGCGTAACAAGTAAGTGTATGGTACTTTATAATAAGTTATTTCATTTTCCCTGTTCTATTTTTGAACATTACATAAAAATACAATAAATACCCAATAAATTATTACAACTTATTCCATAGTATTCTGCGTAGCATCAAAAGTGGTTTCTATAATTACATCAATTTATTATACATTACACCAATAATGGTTAAAGGAGAATAATCGTACTATCAGAGATATACTATTTTTCCTGTCTATCTTAGAAACAATTTTATTATGTGTGCCTTAAAGTAATTCCACAATATTATACCAGTGTCAAAGTTTATTCCATCGTTGATAAGATTGTTAATCCATATTTTCCCGGTTATCACAGACTAGTCAACAAATGTACTCAGAATATTCATTTTTCAGTAAATAAATGTGAGAATAATGTTCATATCTTATTTGGAAGAATTTTACGGTACAATTATAAATCTATATAAAATTGTAAATATTTACTCTCTCTCTTTTATTTTTGTGTGTGAGAGTTTGTATTATTGCAGGCAATACACCTTCTTCCTTATTTCTTTTAAAATAAATATACAAGCAACAACTTATATCGGATTTTTCCCTGATAAACGTTTGGTTTCCCCAATTTCTCTCGCCTAGTGTGAAACACTTAAATTTTTACAATTACAATAAATGCGGTTGAATTGAAAAAAACTGTTATAATTATATGTTTGCTTATATGTAGATTTAGTAGACATTACATTTGTTATAATGTAGTTCCACACTTACCCAGCAGGTTTACTATTTTTTCTGTTTTATTTTTACAGTATTCGAATCGAATAAGACAATATGCCAACCTATTTGCAACCAAAGCTGTATCAACTCCAACTGCACTGCTCCAAACGTCTGCTCCTGTCTTGAAGGTTACGAGCTAGATAAGGAAAGTGATATCTGCAAACCATTGTGCAAAAATGGCTGTACAAATGGGGAGTGCATCAAACCAAATCAGTGCCAGTGCAAGACTGGTTACCAGTAAGTGACAGAGTTCCAATTTATCCTGAACGTCTATATGTAATGCAATAAATTTTGGTGTAGGTTTAAGTATAGTCATGTAGTAAGTAGATTTTTTTAAACGTAATATTTTACCGAACGCAGTTACGCTTATGAGTATAATTTCACCATAGATACTGTTATATAACTTAAAAATGCGAGTCTAATGTATCTGCACTTATTTTTTCTGATGCTTTCATATAGAGCCTTAAGCGGTCAATCTGAAAAAAAAACTGTTAGAAGAGTACAACAAATACATCCATTTTCACAAAATCATCAAAAAAATCATTTTCTAGTTGTGTAAGTAAGTATCCGAATTTACGTAAAGTTTGGTACAACTAATTCTTACGAAGTTCATTCAAGTTTACCGGAAACGAAATGTGGGGAAGTTCATCCAAAATAAAACGATTTAATTTGACACCCTTTCATTACAGATTCAACGAACATTGGAACGATTGCTTGCCGCACTGTACTGTGGATTGCGGAAATGGGACATGCACAAATCCGGATACTTGCCAATGTGATGAAGGATATATTTCAGGTGAGATGAGAAGTATTCATTTAGTTTCATTAGTCCATTTAGTTGAATTTTTTTGGCGTTTAAAGTGATAAAGAAATAGCTTCAAATCGAAAATAGTATAGGGATGAAACTCATATATATATATATATATATATATATATATATATATATATATATATATATATATATATATATATATATATATATATATATATATATATATATATATATATATATATATATATATATATATATATATATATATATAATATTTTAATTCAGAAGGGCTAATTTTGTACAATGAAAAAAACTTTTGGTGAAAGAAAAGTGATATTGCAATTATGACAATTAGGATTTGGTACAATGGTAACTTTTATTTAGCATTCGAAATTTTTAGTTTATTGTAAGTTCACTTATCTTCTAATATATTAAACATTTGTGCTGATATAAAATTTTACAGAATTTTAAAATAAAGTATATTTTTGTGAATTTAGGGAAAAATTTACATTTAATCTTACTATGTGTTTTCGCACCAATGTAAAAAATAGATCAAAGTTGAGGTAGATCCTTTGAAAAAGTCAGTAGTGTATTAAGCGTACAACATAGTGTATGAAATTCGCTTGATTAAAAAGGAAAAAAGAAAAATTATCATTTAGGATTACATATACACCGATTCACATTACTAGTCATAAGTAGGTACTGTAAAAACATTATTTTCTAGTCTCCGGTACTCTCAGTCAATTAGTTGTATTTTACATCGTAGTAATTTTTTATTCTCATAAAACTATATAAACCATAAACACACGGCGTTATTATGTGGATTTACAACATTTTTATATTAAGTACTTATGTTATAAACAATTTCGACTAATTTGGCTTATTATATTACAAAGATTATAGGTTTTGGTCAGCGTTTTGGATTTTTGAAGGCATTGCTATTTATTAGATTTTACTACGCTTTATTATCAATTAGTACATATTCAGTAATTTATAATTTATCACCAAAAGTCGTGAAATACTTTCAAAAATATAAATGTGAAAATAGGACATTTTCTGTTTACCTTTGTTTTTACGTCAAATTAGGATAAAATTAAAATATAAAAGGTACGCATAAATGTTAATAAGTGCTTAACCAAACTTGCATGTTTTAATGTGACAAATTTTGGCTCCCGCAGTACATTTTGCTGAATTTTAAAACTTTTGAAATCCACTGTATATATTATCTATAAATTATTTTTATATTACAAGTTACGCATATTTTAATTTCAGTTATGAAAGGAAACAATACGAATACAAGGCACTGTATACTGGTCCGCAAGATTGTTCAAAATCCCGAAAGTTCTTCATTGAAGCATTGGTAGTAATATTTTGAATATTTATTATTCTTGCAAGAGTATTTTTTCAAACACTCTTTTCTTTGATGAATTCTACGTAAGTTACCTAGATGAGGTAACTTACGTAGAATTCATAGTGAAGCAATTAAGTTAAGATATTCAAACATTTCCCTAACTCGTATTAATTAAAACTGTTACATCAATTATCTAATATTTCCAAAAAAAGAAAACGTTAATTTTATTTATTTTGTAACGATGGAGAAAATTGAGAATAACTTTATCAGAAAAAGTTAAAAGCTAAGGTCATTTTTCAATAAACGGAAAAAGATGGATAGATTTCGAATGAGGAAGAGTGCAGGTAGAGTAAGAGAGAAAGGTGATTGAGGTGACAGGTGACTGAGGTAAGAGGAGAACAGAGGAAGTGGGTGGAGGCAAAAAGGTGAATGAGGTGCTAGATGACTGAGGTAGGGGAAAGGTTTGAGGGAAGAGTGGGGCATTGAAGGAGGGGGAAATGAAGGATTGGAGAAAGAAGAGTGGAGAGGGGTGAGTGGAGGAACGGTAGAATAGGTAGGAGAGTAGAGGGGTAAATAGTGGGATTGGAGATTAGGAGAAAGAGGCAGATACAGAGAGAGAGGCATAGAGAGAGAAGGAAGATAGAGGGAGGAAAGAGGGAAAGACGGAAGGTTGGGGAAAAAGGGAGATATAGAAGCAAAGAGGCAGGCTTAGCGTTGTCTGAAGTTATCTGCATGTAGGCTTGGGTTATATTTTGAAAACTTAAACTAACTCATTGCAAAAAAAATTTTAAAATGTAAAAAGAAATCTAATAATCAAAAGGATACTTATACTATGACCTCATCTTTGATAAATATTATTCAGAATAGACTGAACGTGCCCTAGGTATCACTGTTCTTTAATCTTTCAGTTTCAATAATAATCAAAAAAATATTTATGATTCTCTGCATCATGTTTTTGTTTTTTAAGTTTTTCACTCAGTAGTTGGGATTGACTCGTTTTTTTTAATAATAATCCCAAATTTTATTTATTTCTGAGGAATGTATAGAATATATGACATTTCAAGATACACATATCAATAATACATTTTTTACTGCTTAACCAGGTCTGAGGACAGCTCTAAAATTGCCCTTTATATAGTCTTATCAATACTGGCCGGCATCAGCGTGACAGCGGCTGCACTTGCAGTCTATTACCATAAATATTATCAAAGGGGTTCATATTTAATAAAAGAAGGTAGGTTTTGTTCTTTTTTAACTTCTAATCTTATTTTGTGAATATAATTTAGAAGTGGTACTTGTCACCTTTTCTATTTTATATTTTATTTTATTTATGTTATGGATTAAGTGTTTAGTGCGGGCGTTCTGTGAAATCCTTGAGCAATATGAATAACGACAAGTCGAATCGGATAATGTGATTAATAAAAGTACAAACTTCGTTACTAACCACATTCTCGGGGTATTATGGATAATCCTAAGATACTATTGTGCAATTTCATTAATTCAGGTACTTTTAACAAGGGATGGAGTGTTCAAAGAAGAAACAAAATGAAATCAGGTTAGATTAGATTAGGCTATGTTAGGTTAGGTTAAGTAAATTATATCAGGTTATGTTAGATTAGATTCGGTTAGCTTAGGTTAGATTATGTTAGCTTAGGTGAAGTAATGTTAGATTAGGGTTTGCTAAGTTAAGTTAGGTCAGGTTAGATTTCATTTTATGGTTTCCATAAGGAAAGATTTTAATGAAACACTTATTTTTATTACTTTGACCAATAGATGGTGGACATTATTCACAAACCGCAAATTAATGTTTTTAGTGCATGTTATCACATCGTCCGTTCATTTTGGGATTTTTACATAACGCCCTATTAATCGTCTCTTCCACAAAATAAAAAATATTTACGTATGTCTTAATAATATATAGATACACACACACATCCACACCCACACACACATACACACATATATATATATATATATATATATATATATATATATATATATATGTATATATAAATCTATTAGTTCACATAAACACATGCATGTAAATATGTATTGTACATATTCATTCGCAGGTTTCAAGTAAAACCTAATACATTCAAAGTAAATACAATTTACGTGAGCCACAGTTTGATTTAAGACAATAAGCCGTAACTCTCATGTAAATTCGATATTAATTAATTTCAGGATTCTGTTATCAAAAGCTAATTTTGATTCAGTGAAAAAAGGTTTAATATTTTCATATATTAAAAAAAAATTCATTTGATATTCTGTTTAAGTCTCTCTGCAGTTATTGGCTATAATTTGAATAAGAGCCAGATATTTTAAAATTATCTAACCTTAATGAAACAGTAGTAAATAAACTTTTAATTAACATGATCTGTAAGATATCTAAAAAAGAAATCAGGACTAATTAAAAAATGCTTAAAAATTCTGTAAAAAACACACTTATATTTTGGGGTTGGAAAAGTGTTACTTACAATAATTTAGCATTACAATTAAATTGTTATAAGTAATATTATTGCAGAAAATTTCTTTATGACATAACTTCGAGTTATTGCCAATTCGAAAAAAAACTAAAATATTAAAAACTTTTAATATTTTTTTTAGGATTTCATAACGAAATAGCAAAAAGTAAATCCTTGAAATTTGATACTTAGAATAGGAAAACGTAGAAACCAATAAAATATCTTTAAAATTGTTTTCTCAATTACCCATCACCAAAACTTCATAGTAAATAATTACAGAGATAAATCTTTCTCAAATAACTTCGTCTACTTAAATGACATGTGCCTTGTCTTATTACGAGACATAAACCATAAAATTATCTACGAACAGAGGACTAGTGAACCCCAAGCAAATGTGTAACACGCGCTGTGAAGTATTTTTTATTTCCATAAAGACGAGTAAATATTAGAATAGATTCTCTGCATCAAAAACAACTAACTCAGAAACAAGTTTAACGAAGATTTGCGGACAGTTTTAAACAAATAACACATTTTTACTTTAACGTATTTGGATTACGTAATTTGCTAAGGTTTCTGTATCTCAAGAAAAATAATATTATTAATATTGCTCTTATTAATATCGCTGTTGTCTTTTTATCACAGGGCAAACAATATGTTCATGTGCCCCAGACTATATACCCCATGTACTAAAGTTTTTAGCAAGATGTTCGCAGAGATCAAGTCACTATTTTAAAAAAACCCTTATGAATTAAAAATGCCCATCGAGCTATTTAATAAAATACGATAGTATACGATGATGTGTCGCAAAAAATCATTGAGATAAATTGATAAAATGAAGTATTGTTAAAAACAACAAATACATTTACTTGCTGTCGTGTTTGCCTTATATAGTTTCTTTTTTGACATTACATTTTATAATACAATACATTGTATTTCATCATTTCAGCATACTAAACGTTTAGTGAAAAAACTTTCATAGATTTTACTGTGTGGTTGTCATGTAAATATATATACATATGCAGGTATGGAAACATTGAAACGCGGGTCTTTTTCGAAACGCGTTTCAATAGTCCAACCCCAAAATAAAAGTTTGCTTTATTTTATATTATTCAAAATGAAAGTACTGCTGACATATGTCGTTTTCGAATTTCAGATGGTCGTCCATGTTAAATCTTCATTCTAATTACAAAACTGAATTCAACAATCCGCGAGATGGCCAAGGTAGGATAGGGCTTCACTTCGTCAGAGAAATAGACCCTAGCAGATGGAGCACACACAATCTATTTAAGAAGCAGAACCTGCTTCATGTGACAACGAATTCTGTGATATCTGGCACTTAATTTTCGACTTCTTAGGATAAAGTAATTTTAGAATATTATTTCGATACCTGCAAAATGACGTTCATGTAAATACCTTTCTTTTATATAAGGTCTTGCGATTAGATTCGTCATATTGCTTTTGAGGACAGACATAGTTTTAAGTATTTAAATTTTAATTAAAGCTTTTTAACGAGCTATGGATCTTCAAGTACATAAGACTGAATATGTTACTTTTAGTAATAATTTATAAGATAAATACTTTTAGTTAAATAAATAAAAATCTTAAGTATCTTAAGTCTAAATAAAGAAGTAAGTAGTAGTTAAAACACTGGTCTCTTTCGACATTTACAAATTGATAAGTAGATTTCATACCATTACCGCACTCTTTTCTCCAGGATCACTATATACAGGGTTTAGAAAGCATAAATGTTTTGTAAAGGTTTAGAAAAAATTAAAATGTTTTAAATATTAATATAAGAAGTAAATAGTGTAGTACGTGCATACACATAAATAAAATAGTTATTTAAAAGAAAAACTCGTATCCTTATCCCATTATTATTTTCACCTGTTTCATTTTTCACATTATATAAAGTTGGCAACTAATAAATCCACTAATATTTTTTACGAATTGAGTTCTTGTAGTAAAAAATATAATATTTTCACTTCTTTCTCAAAGAATGAAGTTATTTTTCCATCGTAGTACGAGATCATGAGAGTAATATAAGCAGATAAGGCAAACTTAATCTGGGAACTTTGTATTTATTAAGACAGGGCCCTCACGTGATATCTGTGTCGCCGAAAATAAAAACATTAAAAAACATACATTAAAATGTGTGCATATTATAAACTCAATTCAGTGTTATAAGTTTTAGTAAGGTTAATTACAATAAAAATATGAAATTTTAAGAAAATTCTATAAAATATATGGAAGACAAGACAAGAAAAAATTAATATTATTACTGGATAATTCTGATACGATAATTCTGTTTGTGTTCTCATTCTGTTCTGAAAATCCTTAAAAGTAAAACATCAACGCGTTTCTTTTCGTGCTTACTGTGACTTATTTTTACTCTTTTTCATCCATATTATCATGCTTTTCATGCAAACCAGGCTTATTTCCTTTCATTTTTATAATGCTGTTGGTATCCTTTGGGATCTCTCCAAATTTTATACACAGATCATTTAGAAAAAACCGTTACGAAAGCCTGTTTAATCACATTGCCATTGAAATTTTTTTTTGACTCGATCAAGATATATAGAGGAATAGTTGCAGAATTGCGTACAAAGTGGAATATTGCCACGAAGATGGAATAAAATAAAACAAATATGTTAGCTTACTACATAACTAAGTATTAAAGTAAGCATATCCTTTCTGATTACTTTTGGAATTGGGCACAGTATTATCATGGACCAAATGAAAAAAAAGTCACAAAAATACGGTAGAAATTCGAAATACACCAAATATTTTGGGAGATTGTTGTTGTGGGAGATTGTTGTTGTGGGAGATTGTTGTTGGGACACAAAATATTTTGGGGGATATTTTTAAAATCATAATCTACGATTTAATGAAAACACGTGTTTCTTTAACATGACTATAATTATCAATAGAACGAGCAGAGATGTATATGCATGTGATATTCGCTTTTATCAAGCATTCGAATTTTAAGGGGACATTACGTATACACACAATAGATTAAAATAATTTGTTATTGGAAAGTCGTTACTCATCCTCATTAAATAACTTTTGGTAGTCTATAAGAGAAGAGATGGGCAAAAGGAATGCCAATAAAATATTTGGTTTATTAGCCATATTAGTTAACTTGACCAAAAAAAAAATAAAATGATTTTCATAAAGACATTAGCCCAAGATACCATAAATATAGTCATATTAGTCAATCATAAAAATAGCCATATTAATCCACTTGACCAAAAAAAATAAAACGATTTTGCTAAAGACCTTGGCCTAGAATGCGATAAATAGTAATATTAGTCAACGATAAATATAGCCATGTTAATCAACTTGACCAAAAAAATAAAACAATTTTACTAAAAATCTTGGCACAAGACCTCCTTTGTAATATATGAGTTAAATATGCCCCCAAACCATTTAAGACTTACACAGCACCGGGCGGAGCATCAGACGGAACTAAATCAATTGTGATGTAGCGAAAAATCAGTTCATTTTAAGAAAGCTAACCAGAACACAAATGAACCGATGAACAAAATCCAAACCGGAAATAAACTAGACTGCCGCCAGCTGGTGTAGAGCAATTAGTCATAAATTATATATTGTGACTTAGATTTGTGATATTTGAATGGTACTGAATTGCAGCTCATTTTGTAAGGAATTAATATGAGCTTTCGCAGCGCTCTCCAGTTAACTCACGGTGTTACGTTTATTTAATTAAAGAAAATAATATTTTTGCATGGCTCGATCCTAATATAATTGTCAGCACGTTGTTATATTTTAATTTATTCATTCATTTGTTTATTTATTACTGACACACAAACAGTAATACCTCAAATTTAACAATTAGAAAATTGAGTCGACATGTCTGTTTACGTCCTTAGTTATGTATAATAGAAACTAAAAAAGCTTATTAAAGAGGCATTTAAATTATACATATAGAAATATTTTATGATATCACAAAAACAGTGGGCACGGCGTGATTAATTCAATGCCATTATTATATAAAACTGAATTCAATAAATAATGAATAATGGAGTTGGTCAATCAAACGTATTGTGAAATTTTGACTTAATTGTAGTGAATTTAGACAGTAGGAGGAATTAATTAAAAAAATCATACAGTCAAATAAATTAATACGAAAACAAATGAAAAATAAATTATTATAAATTTAAGCATAAAAGTACACTAAATATCAAATTGTTTTACGTAGAAATTACTTGTTTGTATTATTCGCTATAAGTTTATTTTTGAATGATGATCTTGAGGACCCAAAGAAATTCAGAGTTGGAGAAAGTACATTTAGGTTGCGGCTGAGTCTATTGATTGGGGTAAAAAGCCTATATTGATGGGACATTTTGAAACAAAGAACGGACGATATATATGCGGTTTACTGTTATTGAGGGGGATGTTAAATTGGAAGAGCTGAAGAAGTGGAACGCCATCAATTGCATTGTGGACAAGCTTATGAAAGTATATGCAGTCATTTCAGAGTCATTTGCTACTTCTAACTCATACTTCGTTAAAGGCTATGATATTAAGTATCGATATAATAGTATAAAGATAAGTGTCCTTCCAAGCTTTAAAGTTTAGAAACACTACTAAAACAAAAATGTCGCGTTATTAATTTTGTACGATCCATTTGTGAAGCGTTTAATTCAGTGAAATTATTAACCGAAAACATGAATTATGGTTGCTTGTGAAGTAAGTGTTTGATGATTTTTTGATACTTCGAACACTATTTATTAGTCTTGAAGTTAAAGGTTTTAATTTTTAAGCATATAAATTATACCAAACGACTATTTTATCACTTTAAAATACCGAAAGACAAATATTAAGGATAATTTAAATGTCTCTTTAGTATGCTTTTTTACTTTCATTTGTATATAACTAAGGATGTAAACAGATATATCGACTCGATTTGAAAATTTGAAAATTTTGTACATGCATACATTTCTGATGACAATATAATAATATGTTACCTTCGAGCTGATATGATATGATGTAGGAATGTAGTGATTGCAGCAACTTCTAAATGGCTCGCCTTAAATTCATCCACTTTGGGCTCATTTGACTTCATTCGTTCAATGCTTACATATTGTAACCGGGAGGATTTAATGATGGAGGTGGAACTTTTTTACGGCTGATGGTAAACCCGTCGAGTTTGTATTCATTTGATTTGGCTCAACGCTCCCTTTGGTTGTGAGAGCGTCTTTTTAGCGACTATTAATTTTCTTACATATTTTATCTTTTGCCGTAAAAGCATAAAAATAATATTGTATAGAAAAAATTGCACATTTTTATGCGGTCGTCGAATGTATGTACGTACACGTTTTTTATTACGTGTATGTATTTTAAGTAAAATTGGAATCGAATCAAGAATATACATGCTTTGGACTTGCTCCTTTCGTATAACATATTCAGATATACCAATAACCCTATCTCATATATATTTTTCGTATAATTATGTTAAGTGTCAGATATATTTCATAGTCGTAATTAAGTTACTGATAATCGAAACATAACCAATGGCAGCTAGTATTTTATCAATGATGATCAATTTTGCGTCAATATCAATAGATATTTTGTCAGTAATGAATATAATTTCCTTAATATATCAACAGTGGTCAAAACTGAAACCATATATTTAGACTTTATCAGTAGATACATCAATGATTTTCGTAATGAAGAAGACGATATCTTCGATCCCTTGTCTTTGTAAAAACCTTATTGGTGAGAATCTATAAAGATCGGAAACATTTTTTTACTCTCATCAATACGAGTATCTCGGTTTCGCTGGATTATTCATTGTCAAGCGACGTAATGTAGTTATATTTATACATCTGAATTTTCCCAGAAAATCTGTACAAATTTGCATACAATATTTGTCTGCGATTTATTTTCACATACTTTTTTCATATTTACGTCATTTACACAATATCTAAGCATAAATAAGAATATCTCAGTTTGATAAGAATATTTATAAACTCGTTTTTTCATCTTTTTCGGAGGTTCTGGAGATGTAACGAAGGCGAGCGACCGATCTAAAGGCGCAGCACGAGCATATTGCAGGACGGGATTTAGCTTTGCTTGACTGAGGTGATGCAATAAATAAATGCATCCCACAACACTTATATTATGCATTTTTTTATTTCGATTGCTAAGAAAAGAAGAGAAGGAATTTATATCCCATTTAATTAAAAAAAATATTTTTGCGATACTACCATCTTTTCGGTAAAGACTAAAATTACTTATAATTATCGTATAAAATCACGTTGTTTACTAGGCAAGCACAGGTAGTTATAATAATGTAAAAATATCGAAACCGGAAATAAATTTAGTTAATAAACGAAATTTCCTAATTTTATATTATGAAGTTCTTATCATTTTGTGACATTGTACAACTATCCTTATATTCTATTACTATAGGGTTACCGTTTAATGTCACTAAAAGTATACGATATTTTTGTTACCAATCGTGGTTTTTTCATTACTATTCATGCTTCAACATTGTTATCACCGCCAATTGATAGTAACACAGCAACAATTTCCAGGCTATTTTTAACTAAATTATTGTACCATATCTACTTATCAGCAGTACATGCGTTTTTTGTGACTGGCAGACATTTAAGACGCCTTTTTCCCTGTTAGGAAATACATGTTAAAATAATTTAGTATAAAGGAATGTTTTAGATATTTGAAAGTATGTTATACGTAAAGACGTATTTTTAGTTCATTGAACCCAATAATCATTCCTATCATGTATTATACCCATCTGTTTTGATTTGAGTCTATTCATAAATTATAGTTTATTTGCGAGATAATTTTAAATAATTTCAGGGACAGTTGATGTGCAACTGTCACCGGATGTTATCGGAAAAGAGTAATATAAATATCTACGAAACAAATTTTAATAATAATTTACATGACAATATTATATTACTATAAGATAAATATAATTTTTTTGGCACATTGTAATTATATCTTTCACAGTTTGTCCGGACAATTATTTAAAAATTTGTTAATATTTTTCTCCTACCTTATTAGGTTCTATGCGGAATAATAATATTCAAAGCCAACGTTTTTTTGTCGCAGTCTATATAGAAGATGTGTGTGTGGTATTCGTTTTCAAGATATATTTTCTGAAAATACGGCTACGCGAGTAGAAAAAACGCAGAAAATTTTATGGCAGCTTAAAACTTTCAAGTTTATTCTGTATCAGACCTTACTCTTTCGAAATTCGGAATTAAATCATTATTATCAAACTCTCAAAATGATGGAGGTCAATTCACACGGGAATCCAATGAAACAAATTTAAATGCTCCCAAAAGATTAGCGACAGCGACTGGGTCCCAAATGAAGAAGCGAGTGACTTTCGTGTTGAATCCTATTGATTAGTGTTTAGCATCGCTCCGAGCGCGTTACATATTTTTATATTATTTTTCGACACCAAAAGTAAATATTATTTTTCGACACCAAGAGTAAATTATAATTAATAGTTAATTTTTATTCTTTTGTATATATTTCCAAAATCATTGTACTTTCAACAGTGTAGTTTAGAACATAATGATTATTGGCATAATAGTTTAGAGAAAAGATCATGACGATGAATATTTCTGGCCAGTTGCTGCCTATCTGTCGGTCACAGACTTTTTTCTCAGATGCCATTTGATGGATAAAATTGAAATTTGGTTTGGTTTTAGCACAAGGTTGTAGAAACACTATAGCAGTGATTCTAGATGTCATATTTTTTTAAATATACGTCATATTTTCAAGCTTGTAAAAGATACCGTACGCAATAATTTACGTTGAGAAAATTAATATTTGTGCATATTTTAATAGAGATACTGTGTACCTTTAAATGTTTGTAAGAACCTAAATATTAATAACCCAAATAAGAAATCCGTAGTGCGAGTTCGATTTCGAATAACTTCAAAGTAAACATATAATGCAAGAAGAGAATGAGTACGTCTCATTTTACCCGAAATATATCCTTCATCACAATAGCAAGTCTCCGGTTTTATGCATGTTCCATTACCGCAATCCATAGTGCAGTATGGCGCGCAACCATAAGCGTGTCCAATAGTGTATCTATAATGAGAGGTCACATCTAAAATTTGAATTAAGCATCCAAATTTACTATTCCAATTCACAACAATAAAGCCTTATTTTACTTTATCAGGTTTTTAAAACGAAATAATAATTCTCTATCTTAGAAATAATTCTCTCATGTGTTTTTAAAAGCATTTTATGCAGCTCGCAATGCATAGTTGACTTACAGGTCACTGTGCAGGTCCCTTTCTCACAAGTCGTTCTGCAATCGAGTTGATAGCTGATCCGATTAGCCGTAGTGTCTGAAATATGTTCAATTTGAAAAGCTATATATATATATATATATATATATATATACATGTATAATTATTTACTCACAAATATCGTTTTACGTTCGTTAAACTTACTAATAAATATTGAATAACTCGTGTCACGAATATAACATGACAAATAATTGTATTCGGAATTTGTTGATTAATAGCGACTGTATGACTCATACATTCCTGTTGTTTGCTTACTCGTAACAAATAAAATAATTATTTCAGAAATATATAACTTTGCCGTGAACTAAGGGAACAAATTAATTAATGACAATAAAACATTTCAAGGGTGTCAACTAATGGTTGAAGAGTTCTTTACTCTAAAAGAGCATCTGGGGTTCGATGAAATCTACATAAAGTTTGGACCCTAAAATCGCTCATTTATGTTTCGAAAATGGAATTTTTAAACATCCAAATTTTAAACGTTGCTAAAACTTTGAGTCTAGACCGTTTAGTCGTGTTTGAATAATCGATCAAAGCAGTCGACTCGAAATTCTACTGTCCAGTGGGGCCCAGGGGTTTTTGTTTATGTTAGATGCTTTATTCACTTCATTATGTAATATTGAAAATTGCAGTTTCAAAAATATTTTTTTATTCATTATTCGCTTTAATACCTTCATATTTGGATTCAAATACGTTTTTACTAATTTTATTTTTTCACATCTTTCTTTTTTCCCTTAACGGTATAGTCATGTAGATAGAAGGACATCAACGTGAATATATATGTACCGAGTGTGCATGTAGAAATGAGAAAATTAATAAAAAGTAATAAAAATAATTAGCTTTTTTCATGTTTAAAATGAATATGGGCTTTCCATTTTTATAATGACTGCTTTTCCTTTAGAATCCTTAAAATCCGTTTTTGTGGTAAACAAAAACAATTTTATTATTATTTATGTAATTTATAATTAAACAGCACAAAGAGCAAATTTAGACAATAACTAAGCTTGGCACAAATGGATTTTATTCCCAATTAGTATATTTTCTTTTCAGTACACTCTGTATTTTACTATACATTTAGCCTTTAAAATATACAGACCAGGAAACTCTAGACGACTCAAGCAAGTTTAAAATTATGTCGTTTGAAATAAAATGAATATTAAGAACTGTGTTATTTCAACCTTATAAGAAGTGGATGTAAAGTAGATAGGAAAATTTTTAATGTTATTATATTGAATACAAACATCGTACAAACAAAATATTCTGAAAATGCTATTCATATATTTATTAAATATACACTACGTTTCGAAAAAAAATTAACGACGTACTCTAAATACTCTAAATTTCATTATATATTTAACTCTTAAAGTGCACTCCGACAGAGACCCCATAAGTTTAAAATTGCGATTTTAAATATATTTAATATTAAGGACTGAAATTAATAATGTTGTTTCAACCTTTTAAAAGAAGGATTAACTTTAGTTGGTGAGATTTTTTATTGTAATCATATTGAAAAAAATTCTAGAAGCTAAAGATTACATTAAATGTGTGCTTTTAAGTATGGGAAAAGCGCGTTTTTCAGTGTGGAATTGTTTGAAATGATCACTAAGTGAAACTGATATAGATATGAAATTAAATTATTAATAATTAAATTACATAAATTATAATTAAATAAAAAAATGCTTTTGTTTATTACAAAAACTAATGAGAAGTATTCTAAAGGGAACCCGTCATTATTAAAATGAAAGCGAAATGTCATTAAAAATCCCGTTTTCGAAACACGACTAAGAGATTTTAGGGCCCACATTTTGCTTAAGTTTCATTGAACTCCAGATATATTTAAGGGTAAAGAACGCTTGAGCCATTAGGTGACAGCCGTGATTATTTTTTGTCGCAGTTTATTAATTTGTCCCCTTATTTTATAGTAAAAGTTATATATTTATGAAATAATCATTTTATTTACTTTATAACGTAAATAAACCAGAGAAGCGTATAAAATATGCAGTCGCTATCAATCGACGAAGTCCAAGTACAATTATTTGTCTTGGTATATTCGCGACATAAGTTATTCAGCATTTATTAGCAGGAACGTAAAGCGATATTTGTGCATAAATTTATGCAGATATTATAGCTCTTCAAGTTGAACGTGTTTCAGACACTACAACTAATAGAGTCGGTTCGATTGCAGACCGAATGGTGACAAGGGAACGTGCACAGTTGCGGATTTATTTCTGTTTCAACTTGGAAGTTTCGACTGAGTATGCTTGGAGTATGCTTCGAGTTGCATAAAATGGCAAAATGGAGTATGCTTGGAGTTCAGCAGATCCGGATATGAAATAAAAAGGCAATAATTATTTGAAGAGTTTATATAGAATTTTCATGTCTGTTAAAAATTAAAAAAATACCATCAATTTATCCGCTTAAGAAAAACTAATAAAAACCAACAAAATCTTCAACATTATGTAGCATAATAATCAAAGTAACTTCTTTTCTAACAGCTTAGTTTAAGCATCCAAATTTATCATATGATTTATAGTAACAGTGCATTATTTTATTTTATCAATATCTTATATCTTTAAACAATTTTCTCCAAAAATGTTCAAAGGAAATCTCGGTTTTTGAAGTAATGATTTCGTATAAATGTTAGAAATAATTCTGTCATATATGTTCTTAAAAATATTATCGTTCTTTATGTTACACCAGTCCTGACTTTTATTTCGTCTTTAGTAATTTTATAAAATACTTTTAAATTCATTTTATTTCAGATTATTCACAAATTAACCTTTATCAACCTAATATATCTTGACAAGAATTTGGTAGTACGATAGTAAATTGAATTTATAATAGTAAATTATGGGATCTATTAATTCATCCTGATTTTTGTTAAATGCTGATAGTATAGCCTTGTATAATTTTAAATAATACAGAGTGCTCTTTGTTCCTTAAGTCTCAGATGGAATGTGCAAGGAAAAAATCATGATCTTCGTTTTTTTTCGGAACTGCTTTAATTTTCAGTGATAACAATTTTGGCATCACAGACATTTACTTACGCGTATTACTATAATATAAAATTATTTCTTTTTTACAATTTTTTTACAAAATTTACCAAAAAATACTTGTTGCACTAATACTTTTATTTAAGTATGATTTATAGTTATTCCTCAGTAAGGAAAAAAAATTAGGCTTTTTTTATATATATATGTATATATATATATATATATATATATATATATATATATATATATATATAAATT
Organism: Druceiella hillmani; assembly: GCA_039881145.1. NCBI lineage: Eukaryota > Metazoa > Arthropoda > Insecta > Lepidoptera > Hepialidae > Druceiella > Druceiella hillmani. Next base: position 24,657,785 of record JAYKKI010000016.1, on the reverse strand, counting down.
ATAATTTGTATGCTACAGTTTAATTTCACGTTATAGCAGCAGATTACTTGTTTTATTTTATTTTATAGTAATCGAACCGAATGTAATGAAATGCAGCTCTATTTGCCATCCAAGGTGTATCAATTCCAACTGAATCTCTCCAGGTGTAATGTCCTGCTTGAAGGTTACGAGTATGATAATCATACCTGTGAACTAGTATATAATAAATGGATGATATAATAGAAATATAATAGAACAGGAGCTAAGCAATATAATACTGGATAAAGGTAAGTGAATTGTTAAAAAAAAATTTCAATATTTTTTTTTGTTTTTGTACATCAGTACCTCAGAAGGCTTTAGCCATAATTTCAGCTATTCGTCGTTCATGATTGGTAAGGACGTGGTATTCATATATTAAAATCTTACAATTTTTAAGTAACATTGTTCTGAAAGAAATGATCAGTGATGGAATTCAATGCCTAACACCTTTAAGCTGATCTGAACAATGTAATAAAATGGTTCGTAGATATAAGTTAAGTCTTTTAAGGAGTAGCTTTTCATTTGAAGATCATTCATTCACTTATTCCACAATTCAAGTGTTTGTATGATAACGAACAATAACGAGTTAGGGTTATTCGTCAAATACATACGAGTATAGCGGATTGTTCAGATTTCTCTTGTAAATGAAAAGTTTCTCTTTATGAAAATAACAATACAATAGTTGTATTAATTGTCCTTAAAATACATGCTGAAAACAGAATTCATAAATTCATTATCAATTTCTCAGCCTTTGTTGCTGGGAAGTCAGTTTTAGAATTCACATTAGGTTTAGTATTGCCGACTCAGCAGCCCTTACCTGTATCCTTCGTTACATTCGCATTGCTGAGGTGCGCTACATACGTCATTTATACAGTCGACGCTGCAAACTGGTTGACACATCTGGCCAAGAGATTTCTAAAAATATTAGTCAAGGTATATTTGACTAATATTTTTGTAGATAAACTCAGAATTTTGTTATGCTAATAGTGCAATTTTGACAGTATTCTTCTCAGAAACCATTGAGAATTGTCATATGTTTCCTCAAGATATTTAACCCAGTTAGATAACTAAAATCAAGGGTTTGAATTACTGAAACATTCTTTGTTACAACCTGTATATTCCTAATCACACAATCCACGATACGCTGATAAATATCCGCAATTATTAAAATCCCGCTGTTCACGGGTACATTAGTCAAAGTTTCTTTTGTGTTACTTCCTCTAGTCATACATTTTGATTTTTCCTAATTTCCAGTTCTTATAAACGAGTTATATTTCAAAATATTAAAAAAATTAAGCTTTTTTTTACAAGTCCTTTCGTTTAAGTATCTCGTTTGCAATATTAGAGCACATTAGTCATTTACAGATTTGGCACCATCTTCATAAATATTTTCTTCCCAATTTTATTTATCAATACAAAATATACCTATCAATGTAAATATATGCAAATACATTGTTGATGGTTTGTTTTCCAATACACATCTCTAGTATGTGTCGTAAGACTACTATTCTCATGTCGTAAGATCCAGATTTGTCTTCATATATTTATTCGTGATGAAGCAAATCTTTTCTCTATAATCGTATTTGGTTCCACGCGCTCAAAGGAACCATTCCATAAATTGAAGAATTACACGTAGATTGAATCGTTACTTGGATTTAAGGATTTTTTTCTGTCATGCAGCTATTTTTGTATTTTTCTGAGTACTATTTGCATTTTGCCCTTATTTGTGCTACCTTATGCTAGCCAACTTCGTGTCATCACTATGTAAAAGCTTATTCTTGAACATATTTCCATGAAATACTACTTCCATCTGTTCTTGCTATCTTCATAATTCCACATACCATTTATTATTATTTTAATCTTCCAAAAGATTGTGCCTAAATTTTGGTGTCATCCACAAAGTGCTGTAGCATATCATTATAAAGAAATAAAATTTGGTACGAAGTAATTATTGAATGTTTTTACATTGAAAAGTAAATTGAATTAATTTTTATTAATATTTATTCCAGTTTGCGAGTTATATTTTTATTGAAACAATCATAGTAATATTAACTCAAATAATATCTAAACAGCTATCAATGTAGTGAAATTCTTGCAGATATGTTGTGTGATACAGGCAAAAATTCTCTCCGTAAATATTTAAGAGTCACGTAAATAATAATATTAAGAATTCTTCATGGCAAAAGTACGTACCTAATACACATTTATATACTTTTAAGCATTCATACTCTTCCGGTGCATTACAATTGCTAAAATCACAGTCTGAGTAGGCAGGCCAACACGTTGCCTTTTTACAAATATTAAGAGCAGTTTTAACATCTGTTTACAGTATTACTAAATTTCGCGTGTTAAAAAATTAATTCAAAATCCATAACTTACTAACCAACATATTCGAAGTCAGATTTTCATCGGCAAGTCCCATTCAAACAATCTCCTTTGGTACAGCCTTTGGAGCAGTATTGTATGCAGCAATGCTCCAAAAAAACTAATTGTATTTAGTTCTTCTTAAATCACAATTTAGTCTTACTTATAGATAGGCTCACCTGAAAATCGTAATAATTGGATAGAAAGGGAGAAGAGTAGAAATTAAAAAATTAATGAAATTCTATATTTTGTACATTTTTTTAAAACAGATATTTTGTATATTTTTTTTATTTTCACTTTTTATGATTCCATACGCGAACGGCTCGATCGGAATCATATCGTTATGGCGACGCTGCCAGTCTATCTGTTCGTCTATCCGTGCGTCTGTTAGATATTTTTAACTTCTCCATGAAATAAAATGGAGATGCAAAATTGATACATTATGTACTACATATTATTGACCCGTGACCGAAAGAAAACCAGTTTATAGTATTATAAATGGTACTTAAGAAATTAAGAAATTATATTTTCCCGTTGTTATAAAGGGCAGCCAAAATTTTAATTCCTCTTCTCTTTGACTAGAGCATAAATTTGTTTTTTTTTTATTCGTATATCGTATTTAGCGAACTTTTGTCTGTAAATTTATGTGCCTTGGTTCCATAATGTGACAAAATTTTATTAACAAAAAGTTGAATTTTATTTGGTTGAAGACAGTTGTGAGTTGTGTGATTTGTAGGTGAGTTTTTGAAAACTTTTAACGTATTTTTTTATTTTGCCAGTCTGCCTCTGTCTTAATAATACAACACGTATTTGAAGCGTTTATAATTCCGGTGTTTTATTATCCCAGCATGGTTCATATGGCGTATGGACAAATAAGACAAATAAATGACTACGTATATCACCAGAAGACGTAAGTAGTTTTTATATGATGGAAATTGCAACAAATAAACAAATGAAACAAATGTATTGTTTTACGTGCAAAGTAGATCACTTGCATTATTGCATTTTAGTCTATACTACTAGCGAAAACCTTCTAATAGAAAACGTACTGTATACAAAACGTCTTGAAATAGAAAACGTACCGTATTAAAAATCTTTTGGTATTTTATTTTAATTTTTATCATTTTTGCAAATTTTGATTAACATTGAGGAATCAATTTTGGCTCTAACTGTATACAACGTTCTTATTACCAGAACTTTATTGAACAAGTTCTGCTGTCTTATGCATTATTTACTGTAGACGTGTTTTTTTCAGAATCCGTACCGCTCTATGTCAAATAAGTCCAAAACTATTTCCTATCACTTGAAATGTAATTATAAATAGTTAAATCCCCTCAGCTGAACAGTTAAACTTATTAGTCGCCATATCGATGTCTAGGAATGTGATTTGAAGAATTGTCCATTTTAAGTTAGGTAAATTTAAGTTGGTTGTAAATTTGAATATTGCATATATTAGCTTCGTGTACTCTGGGTTAAGTTCACCCTCTAGTATTGTTATCCTGATATGTTTTGAAGCTTGGTGCATATTTCGACAATATATTTTTTTCCATATTTTCATTTATTATCGTAACATCTGTGTTATAGAAACGCTTGCTGCGTTGATGCACTTCTAACTAAAAAGAACTTTGTGAAAATTAAAGACTCAAAGACCGTTTTCTGACAATGAAGGTTTCGTGATTTGTAACATTCTGCGAAAGACGTCTTGCAAAATTGTTGCCATATTCATTAAAACATTTGATATGAGAACGGTGTTAAATATCCATTTGTAGAACATTGCTGACGAAAGTGATAACATTGACCTACCAAATATAAGCTAGCATAATTTGATTACTAGAACCGATCTATCAATTTAATTTCTAATAATACTCGTCAAGTATCGGATGTAAGCCCAGAATAAAAGTCAATGTCAGTGATGGTCCCGCTTTTCAAAACAATTTATGTTGACATTTTTTAAAATACTTTCCTGGTTTTGTTACAAAAATAAATTATTTACGAATCTGCAACAAATGATAAAATAAGTACGAATACTGAAATTATTTAAGGTCGATTATATAGTACATAGAAATGTTTATTTCTTATTATTGAAGATATAGAAAAAAAATTATTTTACCACACAAGTACTCTATAAATTGCATCGAAGTAATAGGATTTTTGATATTTGCGAAATTAGCTTAATTATTAATGTAATGATTATATTCGTATTCTATATACAGAAACGTGATATTTCACGATGTATTATGAATTAGACAATGTTTCATTTTTCTTGGCAACATTAAGATTCGATAATACTTAAAGAGATGTAGAATAAAACATAACGGTATTTTCAATAAATATTTTAATACTTGGAGTGGTTTAGCAATCAGTATCGCATTGGATGTAACATCATTTCCATTTCGAAATATGTTTTTTGGACCAACGAGCAATATGTTTGTTTTAATATATTAGTATTATTATTATTACTCTCCTTATTATTCCAACTTAAGCTGTTATCATTTTATAAATTTAGAGGACGACCTATGCTAATTTTGCTGTTTCAGTTAAGGGTTGATTATGCATTTTGAAGCTGGATTGAAGAGACGGCAAACTATTGCACAGTAACTTAATAGGAGAATGGAGAGACTACGGTATTATTTCCGGGATTGATAAAATAATCTATATTATTTCAAAGATAATTTATTGCCACGTTGCTTAATCTTATCTAATTTATTTATATATTGTTTCGGTTTGTTTTTCTCTTGGCTGCCAATGCTGATATGGAAATATTTAGTAGTTATGTATGTAGTTTTTGAGGATTTTACTGTGGGATTTTACAGTCGATCCCGGTAGAGTTTAGCTTCGTTGCTTTTAATAATTTTGGTGTGATATTGATAATACTTCTTACTTGCTAATTTATATTTTAAGGCAAGCTGCATGAGTGTTTGTTTCGGAAAGAAGTCGCGTTTCGGTATATATTCTTTGTTAGCTAGTCTACCGCATCATCTTGTAACGTATTGCTTTTTTTCTCTGTTTTGATGACGTATTTATCGTTATTTATCGTATTGTTTTTAATAATTTTAAATAATAACGCGCTTTGATAACACGCTCTTGAATTACAACAATACAAGCTTCTGTCTCTCCAAAGAGATTTCCTTTTAATAAGGCGTTTGATGCTTTCTTTTCTATATCTCTTCTCTAACTGATGTTCGTGTTTTCCATATGATACTTTACGTTTTCAGTAGTCTATTTTTTATTCTTGGGATTTTCTCACCTTTCAAAGTCCATGTTATTTAATTGTAATAGTATACCTAATATATCTAAGTTTACAATAGCTTTGTTTATGGTGCAGCTTTTGTATTTATCTTAGAAATATTTTTTTTCTTTACTATTTGTGTAATATAAGTGATGTTCTTCATGTTAATATCGCTTTTGCCTACTTTTCGTTTTAACATGAAACTTTCTACTCTTATTGTATGTTTGTACTAGTATGGTATTGATCATGTAACTGTATTTATTCATCTAAATCTGTATTTGTATAATTTTGTATTCATCTATATCTATAACGGTTCAGTTAATAGCACAAATATAATATACAAGAATGGGAGTTTTCATTTTATTTCTGTATGATAAGTGGCTCTATCTATGTATATTTTTGTAGTTCTTCTTTTATCCACCCTTGGTTCAGTTAAATACTTTATAAGTATCCCAGATATTTGCAGGTTTCTTTTAGATCCATAGTATCTGTAGCCTTTTAACCTACAGTCAGGTTATATGTATCTGTTTCTTTATGTTATCCTTTTATACTGCTATTATGTAATATGCTCTAAACATATTTTTTCAATTCTCTGTGCCAAATCGCGATTGAATGTTAAAATTTAGGTAATTTTAGAAGTTACCCTAATTTATGTCTATTTACTGCATAAAACTGAATATCATCCATATATTGTAAATGGTTTATTTTGGTTCTACTATCTTTGAATACTTGTATTATGCAACTATGTAATTTGATTATCTTTTATCATTGATATGGTTATATACCATCTAACCATATCCTGCTTTATTTACTATTTATGATGGAGGTTTAAAGGCAAGGAAAAACTCAGAGGACTTCACTCTGAAATATGCCTCATAAAAATCTTTGATTTCTCTAAGATTTTGAAACAACTGTTATTCATATGATTTCTAAAATAAAACATATTTACTTATTTACGGTTGTACGATAAGTATGACTCAACTTATGAACATATGAAACAGATTAACTAAAAGAAAAAAAACAAACACGCTTGTGAATAATGTAATAAAGTCTCCTCACTAGAATAATGTATGAAATATATTTGTAACGAATGATTGTAGTACAAAACTTGTATGCTGCCCATGTCAAGAACGCCTCGTCCTGTGACATGTGCGCATGTGTTAGATGTCTGAGCATGTGATATGTGTGCATGGACAACGAAAATTCAAGAGCACAATCACAGAGAGTGATGACGCAATATTATTCTCCTACAGTTAATGAAGCCCAACTGCTTCAATCAAATAATATACTCTTCGCTGAAAATATGCGAAGGACACAAAACGAGCAACAATTTTATTCTGCTTGATGCCAAGCCAGACAGAACAAAGAGAATATGAAACAATTATCTTTGATCTGCAGCAACAAGTGAAAGCAATGAAATTAGAAATCGAAAAATTAAAACTATATCGGGGCTCGAGTGAAATAATGTCACAGGAGACTAATGAGTTAAGCGATGATGACCTCGCAATCGACACAGAATGAATAAAAGTTAAAAATAACAAGAAAAAAGGAAGTTCGCTGATATTAAATAACCAAAACGTGACCGGGAAATGATAAACAAAGTACGTGATAATACCAGACTTGCTACGCAGTCACAACCAAAACAAATACATAAACCACCGCCTATTATGGTAACCGACGTTGAAAATATTAATGAATTAACTGCGTTAATAAACCAAACAACTGATAATCATCATTTTTAAACTAAATTAATGAACAATAACGTTTATAAAATAAATGTTCCGGGTGATTATGCATATAGAGCCTTGACTAATGAATTGAAAAAAACATGAAATTTCATGGTATTCCTACGAAAACAAATAAGATAGAGGTATCAAAAATATACATCATTCTTTCAGCCCAATAGATATTATAAATAATCTGAAAGCTCGAAGATTAGAAGCACTGAATGTTACAGCAACATTGAAATGGAAAAAGAAGAAACCATTAGATATGTTTATTGTTGGGTTTAAGAAGAATACGGACATTAATAAAATATACAGCTTTAAAAAGTTTATAATGTGGTCGTTACTGTCGAACTAATTAAAAGCAATAATACCGCAATGTAAAACCTGCCAATCATTTAGTATTAAATGCGCTGGACATCATCTGCTGAATGTTGTCCGACTGTGGGAAAAATCATACTGTCAACTATCAAGGATGTGAAGTGATTAAAGAACTTCAAAAACTGAGAGACAGCAAAAACAAAACTAAACAACAGTTTAAAAGGTCTATATTATCCGGTCCAAGAAATTAGACCTAATATCAAATAAAATCCTAATATCAGGAAAAAAGAAACTTAGAAGAAAGTGGCATCAATCAAGAAGCCCATATGATAAAACTTTACTTAACAGAGCTATTAGATAATTAACTACAGAAATTAAGAAATAGCAAACGATTATCGATCAAGAAATTTCTCACAGAACTTACTGCAGATAGCAGTACTGAGTACTCACTATGGAATGCTACAAAATATCTTAAATGACCGTTAAGTCAAGTACCCTCTATCAAAAAGTGAGGGAAAATGGGCTCGTTATAATTGAGAAAAAGAAAAAGAAATCTTGCTTCGAGATATTGGGCAGTGTTTGCTCAATATCTTGAAGCAAGATTTTATCCAACTGAGGGAGATAGTGATCTGCCACCTCATTATCCCAATGTTTATACTGTCAGAATTCCATTAGTTACACCCAAGGAAGTTGGTGATGAAATTAAAAATAATCTCAATGTGAAGAAAACACTTGGATTTGATCTAGTTACAGGTGAGATAATTAAAAGATGTCAAAGAAAAGCTTTGGCTTTTAACTACTTTGATCAATTCCTGCATTCGGCTAAACTATGTCCCAGAACGTAGAAAACAGCTGAAGTTGTTATGATACCAAAACTTGGCAAAAATCTAAGTGAAGTTGAATCTTACCGACCCATATCACTCTTACCAATCATGTCAAAGCTATTTGAGAAACTGATTTTAAAGCGTCTCAAACCTATTCTTCAAAGATACCATCTCATCAATTTGGTTTCAGAGATAATCACTCGATAATCAATTAAGTAGATCGCATTAATGGTGTTATTGAAAAAGCGATAGAAAACAAAAGTATATATTGTGCTGTCTTCTTGGATATAGCGCAGGCATTTGATAGAGTACGGAATGAAAGCCTATTACATAAATTAAGATTACTACTTCCTGATCACTTCTATCGACTCTTCGAATCTTGTCTGACTAATTGACACTTTCTGGTTAAATACGAAGACTCGTATTCAGACTTGAAGGTATTTAAGGCTGGGGGTCTCACAGGGTAGTGTTCTAGGACCAGTTTTGTATTTGCTATACATTAATGATGTTCCACCCACATTATATAGTACAAAAGTCACTTTTAGCAGATAATACAGCAATAATAACAGTGGGAGAATCAACAAGAAAATTGCAATCTGCTCTCAACAGAGTAGCCAGCTGGACAAAAAAAGCGAATTAAATTGAACGAAAAAAAGAAAGCACAACAACCAATCTTTATTAATGGCACCCAATTACCATTTGTCAACACCACTAAATATCTTGGTATGACTTTTGACGCGAAGCTTCGAGGGAAAGAACATATCAAGAAGAAACGCGACGAAGTTAACATCAAGTTCAGAAAAATGTATTGGTTGCTTGGTCGTAATTCTGAGATTGAAACATAAACAATATTTTGTATAAGCAGGTTCTACGCCCAGTTTGAAGTTGTGGAATACTGCCGTGGGGCTGCGCCAGTAAGTCTAATATCCAAGTGATACAAAGAATCTAAAACAAAGTGCTTAAGTGTGTAGTTAACGCGCTTTGATACATCCGTAACCGTGATTTCCATCGCGATCTTGAGATTGAAATGGTAGTTGAAATTATTAGTAGATTCGCTAGTAAGAGGATTTAAAAGATATTTCAAAAGCACATTCATTTAGAAGCATCCAGACTCTCAAATGTGCAAAATATTATTAGAAGACTCAAAAGAACAAAACCTTTTGAGCTTGCTAAACATTAGAAGATTAAGTGATTCAAGAGAAAAATCTTATTGAATATATTTGGCGTTAATTTTGTAGAAATTCATTATTCGCAATTAAATGAAACTACGTGATGTAGTATTATTTCTACTATCTTTAATTTCTTTACCACGACCTAGGTTTCGTTGTATTACAACATCTTCAGGTGGGATATTAGCAAAGATCTTTGCTAATATCCCACCTGAAGATGTTGTAATACAACGAAACCTAGGTCGTGGTAAAGAAATTAAAGATAGTAGAAATAATACTACATCACGTAGTTTCATTTAATTGAGAAAAATCTTAGTTTAGACAGCACATAGTATATTAATTTAGAAACAAATTAGTTATGTAACTAGTTTTAATACAAATTGTAAATAAAAAAAATCGCCACATTTTTGTTAGTTTTACTTTTTTTTGTAATTTGCTTATAGATTTTTTTACAAATATTACAAATATGCGTCGCTATCGTACAATGCCTAATAAATTAAATATTAAACACAATAAAAATGTTACCAAATATATAAACAGTAATGAAATGTTGAATATGTATTGTTTGTAATGATTTGCTATTTAATGTTATTGTCATTATACAAAAGATATTATTAGTTTTCTAATATTAATGATTTCCAAAGCAGTTAGACAATTTTATCAAAATCCTTTTAGCGTTTCGGAATTCATCCCATCTAGAGACACATCTAGAGAAAGAAACAAAACTATTATAAAAATGATTGTTTTTCCATTTTAGTTATATGTATGGATAATAATCCTTATTTACGCGGTGTGTTGGATTGCTCACAAGGCATACAGCTTTTAACGGCACAGCGCAACGCGGGGATCCGGGTTTGATTCCCTGCCGCTCGTCGAATGGGGTTGTACTGAAGTTCTGTTTGGCTATAAGAGATTGCTCTCATAACAATAAGTCCGTCGTTTGTATCAACTGCATACATTAAAGTTAACAAATAAATAAATAATTATATTAATGACAATCGGTATTATATGAACATGATCAGTCGGTATTTTGTCAGTGATGAATATAATTTATCATCAAAATTTTCACATATTATGTTTAATACGTCATCTAAGCCAATCCGTATTTCGTCAATATCTAAACCAAGACCAAATGTACTGTATCAGAAAGTATACCAGAAAATATTAATATTCGATTGTTAACATAAATTAAAATTACACTTTAATGATAATGCGTCACATTAACCTGATTTATGACACTATTTTCATAACAGAGATGACTTTTATTTAAATCTTTATGGATCTTTCACTATATTTATTGACGTAATTTCATTTCATTATTTTGTGAAACTATTATAATCGTAAATATTGCATAGTGCGTATAATTATAAAATAAATAGAGCAGAAATAAGGTTTTCGAAAGAAATATGTTGAAATAATAATGGGCGACTGGATTACATGCCTTCTCAGTTTTGTTCAGTGATAATTTATATATGCAACATATGCAAGTTAATAAATACAAATACTCCATAGCCATCTTTTGTACGTCAAAAAATGAGGAGAAAATTTAAATGTGTTAAAGTTTTTGAGGTTTTGAGAAAAAAATGCATGAAAAAATCAGATTATTTTTTTTAATTTATTGGAGATTTACATTTATCGGTTGAAAGTCGTTACACGTTGAAGTACCAATATCAATTTACTGTACGTCCTTTTTTTGCTCGATGAGGCCAAAGTGTGCTGGTTATTTGCTCGGGATTCTCATCTTATCACAGATTAAAAATCACCCATATAAAGTAAAACTTTACATATAAGTAAAATTTTATTTCAAAAATAGGTACATTTTTATGTTTTAATTTTCATTTGCCGAAATTTCTTTAAAAAACCATGAAATTTTGTTCAAAAAGATATATTAGCATTCCGCAATTATAACGTACAATAACCTCATACTGAAGTTACACCACTTAGAATGCTTTTGCTGAGTATATTAATATATTTTTTTTAATATAGACTCGACGCCCGACTTGCAGTGGCGGCACAGGTAACTGTTAACAATGACTCATCTCTGTCCTTCTACACAATTATAATCTGGAGAGACCTATACTCAAATAGGTTTTATCTGTATCGCGCACATATGAAAGTTGCAATTATGGAAATACTATGAAATACTAAGGCTCGTCATTTGGAACACTGACAATTTTGATGACATTGTATTCTTGAAACGAATGCATTCGCCTGGTCTCTGTATGAAATATATTATATCATAATTCTCATCAAAAAAGTTCAATAAGTGTTGTTTTTGGTTGTCCATTATAGCTTTTCTAAACTATTAATTCGTTATTTTTTTACCCTACGATCTTGCGTTTGGTAGAGCTTTATACCTCCGCCTCTACGGCAACTACTTCCAATTTTTGAAGCCGACAGAAAAATGTTAAACTATTAAATCAACTTGTAACGACATACTGGGATATAAAGTAAAAGTTCCAAATAAATGTTGGGTCACCACAGATATCCCAGATATGGTGGAACGGAGTAGAGTTTTAAAAATTAAGAACGAGGGTAAATAATATTAGAATTTGCGAAGAAAAATAAAAAAAAGATATTAAAAAAGCGAACAACGATTGGTAATAAAAAAGACAATAGCATGCAAGTCTTTGACATACAACAAGAAAAGAAACCGGATTGCGTATTGTGTTTGTTGTTTCGAAACTTGTACTAGAAGATCATTGAACAATGAGAGCATAGAAATATAATATTGAATAGAAAAATAATACCTGCAAGTTGTTATGCTGACGTTACAATGCTGGTAGAGGCAGTTTACTCCATATAACCCTAATCAACAAGAATGAGCATATAGAAAGCGTACCAAAAGCACTTTAGACATCTAGGACCGTAAATCTACGGCGAATGAAACTTTATCGGAGAAATTAAAGCCCCAGAAAAGTAGTATGTGTGGCCTTTGAATCAATGAAATCTATTACTATTCTTCAACCAATTATGTAAGAACGAACAAGATTTCTCAGATGTGATGTTTTCTTTGAATTGAAGCGTGAAGACATAAACAATGAATAAAGCTTTCGAAATATGGGCATACTGTAGAATAAGTCAATAAGTTTAACAACGTATATGTTTTTCGAGTCGATAAGATTAACAATGTGTAGGATCTAGAAAGAATGAACAAATAAAAATAATGCATAAAGACGATACAAATACGCAATTTAGAATATCAAGTACATATAAAATATGCACCAAATCTCCTAAAAGAACTAGTATTACAAGGTGAAATAAATAAATGTCGCCCACCAGTTGGTACATGCATCTCCTGGTTGAAAATCTGTCAGAACACTTTTTAGACGAGCAGTATCCCGGTTCATGATCGCGAACAATCTTCTACTAAAATTATGGATTTAAATATTAAGCCTTAATAAAAGGGAGCAATTGAAGGGTGCGGCGCGAACGCGGTGTTGAGTGGGTAATTGTTAGTCAGAGTATTGTACTAAAATAACTTGAAATGTGCTCCTGCTCCCCACCCCATTACTTCAATATTCCCTGCTTGTATACAAACCTGTGAGTTTTTCCTTAGTATTGGATTCAGTGTACTGTTAGCACATTGTTAAAGTGTGGAACATCGTAGAATGACAGTAGTACGCCTTTATTTCTTTATTTATTTAGCAATATGACATTTTCGTAAAAACCACCTATCAATAAGATTTACTTTCGTTCATAATTAGATATATTATATAGTTGTATTATATTTGCCAGTTCCCTTCTTTGATATCTGATTCAAGAGAGGTTCCAGATGAAAAAAATTGCACGCCATCTTAAAACACTCCCATATTAAATTAATGACAACGTCACATTCTCTATATCCTTCTTCGAATGTCAAGTTACGTCTGCCAAATTTCATTAAATTCGGTTTTGTTTCTGTAGCTGGGAAAACGTAACAAAACAAATAGACAAACTCATTTTCACATACTAATAATGTTAGTTTGGGTAATGTCCTGTAAATATATTCCCAAACTAATCTATTTAAATAACATAACGTCATCAAATGCAGGTAGATGTGTCCTATAATACCAACATTATTTTCATATATAAGTTATTGACTTTATGGTGTTTTACTTTATCGCCATTTGCTTATATTTGTCTTAATTTTGCGTATGTGACGAACGTATTCAGCTGATAATTCTTCGCTATTTATGAATAATTAAAATGGTGTCTGATATATAGATGGTCATCATATAAGAACATTCTTCACATCGAGTATATGTTTTCCCGGATAAAATATTTTATGGTAAAGGTTTTTTTTTAAAGGAAATTATAAATGCTTCACACATATTAATAAATTAATATTAAACATTTATTCCAATTTTTACCATTTCCTCCAAAGCTTATTTTAACCCAGCACGTTTACTTTACCACTTAAAAAAATCATTGCTCCTATAAGATTTACGTTTTTGTTGTTAATGAGAAGTCTGTCATTTATAGTTGGAAAGTTTCTCGTCATTCTACCTTTCAGTAGCCTTTATAGTTTTGCAATATTCTTGTCAACACTAAACCATGAGGAAATTTCCCAATTTTTTGCCTACATAAATAAAATATATAATGTATGCTGCCAATGTGTTAGTAGTCAATGCAATGGTTCAAGCGGAGGTACATTTAGTTTATCAATGGAACAGAATTTCCTAACACAAATATGTTTGGTTTTACCTATCCTATAGCATCGAGCACAGATCTTATTTTTCATGTTTTAATAGGGTTGAGTTAACATTAATTATACTAAAGATATATTATTTTATTTGATTATAGTTTTTATAAAGTTTAGTTTTTGCATGCTATTCATTAAGCTATAAGTCAACGCTAGTCACATCGTTGCTAGATGGCGGTAACACAGCAAAAGAATTAATATTATGTTTAGCTTAGTCATTGTTCCAAACGTATTTATAGTAACACATGTTTAATATGTCGGTCAGTTTTAAATTTTTTTTATCAGAGTAAAGAAATTTAAAAAATTGGATCGGAAATAACTTTAGCACAAAATGTATGTAAATGAGATATTGTGAGAGGATTAATGAATGGCCTATAAAAGAATACACTAAATATGCAATGATAGTTGCTAAAAATATTTATTAATATACCTGTAACACGTAGTCTCTAAAATAAGTTAGCCTACTAGGGAAATTGATTCAGTAGTCGTTCGAAATTAGCCGTAATGGCAAATCCTAAATAATCGCTGGCGACTCATGTATCGTCATAAATATTGCCAGTAAAAATCAATAAAAATAAATAATTTGAGGCGTTTGATATCAAAACTAGTTCGATTGAATTTTAATGGAAAAACTTCATTAAAATTTCTATCAATTACAATATCTAGTGGTACATCAAAACCGATATCAAACAAACATTGCACTATTACGCGCTATGATTGAACTGGTTTTTCATTACACTTTACAATAACGGTGGGAATATTATTAGATTAATATATTTTTAAAGTTTTTGCTTAGTCTTTAAGTTATGCTATTTAAGAAAAACTTACTTGACTATTTAAGAAAAATTAATTGGGACCTGTCTAGAAAACACTCATCGAGTTATACGATACAGAGACTATCGTAGTGCTGGATAGGAGTTATTATCATAAAAATCGTTTTTTGTTTTTTTTTTTACTAGAATAAACCGCTTTGCATTTTATATGTTTTAACGTTTCAAAATAAAATACGAACTTCATCGTCTTATATTTTTTATTTATTTTGCAATGTAAATCAATTCATTTCAGCACTCATCCGATTGTTTTTTTAATAATTTTGTATACTGGCAGAATAGAACTTTATTATGGTTAGCTTTGTAAGTAATAATTGTTATTCAATTAACTTCTGTAAGGTTCCTCGCCGTCTTCATCCTCAAACATACAACACCAACACATAAAAATATTACAGTTGTTCACCTATATGTTTCAATAATGGGAATAAAACAATCAATAAATTCAATGACACTTCAAAAATAATGATGACACATTTATAGAAGTTTATTTTCATTTGTAACAAGCAAATTACACTATATACCAACTCGTAAAATACTAATTACTTCACAACTCTGGTATAAGAAGTGCTTAGTCAAGATACTCGTTTTTAAGAGGAAACTACGTATTTGCTTCTTTCTCTTTCTCATACCCAGTGTTATTCGTCCTCTTGACGAGATTGAGCTCTATCATGAACACGGCGAGCTCCGCCCACTTAATGTTCTACTACGCCTGTACTCTCAAGCTATACGCGATCGCTTCGTGTCTACAAGGTTTTGTTAAAACGTGTCGCGAGAAATCGTAGGCTTATGTATGTGCTCAACCAGTCATAGCAAAAAGCACAATTACAGACTTGAATCGTACAATATAATTAACTGTTATGTGTTTCTATGTATTCATATAACTGTTGTAGTTTTAACCAGGTATTAATTTTATCCGTAATTAATTCAATCATTTGTACTTTTGAATGTTATCATCGGTCATTTTCACACATGGCTTGTTTGCACCACACTTGTTTGGAAGAAGCAAAAATAAAATTATCCCAACTTACTTATTTGAATGCCTACCTTCTTAGGACTAGCCATGATGAGCTTTGTGTAGCCATGATATTAATATGTTGACATTAAATCAGTAATAACGTAGGTTTTTATGGAATTTTGAGACATACTATTTATGGAATTCGAGCAACTTTGAATTCATCGAGAATTAGCGAAGGTCAATATGATTATTGATAAAGCTGACTTTCGTCTGTCTGGGAAAATTTGTAACAAATGTGTAAACAGTACGTTTACACATTCCTCACAGCTGATTTTAATATAAACTTACTAAAACGTGCTAATCGAACCATTTTTAAATAATACAATGTCTAGATATTTTTAACTTGAAATAACTTATAGTGGAGCTTGCGTTGATACGTTGTTCTTCGCGCAGTATTCAATGTGAAATATAAATAGTACAATTGTGATTTAAGTAATCATGCCCTCCTAATAAGCTCTTCCAATATATATGTGTATATATTATATATATATATATATATATATATATATATATATATATATATATATATATACATACACTGTGCATGAAATCACATATGTATTATTCCCGCGCAATAGATAAAATAAATTTTGGAATAAGCTAAACTGTAAATCATGTATACAACACTACTGATTATACATCAATAGGAGTGCGCCATATGCGCACTCCTATTGAGTTAAGATGATGAAGAACCAAATGAATATGAAGACCAACAAATGTCGCACGTTGAATATTATGGGACATTCAGAAATTTAGTGATTTCGTCATTGAATTTTATTATGTAGCGAATCGTTAATTGATCGTGCATTTTCGGACAGCAAGTAACATTCTAAGCAAACGTGAATTTTTTGAAGGCCAAAAACTTTTGATCGGAATAGGATATCCGCACGAATATTGAAGCAGAGACTGTTGCATGTTATTGGAACCCTTAGAAACATTGTAAATCTACTACTCACCTCCCCGTTTTATCCCAAAATTAAGAAAAAAGCTTCATTAACTTAAACAGAAACGGAAAGTAACATGCACTTGAGTACTCCTTGACCTAAAAGTATTTTACCCTATAATGAGAAAAGTAATATAAAAAGTAGTTCAAAGTTAGCCTAGACGTTTTTAGAATCCATAAATTACCTTTCAGTCTGGTTTCCATAGGAATATATCACGTCTACAGCATTGTTATCACAAATGATAATCTATCTGCATCCAATAAAACGGAAATTATAATCATCGTCTTTTTGGCCCATTCGCGTGCTTTTAATTGCCTTTGTTTGCTTATGGCTAACCTTTACTATTGGAGTATTTCAAATACTGAATACAAATGGTTTCAACGTTATATCTGTTGGTCAACGTTGTCAAGTAGTTAAATTATATAATAGTGTTGAATTGCCTGGCATCATAATTATTTTATATAAGTGTCACCTTTTCCTATACAATCCTTATCGCCTATTACAAAGGGTATATTAAATAATCTGTGACTCAATCTATTCTGCGACATCAAGTAACATTATAGATTTGGGTAGCTTCTTTATGTTTGTTTATCTTTATTTTTATCCATGATCCTCATCATTGTATAGATTAATAAGAGCCCACGTGTTTTCTACAAAATATTAACAATTCATTAGGGACAGATCTA
The DNA here is from genome assembly GCA_039881145.1 of Druceiella hillmani. NCBI lineage: Eukaryota > Metazoa > Arthropoda > Insecta > Lepidoptera > Hepialidae > Druceiella > Druceiella hillmani. Next base: position 24,639,977 of record JAYKKI010000016.1, on the reverse strand, counting down.
AAAAGGTCAAAAATTTAATCTGTAAATTAATTTTCTGTACTGTCAACATTTCATTAGTAATCAAACGGTAGGATGATTTTAAATAATTATTTGGAACTAACTAAAAATATAGCCAGCAGTGAAAATTGTTCTCCTTTGAAACTTACCTCCAATATGAAGAACTGTGGAACTGTATCGTAGGTACTAACAGCATAAATCCAAAACAGGAATTAAACGCCAAATTTAAAATAATTTTGTCGATAGTCTCAACAAATTTTATTCACGGTTTAATCCGCAAAAGAACTATGGAATAAGCTAGTATTTGCCTTCAAAAATTCAGAGTTAATATATCGAGTGGGTTTACTTCAAGATACAATTGTCTCTGGATGTCAAACTATTATATAGTGAATTTATTAAAGTATGTAAGAATATGTCAGTAAAATAATGGCTGTAGCGCATAAACTGCAAAATATAGGATCGAAAGTAGACGAAAAGTGCCTCGAAACAATAATCCTTTCCAATTTATCCAAATCATGCAAGTCAATGAAAATTGCAATCGAGAGCTCCAAACAAATAAGCATTATCTCAGTGAAACCAAAAATTTTACATTGATGTCAAATTTTATAAGACACAAAGTGATAAAACAGCATTTTCAAGAAAACATTTGAAAAGAAAATTACTTAAAAATCTATTTCAAAAGAGACCTTGTTCTTGCAGTTCCAATAGATTTGGTCATGTAAGCAGAGTGTACAAACCAAAATAAATGCAAAAGAGCGATAAAAGAAATTAAGAAACCTAAGCTATTCTGTTGCATTTACAGCTAGAATGAATGAGTGACTTGATATTGTAGACTTCGGCGCTTCCTTACTTGTAACCAAGCATAAGAGGAAATTAATGACAACCAAAACTCAAAAGTAAAAACAGAGCAATTTATTAATACAAAATGGCAAATAGCAAATCTTCGCAAGTAAAAGTTTCTCATCAGCGTTATAATAAAATTTCTGTATTACATAATAATATTTCCATGGTATAATGAAATTTCAAGTACTATATGAAAAAATTACTATATTATAATGGCATTACTGCATTATAGAATAAAATCCCGTCTTAAAAAACAAATTTACACTCAGTAATTCAAATTATTAAAATTGGTTGCTAAGGTTTAGTCAACAATATGTTTTGGCAAACTATATGTAATAGTTGTATTTATACATATCCGACGTTGATGCAATAAATATTTTCATGCAGCACTAGCCTACTGATCTATAAATAATAGTAGAAAATTGTTAAAATCGTGTATTTATTTAAGAAAGTTGATAAATTGACTTGCATAACATGCCTTGAAGAACCAGACAAGAGTATTTCAAATTTAAAGGGTGAAGAGCTAGAAAATTGAATAAATTGGTGTATTTGGACATTTGTGATCCGATATAAACAATATCACTGGGTAAAGCAAAATGTTTTTTGACATTCATAGATGATTATTCAAAAAGATGCTGGCTGGAATCATACACCAAACGACCACACTATACACGCCTGAACAGATTGGGGTTGTAGAATGCATAAATAAAATATAACTCGAAAAAAAAATACAATGTCTGCTAGCTAACGCTAATCTACCGAAAAAATATTAGGCGGAAAACATACATGCCGCTATTCCCACCAGCCGATCTCGAATACGGACATTGGCGTACAGAATTCTAAAAGAAACCACATGTTAATCATCTGAAAGTTTTTGACACCGGAAGAAAAGTAAAGAAGTGGGAACCTACATCACAAAAAGCAATCATTGGATCCTTCGAAAAGATTAATCCATTGAGTATTAGTCTAGAACTTCGATAAAAGAGAGACACAGACTTTCTTGAGTCTGCTTTAAAACCGATTATATTCAAATGGACTCGATAGATTCTAAGTGTGAATAACATTCGAATTAAATGAGGATCATGCTTGTGTAAAAGGAAAATAGTTCAGCTATGTATGGATAATTCCATTTTAGCGAATGTGGTATTGTTACTGATATTACATATCTAACTGATCATATTATTAAGTTATAACTGGCGTGTATTAAGAGACGTTTAATTATTGAATATATTTGGCGTTAATTTTGTAGAAATTCATTATTCAAAATTAAATGAAACTACTTGATGTAGTATTATTTCTACGTGCTTTAAGTTCTTTACCACGACCTAGGTTTCGTTGTATTATAACATCTTCAGGTGGGCTATTAGCAAAGAATCTTTGCTAAAATGTAAAAAGTAATTCAAAATTAGCCTAAACATTTTTAGATAGATGTTGTAATACAAAGAAACCTAGGTCGTGGTAAAGAACTTAAAGAAAGTAAAAATAATACTACATCACGTAGTTTTATTTAATTTTAAAGACGTTTCATTATAAATTAGTTACAACCACGAAAATGTATCTAAAGTTTTAAATTTCAAGACTGTACTTTAAAAATAAACGTAACTGCTACGACCCTTTTATCGCATTAATCTTTACTTGCTTACTTTATTGTTTGCCTACTATTTCTATGTAAGGATAGTTTAATATTTAATTTTTTTTTAATCTAAAAACTATACTCAGTTACAGGATTTATTGCAACAATGTCAAATCTTTGTTACCGTTTAAAAAAATACTTTAAATATATAATTTCTAACTTTGTAACGCTCGAGTTACCTAATTTCTCTAGTAACCAATTACAAAACGGCAGGACAAAGCTATCGGTGTTAGTACTTGTCAGTATCAGTGTAAGAATTTTTTGTTGCATTCATATGAAATCCAATTTTCTTCCGGCAATTATTTAAACCCCCTTTCTTCTGGTATTTTTATAAATGAGTTTAATAAAGACGCTATAAAAATTTCATCGAACCTAAAACATGTTTTCGGCGTACATTGAAAATACGTATTCGAAACATTCTGGCCATACTCAATAACTGTTCCCCTAAAATAAAATATATTAAAATTTCAAAATGTTTAAAGAATATTTTCGAGGGCTTATTTTTTAAAGATAGCTGCTCAAGAGTAAAATAACCGCAAACACTATGCCAGAATCTGCATTCCCCTTTCTACTAACAGAGATACCGGTGTGCAAAATTCCTATGTGCTTAAAATATGTTCTCAAAATTCGTCACCCTCTCCATAGATTTTTACTTCCATGGTGCTAACTTACCATCTATACTATATATTATTTTATACGACATGGAAAAACATTTAATTCTGGCGAACGTTAAGTGTCAACAGACACACACATGCGTCAACTATTTCCATTACATATAATATTTACGTTAAACGTATCTACCGAACATAACTAGAAAACATTTTTAAAAATGTATCATTTCTTTTACACGAAACGTTAACGTTTAAGTAAACAATTCACATTATTCTACGTATTTGTACCTGTGTTGCGCAGGTGTGAAAACAATCAAAAATCAAATTATACGCGTACAAAATGACAGATGGCAGATATAAAGAACGAACACTAAAGCTTTACAACGTGCGGATACCTAGTACAAATATATACCATTTTTTACTACATGCGTATTTTCTGTAACTTTTACGTATAATTGAAATATTTCTGTAATTGTTCCTTTACTCCATTTATAAATATTTTCTCAATTTATTTCTTTTCTAACAGTTTGAGGTGATATCTTATTTCTAAAACTGTTTGTGTTGACGACGAAAAGTGCTGTAATGGTATAAAATAAACTTACAAATTTGTAATAAATGTACATTCAAGTAAGTAATTTTTTTAATAATTTTGTAAATAAATATTTCATCAATATTTTTTTTATTTAAATAACATTTTTGCTCTTACAAATCATCAATAAAAGTACTTAACATTTTCAGTCTTATTTAAATTACAATTCATCAATCGATAAAGGTTTAATTAAATTTAATCTTATATAATTTAGCCTGTTGGTTTAATTATATGTGCACATGTCACTGTAACGAATTTAATCACATATAAGATTATTATCACTCAAACCACTTATTTCTCTATTAAAAATCAGAAGCAATATGTTCCAAATTTACAATATTCCAAGAAAATAAATACATACCACTGTATTTTGAAATATTGAATATATTTGGCGTTAATTTTTGTAGAAATGCATTATTCACAATTAAATGAAAATACGTGATGTATTGTTATTTCTACTTTCTTTAAGTTCTTTACCACGACCTAGGTTTCGTTGTATTACGACATATTCAGCTGGGCTATTAGCAAAGATTCAAAGAAACCTAGGTCGTGGTAAAGAACTTAAAGAAAGAAATAATACTGCATCACGTAGTTTCATTTAATTGTGGACTGTATTTTTAATTAGTCATGAAGTCAATTCCACTACTTATTGACAAGTGTATGTTCCTTAATCTATAAAGTCAGTTCAGTTCAGTTCTTTGGAAAATCAAACTGTCTCGTTGACTAGGAATTAATGGAATCTTCTTATATTTGAAAATGGTTTGCTGAACTTGTTTGAATAATTAAAATGAAGAATTCATCTGCTGTGGATGGCAAGCTGGAAAAATACAAGAACATTTTTTCGAATCATTTTTTCGTTCAATTACATTTTAATTTTGAGTGATACAAAATAAGGTAAGCGCGGGATTTATTCGTGAGTCGATGTAGCTTCATGACTGTGTTTTTAATTAAAAAAAATTATATTTTGGTTGTATATAAAATACATCAACATTTATGAACGTTTCTCTTAACATTCAGTATCAAATTTAATTTACTTGCAGCACTATTTTCACAACATTATTTAATTAAATGAACTGGAATGATGAAATAAAAAAGAACAGTAATATGTTATAATTATGGAATTATTAAAAATTAAAACATAAAGGATTAAACAACGAAGAGATAAAACAAAAAAACTTACCTTCCTGTGTTAAGTACGAACCACGTTGGTAGAATTTAAAATAATAAACAGCAAGTGCAGCCGCTGCCACGGCGCTACTTGCCAATATTGATAGAGCTAAGAAAACAGCATTATTTGAATATTCCCCAGATCTGTTTAAGGAATAAAGAATTTCATTTGTAGTTTGCTATTTCAAAAATTTTATATTTTTTCAATATTTCTATGATTTTTTTTAAATATTAAGGCAAACAATCAATTTAACATATAAGTGGAGGCTGTCATGTAAAATGAATAAATATATTATTTATATAAGTACGCAGTTAATAATTATAAAGTTACAAAAGGTACATTGGGAAGGAAAGATTAATAATTTGGAACAGTTAGGACATTTTGATTCCAGGAATTTTAGACCACTAAACATTTGACATAGTATTCCATGCGACATGAAAATAGTTTACTCTTGTGTATTTAAAAAATTATATACGTGCCTAACATTTGTAACGTTATAAACTTATAGGAAAAATCCATGAAAGTAAACAATGCTAGTTGAGAATAAAATTGAATGTCCTTGGACAACAATATGTGTAAAAAATATGTTTACATCACTTATGAAACTTCAACTCATCACTCGATCTGCGATTCATGTATGAATTTGATCTTTTATATTGAAATTATAAATTACATAACTTAGCTTTTTGAAAAACAATAATAAATACAATAAAATTCAAACCATAAATTTATGAATCATCATGCGTAAATAAGTGGTTTTCTTATGAGCTGTTCGCGCAGGAGTATTGAGATGAGTAGCGACTCGAACAGAGAGTAGAATGTAAAATAGTTACAGTTATAACGACTAGCAAATACATACAGTTAAACAATAATTACCTTTTTATCACAAGTCCCATAATGCGTACATGAGACTTGTGAGTCTCATAGACTTCAACTCATCACCTTGTGAGAAAATAAGATTCCAATAACATATTTCTTGAAAAATATCATTGCTTACGAGATTGAGAAGGCAAACAATTTATTCAGCAATACATTGCGGACGAACTCAAAAACACATCGATTTTAGAAGTAAAGAAAGAAAAACTAATAAATGTTTGTAGAATGATTGTAATTTATTGAACACATAAGAACATTATCTTAATTCAAATAACATATATTTAAAGGCTTTATAATAGCCATACAATTTTTATGAGGAAGTTTCATTCCGCTTAATTAAAAATATCATTTCTTTTTTCCAAATTAAGAATGAAACTTTCTACACTTTTTTTGTACTGGAAATTCTAAATATTTAATAATATAATGCCACTTATTAAATAGTACCAATTTACATACGGATTCGTGTAACTTGACTATTCGAATTTTATTACCTGTACTGTACTTTTTGGAAGACAAACAAAAAAAATAAAAATTTGAAAATAATTATTTTATAAATTTTATAATGTAATATTTATAACAAATATTATTTTAAGTACTTACATTGCAGAACTATCGGGATTTGGAACTACTTCCGGTGTCAGTACACAGTGCCTTGTGTTCATATTTTTTCCTTTTATAACTGAAATTAATATGCGCGTAACTTATATAACAAATTTAATGTTTAGATAATTCATAGAGTCGATAGTATTACTTTTACGAACACCATTTGAAAATATAATGACAGTAGCAGTGTCGCCACCGTCTGTATCATTTTTAAGAAAAGGGAAATATCCAAGGTTTTCTCATTGTAAATTTTTTAAGTATAATAAATATCTAACATGTAGAATTGTTCTTGTTTTAATTATTAAGTATAAAAGTGTGATTAAAGTAACGTAAAAATATCTAATGTATTCTATAACTTTTTAGAATTTAGACCATTGAAAGTTTCCAGTAGTTGGCATATAGAATTTAGACCAGACTCGTTTAATAATTTATTCCATTTTTTATCAGTTAGATGAAGAATATAGCAGCAATGAATTCTAATCACGCTTTAAATCTGTTTTTCTTTGACTTCACCCAATATCGGTGTAAAATTTCGATGACCAAAATTTGCGAAACACGGTCAGAATGTATTTAATAATTAACCAAATATTTATTACCAGACTTATAATCCTAGGTTTTTTATCATAAAAAATTTTAGTAGGAAGAATTTTCTCAAATTAAGTCTTTCTCTGTGAAAAAATGTAGTAATCTCATAATAATGGAAAAATTAGTGCTACGCACGCAAAATATTACTTACCGATTCTTTGACCATTTATTATTGTATATTACTTTCGATTTCAGGTCATTTTTTACTGAAATTTGTTAGTAAAAATAATAAAACATTGAAACAAAACCTACTATGGAGAAAGTAATTGAGTACCTATCTCTCATCTCACCTGATACGTATCCATCATCACAGTGGCAAGTATCAGGTTTGATGCATGTACCATTTCCGCAATCTATTTTGCAGCGCGGCATGCAACCGTTTATGTGTCCCTTGAACCTATAACGGAAAAAAATATTAAATGAAACCATACCAGAATTTAAAAACAAAACCCTTGTTGTGAATTTTTACATTATTTTGTGTTTTTTGACCATTCCTTCAAGTTCAGATTAAGTTAAGACTCTATCTGTAAAGCACCAAAAATAATACGCATAAGTACACATGAACTATATTAAGTGACTCGAATTGATAGGTTATGTAGCAGGGACAAAGGGCTCAAAAATAAAAAAAAAAAAAGATTTATTTTGGAACTTGCGAAGAAAAGATGCAAATTTTTTACTACCCCTTAAGAAGTTTTATGTAAAATCAGCCATTGCTCGCCGTTTCACCCCCTTACATTTTTTTATTATCATTGCGGAGCATTTCACCAGTAGTAATGTTTTTATCTCGAAGGTAAACTTAATTGGAATAAAAATAATGGAAAAATTATGAAACATGCTGTCCGAGTTAAATGAAGAGAGTAGAACCTAAGCTAACCTAACTTAACTCAAAATAACCCAACCAAATCTAAATCCACGTAACCTAACTTAATCCAACCTAACTAGATTTCACCTAACCCAATTCACACTAGTCCAATCTAACTACACATAATTAACTAAACATAAATAGCCATAATTATATATATTAAGCTGAATTTCGATGAGAGTTTCGGCATTTGATGAATACAATATTTGAACTTAAAATTCCTTAACGAATGTTTCATCAAAACAAGTATTTTAAACTTTACATCAGTGAAAGTTTTATTCAAATTTATTTATTAGCTTTTACCTGATACTCGAACAGATGGACAGGTAGACAAGAAAATAGATATAAAAATACATCTGTGAGAAAATATTTCAAAGGGCCAAAAAAGTGCCCGTAATTTTAATCTAATCCCATGAACTATTCTATTAAAAGTTCATTTTAGATTGATCCAGTAATGTGTAATACCCAAAGGACGGACAAATAAATTAGACAAAAAAAATCGTAAAAATATATTTTTGTTTCTGAGCAGCATAAATAGTATATTATATTATTTAAAAGTAGTGCAATATGACCTAGTTTCTCATATTTTTGAAATATTTTTAAATAATCAATAAAATTAGGAAAAAATATTTTTTGACTTATGACCCATATAATGTATAAAATAAAAAAAAATTGAAGACCTTTTTTACCTACTCTTGAATTCTTAGATGAATATTTTAAAAAGTTAACTCGTGCAGAATATATAGGTTAATAACTATATGTTTCACAGGTGCAAAAAACACAGTGCATCTTTAAAAAAATATGCCATCTAAAATAGTTGCTATGGTTTTTTTTAGAACCGTTATATGGATTTCTAAAAACCCACATTGTTTCATAATTTTAAGTTGAGTAGTTCCGAAAATAAGCATGGGGATATTTTTTAGATATTTTTCAGTATGTATAAAGTTATAATACTTAAAATTATGAAAAAATATTTTTAAGTCCTTTTTATCTAGTTTTTTCAAGCAATATCCCACAATATACACGGAATAAAAAAAATATCGAGGAATTAATTTGCTCCCGCCGAAATTTCGAAATGAATATTAAATGTTAATATGCTTTACTACTATGCCAAATTTTAAGTTTCTACGTCAAGCGTTTACTGTAAAAACGACTGTGTTGGACGGATGGACAGACGCTTGAGTGATATTATAAGTTTATTTGGTTATATCATTTTTCCTTTGCAGTTACAGAACCCTAAAAATATCCCAATTGAAATAAAAATTATTAAAATGCACTTACTCGTATCCAGGGTCACAATTGCATGAATCCGGTTTGATACACACTCCGTTCTTGCATCCATTATTGCATACTGGTTTACAGGTATAATTCTCTTTATCAGGCTCATAACCTTTGAGGCAAGAACAGACGCCTGGAGCAATACAGCTGGAGTTGACGCAGCTCGGGTTGCAAATAGGCTCGCATTTAGTTACATTTGGTTCGAATGCTGTATAATAAAAAACTTCAGTTAACTGGCATAACATGGTTGCAACGAACAAAACGTTTGCTACATTTTATATAAACAGTCATATCAATGTACTCGGCAATTTTGTATTACATTTAAGAATGTTTTTTTCTTACTTGAAAATCTTTCTAGGCAAAATTGTAAAAATTAAAGTGTTTTGTGTTGAAGTGACATGCATTTGTGAAACCAAAATTATAATCTTTGCTCCATATTTAAATGATATACAAAAAATAAGTAAATACGTACGATACAGTAATCGTGCATAGTATATTTCTTCTAAAAGATTAGAAATAATACAGTCTGGTTTTCAATATGCGGTTATTAGAAAAAAAAGCTAAAGTGGAAGGTTGTACTTTAATTGTATAAATCCAGTTTACTGATTTATTGTTAAATTCTTTGCAAAATGCAGGAAATGCTTATTTTAAATCCTATTCAAACATTAAAATGAACTATTTTCAGTATAATTAATAAATTCGTTGACTGACCTGAAATGACATTACAAAGATATTCCTGAAACGTTATCAACCTTAGATTAAACGCTGTCTCTGGTTTAATATATAAAGTGCAATTATTTTTAAAAACACGTGTTTGAATTATTTTTAAGACATATGTAACATAAATTATTTTAAACGGTGAGAATTTTTCTAGAAAATTCGGGCAAAATATGTATTTCTTGGACAGTTATATATTGTTTACTATTCACGTTGAATAATCGTTCATAAAATCCATGGTGATATTTCTATTTTTAACCAAATATCCACATAAACTGTATCTAATATTTAATCACGATTTAGAATATCTAAAAATTGTAAGTACTTGAATTTGATTTTTACTTTCAATTAGAATTGTTTTGGCCAAATTGAGAGAACAAAAATTTGAAACGATCTTCTGAATTTTATTTCAAATACGTTTTGACATACACTTCGCTGGTTAATTTGTATCTATGGTCATAAATTGTAGGTGCACAAATTTATTAAATCTTTTAAATAAGCACTGACTTTTTAATTCGTATCTGGATTCGCAGAACTCCAAACATATTCCGTTTTTGCACTTTAAACAGCTTGGACCGCACGGTTGAGACAGACATAAATCTGCAACGGTGCACGTCCCATTTTCGCAAGTCGGTTCGCAATTAAGTTGACAACTGATCCTATTAGTTGAAGAGTCTGAAAGCAAAAACATACTCAGTGTGCTTCTATTTAACTTAATTAGTGTAAAATAGTGTTAAATCAGGTTTTGTAATGGAAATAATCCTCTTTCAATTTGGACTTTTTAACTCTGAAACAAATTACGCCATATTTAATACTACAGACTCCGCATTGGTAAATATAATTTTTGATTCAATAAGTCTGATAAATATATCGAATAGACAAACGTATACTCAGTTTATAACTTTGCGACTTAACATTATGCACTCCTTTGGTAGAGTCAGGTATTTTTCTAATCAAAAATATATTTTAGTGTAACAAATGTGGTTTTTTAACATTAAAACGGTTTTCGGCTTCTGATTTACCACTATGTACTTATCTAATTAACATTTTACGTTTATTTTGCTATTACGAATGATTAAAAACTAGAGTTAAGAAATTAATCCTAAATGTAGTTACAGCAGTTCACTAATTATCATATTTGACTCTCCTCGCACTTGAAATTGTATTCAGAAATATAATTGATGCTGACATTCGATTACTATATAACATGACAGAATTATAGAAATTATACGTGATTGTAAGGTACATATATAATGGTGTTGTATTGTATTTTTTCCCTGAGTGATTTAGTTTTTTTAAAAATTCCCACCCTCGAAGGGGGGAAAACGAAATCCTTACAAGATTTATCCGCCTCTCTCTATGTCAGTCACATCCGTTTTCCTTAATAATGCTATACGTGGAAACTAGAAATGTGACAGAGTAATCAATCACTGTAACTAGTATACATATATATATATTTATATATATATATATATATATATATATATATACATATATTATATATATCAACCGCTAAAAATATTGATATGAAAATTTTAGACAGGACAAATAAATTCCTAATATTTTTCTTTTAAATTTTATGCGTTACTTATTATTTAAAAAAGTAAGTAAAAATATTTTTTTAAATTTTTAAATACACATTCAGAAATAAGCTGCAGAAAATCCCACCTCCCATGACTGAACCTAAAATTACGAAAATAACAGGGTTTCTGGAAACTCACTTAAAGTTTGTGAAAAGGCTATAATGATGACTTTAATATCTCCAAGTTCTTAGGAAAATTCATCATAACTTTTTGCTAGTAAAATACACCATGCAATGTATTTTTTGTGATGAAAAATAATATTACTATTTCCAAATAGCTTAATAAAGATACTACCTCCCCTTAATGTTTTACTTCTATATACATTTAGGTGCCTTGAAAATAATTTTAGTGTAAATTTTTCTCGTACTCAACATTTTCATTTAGTATACAGTGAGCTTTACATTTTTAGAAATAACATCTTCTTCACGACACTTTGGCCTTAATTCAATATAGTTTTAATATCGATATTATTTTGTACCATATTTGATTTGATGATAATATTTTTTTTATAAAATTCTGATACTCTAATAATTCTAAACAAAATCGTTAAATGTATTTCTTACACCTCTTTTAACAGTATCGATAGAGTCGTACATCTAAGAGTTTTGCAAGCAGACTCTTTTCGGGTGAAGCTACTTTCTAGCTGCCCTAAAAATACTACATTTTTTAAATTATTCATAAGTTTTTGACAATCATATTTAATAATGGTAGAAGCCTATAACTGTCTTATTTGATACTGATAATTATTGATTTAGAAGAAAGTAATCGTAACAAAGTAATTCTTCACACATTTTATTTTCAAACCTGAAATGCTAGAAACTCTCATGCAATGACCAAACCTGAATGCAATAAAAACTAATTTTAATAATCAAATTCTATTTGTTTCGATGTCGCAGATAATAAATAATTTTCACCTATTTATGCACTGCATTTTAGAAACTGTTTTAAAACAACACTTGAAAATGGTTTTAATGTAAAAGCATTTTATCCACCATTCCTTTCATTTTAGTTTTCCTCTATACATTTCTCGTCATAACGCATCACACACACTTCACATTTCACTTATCCGGCGTGACATTTCCCATTTAGCCTTTGATAATAATTATGAATGCTGTCATACATTGCAGACTCCCTTTTTATTATTTTACGGCACGTCGAAGATGGTATTTGATAATCTGCATACATGCGTGCGTGCGTACCAACGGTGCATACGTGAAGGTATGTGTGTGTGCATTTATCGTTTTTTTCTAAAATACGAAATGATTATAAAATAATAAGTATTTAACTTCTCGCAAATATAAACGCCCTTTGCCTGGGTTGGGGCTATCAACACTGATCTTCTGATATTAGCCGTTACTAATAATTATGTACCCATTCTTGTCCAACTTGCAAGTTTCTGAGTATCTCATAAAAAACATTTACTATTAGTTTTTTTGGCTTTTATGTAATACTGCTTTTGAATGTAAATGTATTCAATAAACGAATTAAAAAATTTTATCTTCTGCGTGGAAGTTAAAAACGAACAAACAAAACTTTTTATTTTATATCAGTAAATGTTATAAAAAATGTACATTAAAAGCAGTTATCGGCATTATGAAATATAAGACTTGGATTGGCTAATAAGTTTAAGTCACATATTTAAAATTTTTCTAGAATGGTTGACAATTCTAGATTTTTTTATCGAATGTTTCTCGGAAATGCGCTTGAAGAATGACAGCAAAAGTCATCAAGTGCATTAGATTAAAGAAAATTATTTAAAAAAAACCAGAGTGGGAGCTGTTTTTGAATATACTGAAATCTTTTGTCCATATAGTACAGTGGAAGTTATTTTATAATATGCTAAGTCCATATATCCAGAAGCAACCGGTATAGTGAACAAATTGTCTCTAAGGTCGCAGTGTCCGAATCGTCGTTTAACATATTATTTAAATCTGATGTGTGACCCAAAAATGCATTGGTAAAAAGTGGTGATTTCGATGTGAAACGAGCACTCACTAGACTTCACTTTGACAGCAAACTTGTAATTTTATACCAAAATGTTAAAAGAATATTGTCGAAAGTTAAAACATTTTTAAGAGGGTTCTCGCTATGCCATATAGTTTGTCCACATTAACCAAAACATAGCTTAATAAGTCTATAAACAGCGCATAATTATACATATACCAGTAGAATTTCGTTAGTGCGTGCGAACCGAGGATTGGTCACCACGGAGGAGGCATGCTGCTGGCCGGACGCGCTCCTTTACAACTAACTCCCCTAGACTCCGAATAAGGTATGTTGATCAATGAGTGCATCTTTCTGTCTGTGTCTCGACGTTCGTTTCGTGTTATAATTTGGGTTGTGTACATTCCACCTACTTCCTATGATTCACATTATATGTCCATCTTTAATTTGAATGAAAATATGTTAATTTGAATCAAAATCTTTGTTTGAATGAAATTCGCCATCTCATGAAGCGGGGCCGAAGCGTCAGGCGACTGCCAGCAGTGAGTGGGATTTTCGTAAGGCGGACGTTTTAAAATTGTGTACAAGACTCAACAATTTATCATGGGATAATCTTCACAAGATTAACGGAGCCAATGCAGATGTTGATATTTTGTATAATTTAATTACCGATATATTAATCGACTGTGTTTCTATTAAAAGGAAGATTAGCGTAAACCATGGGTATCGTTATCCGATTTGGTTTAATGCTGAGATTATCTGCAACGTTTACACCAAATCATCTTATCATAAATGTTACAAAAAAATTGGTTTGAGCTTTGATCATAAAATGTTTAGTTTTTGGCTCACACGGATCAAACGTGACATGAGAGCTCTGCATAGCGCGTATGTATGAAATATGGAAGCATTAAATCAGACTTAAAAATATTTTGGACGTACGTGAGATGCAAGTGCTCAGGCAGACTGCTTCCTGTGATCATGATACATAATGGAATTACAATTCTGAATGGAAATTGCTTATCGTGCACTTTTTAAACTTATTAAATAATTATGTTGATAACCCCTCGACCTTGTCTTTGGTAACTTTTTATGCTCCTGACTGTTACGTGAGAGGACGAAGTCATACTTTATTTCATCTGCCTAGAGCACGCACGAATATCATGCAGCGTTCACTTATCGCCGAGGTACTACGAGAGGGGCTAAATCTTCATTTACTTTCTGCTCCAGTCACCATTTTAAGAATGCGATTATGGACTTGTTTGATAGTAAATGTTTGATAATTTGTTACTTTTATATTTAATTTCAATTACTGTGTTTTTTTCTGTTTTATTTGTTATTATCTTTCTAATTATGTGTAATTTCAATAATTGTACTTTTAGTATTTGCACATGTCTAGCGCTTTGGGGTAACCTATAAGTTGGACATGGGATTTTTATGATAAAGAAATGAAATAAATAAATCGATGTTAAGTACTCTAAGTGTTCTATGAGTTAATTTTTTCAAACATAAAATTGGTACAAACATAACACTAAAACGATACTTAGATTCCACTTATTATCTTAATTGAAGAAGTTAGTAACAAGTTATAAAAATTAATTCATACATTAATTACACACATAAATAAAAATAAATGCCTTAGTACAGGACAGGCAGAAGTTTTAGTATTCAAACCGGAACCAGAATAGTAAAGCTGAGCTGGTAAAATATAAACGGCAGTTTTCATTAAAATTGCTTCAAATTTGATTAGGTTATTTAATGCAAAAGGCATAATAACTTAAAATACGTAAAAAAAGGACTAGCGGTAAATACAGAGATTTATCCTGTAGACCAGTGGTTCTTAACCTTTTAGTCCTGAGGGACCATTTAACAAAATTTTCGTTATGCTGCAGACCACGCAGTTGGTTTATTGATCTGGAGGTAATGTTCAGTAAATAAATGTAAGTAAAAATAAAGGATTCTTTTAGATTTCAACAAATAAAAACGTATAAAATTACTGCAACCAGTTTATTTTCTTAAAGTAGGTAAATTAAATTGACATGCCAATGCAAGCACAAAAATCTCATTAAAATAACTAATAGAATAAAAAATGAAAAAAAAATCATGAAAGATTTTAATGAGATTTTTGTGCTTGCATAATTTTTACTAATTTATGGATCCTTGGTTCAGTGCTGCTTAAAGCTAAACGCATCTGTGGCATTCTCCAGTGGCATCCAAACGATTTCGGTGTTTGTTTTTAATAATAAAGTGCCGAGAACCCCTGCTCGCATAGATGTGTTGTCGAAAACAAAGTGAGGTAACGAAGAGCAATGTCTCGAAGTTTCGGTAAAGAAATATCCTTTTAACTCCAAAAAACTTCCAGAGTAATCCCTGATTCAAATGTATCTTTCAAGTTACAATCGTGTTGCATTTCAATAACTTCTTGAAGTTCATCAGGCACCTCAGAAACATTGATAATGAAAGGATTGCGAATCAGTTTTTTAATACTTTTGTCCTCCCAGCCAGGAAAGTAGCGAATGAATTCACTTTTTAAGTTTTTCAAATGGAGTAATATGTTCATCTGCATTTTTTGTTTAACCTCGGCTCACTGTCCGTCAATAATTTTACTGAGCATACCAAGCGCAGAAAAGTTTTTGCTTTCGATTTTGTTATACCATAGGTCGATTTTAGCGATAAATGCCCTGGTTTTGTCTTCATGAGCAAATATATTGCTCATGCTTTGCAACTGCAAATTTCCTAAACCTTGCAGTTGAAGGTTCAATTTATTTAGGTTAGTGCAAAAATCAACTAAATAAGCAAAACTAATTGTAAATTCTAAGTCACAGAACTGGTCCAATAGCTCTTTGTTTTCCTTGTTAGTTAAGAATATTTTTACTTCCTCCCTTAGTTCATACAACCTCGACAGCATGTTTTCTTTGGAAAGCCAACGTACTTCCATGTGGAAAAGCAGAGTTTCGTGTTCAGAGTTCATATCAGAGCACAGTTGCTTGAAGAGACGAGTATTGAGTGCACTCTTTTTAATAAAGTTAACTACTTTTATAGCTGTTTTCATCGTCAGAGCAAAGCATTCCGGGAGTGTTTTGTCTGCCAATGCTTGACGACGAATAACACAGTGCGTTGTGATTGCAGATGGATTTTTGGTTTTTATAAGCGCTGCAAGACCAGATCGGGAACCAAGCATAGCAGGAGCGCCATCCGTACAAACTCCCGCAAGTTTTTCCCACATAAGTTCATGTTTCTCCATATGTTGAGTTACTACATCCATGACATCTGCACCTTGCGACGTCATTTCAAGTTCTTTGCACAATAGTAACTCCTGTTTAAAAGTTTTATTTTCATCCAAAAATCGAACATACACAAGTAATTGACAACATTGCGACACGTCAGTAGATTCATCACATTGTAATGCAAAATAAGGACTACTTTTTAACTTGTCAATAACTTGTTCTTCAATATCGGTTGACATTTTTTGAATTCGCGACTTTACTATGTGGTTGAAAGTGGTATTTCACGAATTTTATTTTGAGCTTCCTGTCCTAAAAGTTATTCTGCAATTTTGACCATACAAGGATTTATTAGAGATTCGCCGATTGTGTGTGCTTTTTTCGATTTTGCAATCAATTATGAAATTTCAAACGATGCAGATAATGTTTTTTCAGATGTTGCATGACTTGTTCCACTGGGGCCCAGTTTAATTTTTTTAAGGTTTGTCAGTTTGCCTTCGAAGAATTCGCGCGGATGGTCACAAAAATTCGGCTGTACGGTCTTCAAATGACGTACCAACTTTGCCGGTTTTAGAGCATCATTAACAAGAACAGTTGTGCATAACACGCATTGAGGTCTAGTTTCCCCATTTATTACTATTGAAATAAAGCCCAATTTAATATAATTGTCGTCATATTTTCTTTTTGGTGGCATTTTTCTGAAAACAGAATAGTTGCGTATAATAATAATTTATGAGATACAAGATTTTACAAAAAATATGTTATGATCATAAGCTTTTATTTTTATGAGTTATGCACAGCAGTGAGAAATAAAATAGGTAGTGTACCGTACTAGTCAAAAGGTATCAAATAAGCTTAAACACTTCTAGGATCCTTATCAAGTAAGTATTTTAGTAATTCCTATAGTCAGCTTTCATAAACGAGTAGGTACTTATTACAGTTTAATTATACCTGGGTCAACAATAAATATCAGTAAAGTCACTTTTTTTTACCTATGTAGGTACCTAAGTAAGTATATGCCAATTTCAGCTCAATCAATCGAGCATAACACTATTAAGTAGAATTCAGTTGCAAACGTTACATACATACTACCTACCTAAATACAAAAGATTGCAGGCAAGTTAAAAAAAACACTGAAACTGGCGTAGATAAAAAGTTAATATAATAGTTGTTACCTATATTTTCTTTTTGGTGACATTTTTCTCAGAAACCTAGCCGATTTGAAAACGTAGACAACGAATTTTAAATGCGACGTACGTAGACACATACTTAGGTAGGTACTTAATTTCACAATAAGTAATTACTTGTGACATAGCTAAACAAAATATAAGAAAGGAACATTTTACTTACGTGGGTATTTAGACCTGGATTAATTATTAACTAAGTATTAATATCCTTTGCAGACCAACAATATTTGCCTTCGATATCGAACTTTAAAACTGAAAGAAAGTAGGTAAGAAAGAGCTCATAACATTACTTCGAACATTTGCTACTTGAGCACTATTGAACTATTATCAATAACTGTAATTAAAACAAAAAACGAACAGCGTGACAGGGCAAACCGAAGCGCGCGCCGCGCCGCGCTTGCAGTATGTACTGTTCACTCTGTCCACGCATCTCTCTCACACACACTCACGCGCCTCGAGTCGCAGTCGGGCGTGGACGCGCTCGGGTAATGTTGTGTTGACTCTTGTCATTTATTGGCATGGCTCGCGGACCACTTGAGATGCTTCCAAGGACCACTAGTGGTCAGCGGACCACCGGTTAAGAACCACTGCTGTAGACAGTAAATCTATCTCGACTAAGTAATAAAGCAAATTATCAACAGAACCGTGGTTATATTCCCCACGAGAACACCAGATTACATACCGCAAGATATATTCATTAAAAATTAATGGAATTGATCTATATTCTGCTAGTGTAAACACTTATTCAGCCGATACTGCGCTAAGCTGATTATGACTTTGCATTCCTTAGAGCAATAATTTTCGTTATAGAGTTCGGCAGACTTTTACCTCGAATGTACGTTGTCACTGCCTACTAGATACTGGCCAATCTGATAAAAATTTGTGCGCCACACATATTGCCAAAAAAATAAAAAATCGTTTGGTAAACATTTGTTTGCAACTTAAATTTGTTTAAAAGTATATGCACAAGCTATGGAGGTGTTGGTATTTTCATTTGACAAACAATTTTGTCGAGCAACATGTGCAAGTCACAAATCTTTTGAGACAACGCCCCCCCGCCACCCTTTCAAAATTCCAGATATAACTGTTTCTAGTGGTTCCCAACATTTTAATGATAGCAATAAAACATTTGAAACATATGTAGGATAATCAAATATGACTCAGGAAATTGCGTCATTAAGTAGTGCATTCAGCACGCTTTAATTAGAAGTATAAAAACATGACAGTTTTTCAATAGCTGGCATATGTTGTGTAGCTGATGACTAATTCTACTGCCCGGTAATTGACTTCTCGAGAGAGATAAGCTATCAATTCTATAATTCCATCGATCATCAAATGAATGAAGTACTGAGTTTAAAGGGAATATCGTTTTATTAAAATTTTACAAATTCTTACAGATAATTATTTCTGTAAATCACATGTATTACAGCGTTACAGTAATTAACCAAAAAAGTTATTTATAAGATGTAAATACCAATTTAAAACGTACTTGTTTGTAAATTTCATTGGGCCACTAAAGGATTTTTTCTTAAAAAAACAGACAAATTTTTTTTGTGATTATGTCCATGATCTCTGGTTACAAATCTTGGTGACAAATAACTAATGCATTAAATATACTACACGACGATCAAAATCCAAATTTCTTCTTGAAAGAGTTAGCGCAAAATTTTCGACAATAATTAAAATAGCTCAAAACTCAATATATTTCTAACAGTTTTGTAATAATTATAAACTTACATCTAACAGTTTTGTAATTATTATAAACTTACTTGTTATGCGTAAGTACCCCGGAAAGCATTGACAGTCATCAGGTCCTACGCACGTCCCGAAATCACACCCGTTTGAACAATGTGGGGAGCAGGAATTATTGGAATTGGTGTCAAATCTGGCAATTACATTCATGATTTAAAATAAATGGTGAATTGAATATATATAAGATGAGTAATATTTTTCTTATATAATATATAGGGACAATAAAAATAACATACGAGTGATGGTAGCGACCAAAAAGTTCTTAGTTTAAAAACAATTACTTATTCGTCTAACATAATTTTGAAATACGTCTCTTGTAACATGTGCAGAGAATTTTTGCACCCAGTCAACGAAACTGCGATACTAATTACATTTTATGAATTCTCTGTTTGAATTTATATCTGTTTCCCTACGTTTTTAAATGCTAAATGCAAATATATTTGTCGCTATGGACATTATTTTTTCATCTGAAAATTTTCTATTGGTCTATTATTAAGGACTGAAATTGTTATTACTAAGGACTGAAATTTTAAAACTGTTGAAATTAGTCTAAAGAAAGTATGCCAATTCTAATTATTTCCCTATTCCGCAGATAATATTTTTAATTATAGTTGAGAAAAAATAAGAGACAACTTAATACATAATTTAAAAAAGTTAATTTGTTTATATAAAATTACAACGTGAATTTGTTTAAAGTTGATTCTAAAACAGAATCACATTTGAAACGACCTTGTGAATTTAAAAACAAGTTTTACCTGTTATTTTATGGTTCTTCTTCACTGTAAATCTTGACTGTTAAAAGAGTAACAATTGTCTTAGTTATATTCAGTACAAAAGATATCAGGAATTCTTATTTAAATGAACCGCTTAGAAGGAATCGGCATTTTTTTTTGTTTTTGGTAGAACCTTCCTTAATTACCAAGCCAAACATGAGCGCGATCTGTCAACTAATATGTTTACAGCAGCTGTCGTAATAGGTCGATCTCAAAATTACTCTGCGAATTTTATTATGGATAAATTAGTTTCTCTTAAATTTATGCGTGTTTTTTTAAAGATTCCGGGCAGTTTTCATACAGACAAGCATACTATTTTAAACGGTGGACGATAGCATTTTTCTAGTGTTTTTTTTATAAAGAAATAAAAAATTTTGCATATAAAATGAAGATTCTCCGACATACACATATTTTATTCATTTTGTTTTTATAAATATATTTATTATTATAATTATATTTAAACATTAAGCCTCGAATTACAGAAATACACAAATAGACATGTTTAAGTTTATATTAAGTTTC
Organism: Druceiella hillmani; assembly: GCA_039881145.1. Taxonomy (NCBI): domain Eukaryota; kingdom Metazoa; phylum Arthropoda; class Insecta; order Lepidoptera; family Hepialidae; genus Druceiella; species Druceiella hillmani. The sequence goes on along the minus strand of JAYKKI010000016.1, from coordinate 24,619,233 downwards.
CATTCATTTTTGCCATAAAGGTAACTATGGCAAAAATGAATGCAATTACCCATGAAGACTGAACTACAAACAATTGAAAATTAATTAGTATAATCCTTACTTGTATCCCGCGTTACATTTGCATAGCTCTGGCGCGATACAGACGCCTTTGAAACAGCCGTTGCTGCAAACTGGTTCACACATTTGACCAAGCAATTTCTGCTCAAATCCAGGGTAGCAATCGCATTTGTCGGGAGCCACACATGTTCCATTGCCGCACGGAGATTTGCATACAGCATTGCAAACGTACACTTTAGAGTCTGTCGCTAAAAGAATAGGATAATATAGAAATTAGATGAGGTCAAAAATTCGTCTAATTCGATTGCGAGTCTATTATTTTTTTAACCTCAGTTAGCGTTTTAACTTTCTTTTGCATTTTGTATGTTGAAATTCAAAATAATTAAATGTGTTTTTAAGGAGAAATAATATTCGTCACAGTAAATTTTAATACATCGTTAAAACAAATTTAATTTCTAATGATTCTTGTTAGTCTAAATACATTTAAAGTTTTTGATTTATATATTGTGTTTGAAAATAATTTAGATTCACATATCTTTTATAAATAACTCTCAAATATGATAGTGAAGTAAGGTCCAAGGCTGCAAGGATGACTCAAAGAGAAAATGTAACATTGAAAACTTATATACGACTTGCCATTTTACTAATATTTTCCTTTCTTATTCCTTATTCATCACTTTTATTTTGCGAGATTTCAATGTCAAAAACTAATATCATAACCCATTCGATATGGATAATTTTAAGTTGTAAAATCTATACGCAAAGTGAGTACTACAAAATAGGTATTACGACAAGCACTCCAATTATATTTGGTTTGGATTTGCACCAATAATCTCAAGATCAAAAATATATGTAACCTTTTAGTAAATAATAGTTATGGTGTATATTTTTTTTAATTCTTTTACCGCGAATATGTTTGACTCGACTAAAACATTTAAACTTAAGGAATGTATTCATCGTAACGATAACCCTTTTTAGAAACAAAATTTTAGCTGAAAGCTTTCATTTTGTTGGCATTGACTATCCTAAACTATTATAATGTGCTAAGAACTGCGATGATTGAAGGAAATAATTTGAAGCTAAATTAAAAAAAAACAAAAACTATACAATTAAAAGAAATGTTTTTTTTTGTAAAGTATGTCGACCTTACGTGTATTTTACTCATAGTTTTATTGATGTAGCCAAATAAGTTCTAACCGTAGCCGACGTGATTTAACTTCGGCATTCCACAAAATATATATTTCGTTCAGAGTTATCTGCTACAATCTAACAAGTGAACATATTTATATGGAGTATATGGCAGTATTCATTTCACGATATTTAATTTACGTTGTGTCTAACTATAAATTAATATCACATCGATAATATTCTAAAAGCACTTACTTGATAATTTAAATCCATCTTTGCAAATCGGAATACACTTGCCAAATTCGCAAATACCCTCACAAGAAGATTCACAGGCGTAATTAGTTTGATATATTTCTTTGTTTGGCCCCAAGTTGGACCAGCACACTCCTTCGGCCACACAAGTTCCGTTAACACATGGCGGTTCGCAAATCGGCTCGCAAACGGTTTTGTTGGTAGTAGAGTCTATTAAATAAAAAAGTTCGATATAATATTCTTGTTAATCTTAAGAGAATAATTAATTACGCATTGAAAAAATTAAGAAAGTTATTCGAGATAATTACACTAAGATAAACAATTTTAATAACCATACTACATGGATTTTACAGAAATTTTGCAATTTTATAACTTATGGTAAATATATGTAATAAAAATAAAAAAGTATTATTTAACTCCTCAACTACTTAATTAAATAAACAATTATTACTTAATTAACTGAGAACCATATATGATAACCATATCTGTTCCTTTTGTAAGCAATCACCGTAAATTTACAGTTTTATGTTTCTCCATGAGATTTGAACATTTATTCTACGTTTAATAATTTTAATTTAACATTAACATTTGTGTAACACAGCATATTCATTATTTATCAGGTTTTTATACCCTGGGTGCACCTTACCAGACAAAAGTTTGAATATTTACAAAGGTGTAACATAACGCAACTTGTTTCACGCGAATTACGCTCAAAGTTATTAATTTAAATTATAGATCCCTGCCATCAAAGTCTCTATAATGAACAATAAAAATATTCTACACAGATTTTATTTCAACTTTTTTCATTCGTTTATATACAGTTTATATACACCTGTGTTTGCCTTTCTTGAAGGCTCGATATTATTCTTTTTTCGTCAACTTTGATTCCAATTTACTAATATTTACACACTTCACAAACATTTCACATTATGAAGGTTTCTCCTTTTTTACATTAGTTAGACTTACGTATTCCTCTCTACAATACCACAAACTTATTTCCTATTACGGTAATAATATATGATATATATATATATATATATATATGTATATATATATATATATATACACACACACATATATGTATATATATATATATATATATATATATATATACTTTTTTTTTCACTTCAATTTTATTATTACCTTCCAAAATGTCAACATATTTCAATAAATCTCCATAATTGCTTCATATTTTCTAGGAAATTCTGAGTTATAATAGATATATATTTCGCAATATATGTGTAATGTAATGATTACATCGCAAATCATATTTACATTTAAATATGAGTTAAATTAATCTACTTAAATCTTATTTTGATTTTCGATTTTTGGAATTGAATTCTGAATACAAAAATAAAATAATTCAACAAAAATTTCTCCCAAATCTTTTAAAACAATATGAATAATAAAAAAAGCATTAATAAATACATATTCTATTAATACATTTTTAAACTCATGTTTATACAAAATACATACTTGTCACAAGTCTATATCCTTCGAAACATTCACATTTTTCCGGTTCAACGCAATTACCAGATTTACAATCTGAGCAGACAGGCGAGCATGAAGTGTTTGAATTATCTTCGAACCTAAAAATGAGGTATAAATTGTATTTACCATAAATAAAAAACACGTTGCTTCCCGAGTGTATTGAATAAAGTGTAGTTAATCATTAAAAGTTTGTAATTAAACTACATAATTTTTTTTGTAAAAATAGTAATTAAATAATATGAAATTAAATGGTAAATCAACCAAGGGCGTTTCAGAACGTGCATAAAACAGGGTTCCATAGTTGCCTTACATCTAAAATTATTCCCGAAAAGTTAATTAACCGAAAGTTTAAATTTGGTTCGGTTAAATTAAGGGACGCAATTTTATGAGCATATTAAAACTATTTTTTTTAATAGTTTTAAAGTTTCACACATTAATCGAAAATAGAAATTATGAAGCTATAGTGGATGGAAGAATGAACATACTGAAATAACAAGAATTTTTTGTTACATTACGGAAGTCAAATAACTCATTTTGGACACAGGTATCCTTCTTAGGCGAAATTTTAAATTACATTGCCTACTTTAATCTACGTAGTATAATTTCAATATAAATTCCCATTTAAAGAAATACACAAATGGAAATGTTTAAGAATATTTTGCATTTATTTTATCTTTGTGGCAAACCTTTTAAAATAAACGCAGTTACACACCCAGGCTGAGCAACGAATAATCTTAATTCTATTAAAATAAGCATTACTTGTATCCCGCGTTACATTCACATTGCTCAGGTGCGATGCAGATTCCATTAGAACAGATGTCGTTGCAAACTGGTTGACACATTTGGCCAGGAGATTTCTGCTCAAATCCAGGATAGCAATCACACTTCTCATGAGACACACACGTTCCGTTGCCGCAGGTGAAATCGCATACAGCTCTGCAAGCGGACTCTTTTTCATCTGTCACTGAAAGCATGGGAAATTATTGGAATTAGAGAGCACATAATTTACTGTTCCTCATAATTTAAGGTTAATATGATTAACTAATTTTTCATAACGTAATTAATTATTATCCTAGACCAAATAAAAATAATACATTTAACCCCTCCTTTAAAATATGCTATAACCAAGAAAACCAAATGCGAGCCAATTTAAACTTCAACGAATAGTGTATATAGCACTTTGAATATATCTGAAAGTTTTGAAGCGAATGTATTTAATATCTAACGAAGACATCAAAATAATTATACTTGCAAAACTACCTGTTTGGATAAAGAAAAGGGTAATGTAAGTTTATTATTATTTACAAAATGGATTTCAATTACCAAGTATTTGTTTTTCAGAATCTTATCGATATTACATTTATTCAGACACTTTTAAATCAAACGTCGCGAAATAAAAACTATCACATAAACAATTATAATGGGCTGATATGGGCAACTTCGAATAAAATGATATGACGCACAGCAACGTTTTGTCTGTACGTCAGAATGAAATAACGTAGGCAGCGGGTAGTATTCGAATGGGTAAAGATGTGAAAACCAATCGATGCTTGTTTAAAAAATTCTTTTCAGTTATTGTATATTTTATGAACATTTTTATTTGTAAGTTAATTTTGCCAAAAATTGATGTTTTTAGCAAAATAGGTTAAATGATATGATTCAACCTAAAAAATTAGAACGTTCGGCTAAAATATAATGCATCCGTAGTCGAAAAGTATTTCCCGTTTTTCCAGTTGATTACAATAATTATTAACATTGATGATTTCTCCCACTTTTAAGAATTCCTAAAATAAGTCCTTCAGAAGTCTACTATACACATGGATTTTTTTTAGTTGTCGCTGGCATCTTAGGAGTTTGGGGAAAATATTTAAAGTGCGATCAAAAAAAAATCAGTTTTGAATTGAATAATGTAAGCCGGAGCAAATGGAAAGTCATTGCAGTTTCTTTTACGAAGTCAAGTGTGAAGCATCACCATTTTCAGCTGATACAAATGTAATCGTGTTGTTGTCTCACTTACATTAAGCGTAACGGAAAATTCTCTATGATCTAACTGCAAAGTACTTCCGGATGTTATCTTAAAATCAGGATCAATTAACGGTGACAATGTATATCCATTTACGAATTATTAAGCTTTGAAGTGCTCATTTTTATTAGAGTTACGTGTTCCCATCCCCTAGAAGTCAAACCGTTATTTTTGAATTTCTCAGAGCATTCACAATAGTAATATTTATAATGAAATTTAAAGGAAAATTATCACAGCTAAGTAGGATCTACTAGTTTACGAGTAATTGTCGACCAATTTATAGTATGTAGTCGGGTCTATAAAAAATTTAGAGAAATAAACAGCAAAAATAATTTTATATTTTAAAATGTATATTCATCACATCTGTGAATGATATATTAATTAATACTTTAAAAATTTACGTGGTGAGAAATAATATATAAATATGTGCCTTAAAAGATATGTTAGGCAATATATTTACCTTTTGAAAAATTAATATTTGTGAATAATTTAATAGAATTACTATGTACACTTACACATTTATAAGTATCTAAGTATTTACGGAATCCTCATAGTGCGAGTTCTGCTCGTACTTGACATGTTTTTCAGGCTCATTACACCTATGTAGTCTCGATCGATCTCATTTTACTACGTTCATTTTTGTCCTATCCTTTTTATCGCAATTCATGATTTGCTTCCGCAAGTTATCATTATTTACAATTACATTTTAGAAATGAAACTATATAGATACATGTACATATATATATATATATATATATATATATATATATATATATATATATATATATATACATCTATATATATACATATATATATATATATATATATATATATATATATATATATATATATATATAGATTGATTTGTATGATTTCTATTTAACATCATTGTACATTTTTAACCAAATGATTAAAAAGCATGGTGTAATTTCCAAACCTTAGTCCAAACGTTCGCTCATAACAAAGCTGATGCAAAAACTTTGTCCTTTAATCTTATTTTGGCTACGCGCGTCGAGCGAAACCGAAATACGATTATAGTATAAAGTTTTTCCTGTACAAAGCATGTGATCACGCTATCACCCCCCTCTCCGTGAAATATGACTTGATATATTTATAGAAATATTTATATCCATCATTCATTTTTTTATATTTATATCCATCATTCATTGCATAAATGAATTTCAAAAGGTTTGAAAAAAGAACAAGTCAAAATTGTCTCATATGTTTCAGAAATGAGTTTGATACCTATTTATCATGATTTTGTGATCTTCCGTTTTAGCCAACTTATTTTAAAATAAAAAATCTACTAACCCACTTTTTTAAATCCAGGTCTGCATAGACATTTACCATTTATACAATCTCCATCGGTGCAGTTGGGACAATCCGGTATGCAGATATTAAATGACGTAAGGTCTCGATGGAAACCAGGCTTGCATTCGCACTCGTTAGGAGCTATGCATGTACCGTTTTGACACTGTTTTGTGCACAGGGGAGCGCAATCCAAATTTGTATTGAGACTGTAGCCATCATTACATATGCAAGTACCTGGTCCGGTACAATGTCCATTGAGGCAGGGGTCGCACATTAATTGGTTGTCGCTGAAAGTGAAAGTGATTAAAGAAAAGAAAGAGAAGCCATAATTGTATCGAAATCTTTACAAATTACGATTTTAATTCAATCCCATAAACTTTGGAGAAGTTAATTACGATAAGAAAACTCTTTACATGGCAATTATTTAAAAAAGCAAGAAAAAAGTCCACCACCAGGAAGGTATGTTGGCACTACTCCCAGATGAAAATAGTCCTAATTCAAAATTAAATTGGCAAATTTTTAAAATGCAAATACACAAATTAAGCACATAATTTCTGTTGTATTTTCAAGAGTAACATAAAGTTTACGTTGGAAGAACTGAGATTTTTGCTTAATATCCACGGCAGGTTTTTTATATTTAATCCTTAAATTGCTCTCGTTTTACATCTTCCGTTTTGATATTTTTCTTTTATTATTAGCCTTCCAAGATAAATTCATGTTTTGTCTATTCCACGATATCGGCTAGTTACCCATTCGATCTCACCTTGTAGTGGATGCTAAAAGTTTTTGCATTTAAGCCACTTCATATTACTTGAAAACGGTACACAAATAAATACACTTTTATTGAAATTCAAAGCATTCGTCCTCTTACATTATATATTTATCATTAATTTATCGATACACTTACGAAAAGAATCAAAGACAAAACGGTGAACGGAATAACAATAATTTAATACACCAAGATTTGAACTACTCTAAATATACCGCATTCACTACAAATATATCCCATTCAAACATGTTTGCGAAAATACATTTCATGAAATATCACATCACGATATCACGAAAAACTGCGCTGCTTTGATGTAGATTGATTTGAGATGGAAGTACAACAAACATTTCATGCTCACGAGAACTTATTTATTAAACTGGGTAAAAAAGGTTATTTCCCATAATAGTGTGGAACGGAAAAATTGTTAGTGCGCTAAATTAGAAAACGAGTAATATTACATTTTTTTTTGAAGCTCAAAAAATGAAGGTTACCATATCAAGGATAAAAGAAGTAGGGAAAAAAAAGAAAGTAATAGATAATTTCCCATTTTCTAGTCTACTTCTATTATGATTTAGATAAGTTTTCCAGCATTTACATATTAGTTACCTTTTTGAGGACTTCATATAATGACACTATGTTACTATGAACTAATTTTTCATATAAAGACGAAGAGACGGTAATTTCATATCATCTGTATTTCACGTACATAACATCTAGTATCTCGCAACGTATCCGAGAATATGGTAAAAAAATCTAACTGGGTCAATATTATAATTTTGGCTTATTGGAATGTCAACACCCCGCGGAGCATTTAAGCGGTAACCCACTTACGTTACCACGAACTCCGCATAAATCGTATAAAACTAAGGCTATCAGCGAACTTAAGGTAGCGCTTCTTCGAACTAACATGGCCTAACCCGTTTACCAAATTTGTGATAAGAAGCGTTCCGAGATTCGAACCCTGACTTACTTGCGACAGTGTAAAATACGAGTTTAATTAGTAGCTCTTAAATCTTTATTATTAACACATAGTCGCAAGTTCGAAGAGAAAATATGAACAGTATTAACAGGAAAGCTACCTTCCCTAGCCATTTCGAAGAATATTATTACTGGCCCGATTTTGGTAATCAGAATAGACTACATCTGCTTGTAATACAACACTCAACAAGTTGCCGCACCATATCCTCGACTAGACACGCGAGGTTATAGCGGTACAGCTACGGTCCTGATAAAGAAATCATGATTATGTTCGTCTTTCTCATCTTAAAATATCTTTATCTCAATAGGTTATTACGATAATATCTTTCCACATGTTATTGTCATTGATGGTAATTTCCTTCGTTTCGCTATTCTACTTACGTACAATGTATTAAATTCTTCTGGGAGCAACCACTTTAAATAACGTTTTTTAGTATTCTCTCAATTTTCTTCGCATTTATAGGATATCCATTAAAATTTTTTTTAAATTTTGTCTTATGGTTAATCGATGTTTATGATAAATACATTTCAGTTTTTTTTCAATGTGTTTAATATAATGACAAATATTTTTCATACATTCGTAAATCACAAAACATATATTACGCAACGTCATTTCTAAGAGTAACGTGAACCAAAAACGATTTCATAGAATGGATGGTATCAATATAAATTAGATTTCTGAATCAGCCAAAATTTATTGCTCATGACAGTTATGCTTGAACGTGCGGTTTTTTCCCAGGGGGTTCATTTGTTTCACCTTTCAGTGCCTAATATGTAACTCGTTGGTTCTTAGCCGTGAGCTACTGGTTCAGTTTATTTTTTTACTGATAGGTATATTATAAATAAGTATATAGGTGTGTACACATGTATCAGTTGTATCATTTAATAAAATTTATATCGCTTACTTTAATTGTCACTATTTATAGTAATCCTTTGTATTTGTTTACTTAAAATTACTGAAATAAAACAATAGCACGTGTTTACATTTTAATAATGTCGATGGAAGGAATTATTGCAGGTTGTAAACAAATTTATTGAATTTTTATTTCAAAATGTTTCGTAATACAAAATACCCTCCAGTGAGTCAAGTTTAATAAGTAAACCATTTGAATCAATAGGAGCGCAGATATTATTAAATTCATTAATTAACCATTTTTTTCTTTTTCAACAATTTTTGTATAGCTTACCTCTTTCAAAATTCTGCCTTTTTAAAAATGTTTACACACATATAAGCAATTACTATTACGTTGTAAATTTGGCTAAAATGTTAAAATCGCCCTTTAAATAATTTAAAATATTATTGCTTACGAGAAAGAGATATGAAAATAACAAAATAAGCAGTAAAATTTAATATCATTTTAATTCTTGTTTTTCGATTTTGTTTAAAACGTACCTTGTTTTTTTTGTAATATCATGATTATAAACTAATTTATATTGTAATTATTTATATTTTTACCATATTCATTATTTATACTTCTCCATCACTGGAAAGCAATTTGTATTATCATAAAATATGTTTATCAAAATATATCCCTGTAATTTGTAATCAATGCATAGTCCAATAGTGATTCTGCTAATATGATTTTTCACACAATATTTCAATAATTTTAAGAATATATATATATATATATATATATATATATATATATATATATATATTTATATATATAATTTGCAACCTCAGCTCGGTGATTTCAATGTCTTTAAATAATATAGATATGAACAACATATTATTCAATGAACTAATTCTAAACAGTCATTCCAGTTTGCTTTTTTTTCACAAGTATAAATTGGTAAGAAGATAAACTGGAATGACAGTTAAAAATTATGGACCAAGGAATCATTAGGTACTAACAAGCAAAGTAAATAAAACCTATGGGAAAATCCCTATGTTTAAAATAATTGTTACGAGTAATGAATATTTATAGAAACAATAATCTAATTCACCTACCATACCAAACCTATTTTACATAAAGTACGCAACGTTACCGAAAATATTATTTTATTTACAACATTTTTACAAGCGGCGATACCTGATTTATTTTTAATAATTATTTATTTATTATCAACGTTCAAATTGAATAGCGAAAGCTATAACAAATTTAATACGTTCTTTATATTCCTTCTTTTTCTTTATCAAGGTACTTTTTTTAAATTGAATGAAAAACATTTAATGAGAATATAAAAAAATATGAAATAATGGTTAAGTGGATAGTACATAAATATACAAGCTGTTGTGAAACTAATATGGCGAGCTAGTTTCTAGGGATTCTTGAGTACAAAATAAGACTATTATAATCAATACTTTCTTCAAATCTTATTCCCCGTTCCTGAGAATTGTTACCAAGAAAAATTCCTTGCACTACTCTTAACTTCCTGCAATAAACGCACACCTTATTCTGCTTTGTCCAGCGACCCGCTTATTATTTTGAAGAAAGAAAAAAATATGGTACTGGTAATTAATTTTTTTTTCAGAGAGATTCTATTTATGATAATTATCCTGAAAACGTAAGAGAAAAATATTTTATTATTAAAAATGTATTATTTTTTACATAACATTAACCAGCACTTTATATTACATTGTAAGGTTAATATATAAATTCTAATACAACAAAATAAAAAGTTAAAATCGAGCTTGATGCTGCAAACAACGTATATTAAGTTCTACTGCTAAAATTTTGAATCACTGTAAATTTGTCGGATCGTAATCACTTTATGAGTAATATCCGAAAACATGATAGTGTTTCCAAATAACGTCATTCAGTGCTAAGCAGATAACAGAAGGATTCACGCATCAAAATAGATGAGTTCATACCTAAGTTTAAAATTCGGAGATTAATCGGCACGTAATCGGGAGTGTATACTGTGTACCAGAATCTGGAGGGAAATCTCAAATTCTGCAAATACATTTTGTCGGTGAAAATGAAAGAGACATTAATTTAGGATATTCTATTTTTTAGATGCGTAACCAAGATTAGTCTGTCAGTTTATATATCTGCTATAGGTGCCCCCGTCTCACAAGGACTTTCTACAACTTCTTTTTCTTTTTTCTTTGTTTCCTCTTGTTTTTTTTTAAATATGTCTTTTTTGGTGCCCCTCGCTGGAATTTTTTTCTGAGTAGGCCGAATTTTCCAAAGTAGCTAGTAAGGAAGTCGAGCCTCGTATACGCAGCACGCGTGTCCAAACCATCTTAGGTGACGCCGTGAATTTGATGTTCGATTTTGAGAGCAAGATCTCAGGATTTACCAGAGACATTGCATATGGAGAACTTCGAATTTCTTGATGTCCGCTTTAAGAAGGGTCTACGTTTCTGAACCGTAAAGAAATATCTGTATAATGAGGGTTCGAAACAGACGACTCTTAGTCGAAGTGGTAATCTTATTTTTTGCATCATATTGTATCTAGATGCTGTCTGTAGCATTACTAACTCCATATGGTAAGTGTTGGTTGCCCTTATAACCAAAAGGTGTATATAGTCTAAAATCTCAACTTTTGTCGGCCACCAGGAACTGGACTAGGATTTCCATTCCATAAGATAGTTTCATCCCGTAAAAACAAATAGTTCTTTAACGAATAACAAAAATGTCTTTGCTTTGCTTAAATAAATAAGTTCTTTTTCAAATCACTTTACATAAGTCATGCACACCGACAAAAAAATATTAATTTCGGTTGTAAATCAGTTATTGTACGAACGGAGAAACGAAGCGACTAATAGCTGCTATTTAATAATGAGTATAAATTACTTATTAATTTCAAACGTTAAAGTAAACTGAATCGTAATCGTATTGCAATGCAAACTATGTAACCTTCAAACAAAATGAATGTTGATAACGGAATGTGTACATAACTATACCTAACAAATATATGAGTGTTCGTGAGGTTTTTGTTGAAAGTAATCAAAGTTTTCAAGTGGTCGTCTGAAATTTAATACCATATAACAGTATGTCAAAATAATACAATATTTCGCTGATAGTTGTACCGTGTCGTTTTATCAGAATGTGCTTGGTGTATTTGACAATTATTAGTAAAATTAAAAGTGAACGATTTTCAGAAGCAAAATAACGGAAAATAACGTAGTCTTTCAAAGTGATTCTCTCACTGAACATTACGTACTTAAAAGTAACAAATTCTTTATTAGAATTTTTTTATCATAATGGGCATGGAGTTTTTCACTTTCCTCAAAAAAGTGGTTTTAATATGAACAATAATTAATTCAAATTTCAATAAAAGCTTAGAAACTATATTTTTTCTTTGTTTTCTTTTTTTGGGACTAAAGCGGGGTTTATATTAAGTATGTCTTATAATTTACATTTTTGGCTAGTATTTAAAATCAATTTATACGAATAATTTTTTTATAGATTTAACGAATAATCAGCATTGTAATAACCTCCCATTTTTAGGTTGAAATTGGCAAAAATATCGAAATTCGCTTTATAACATTTGGAATTTTTCAATTTAAATATATGAAATTCAAATTTTCAAGGGGTAGTCCTCGTTCAGAGTGAATTTTGAAACCATAAATTTATTTTCATAAAAATAAGTACAGTTGACTTTAAAAAAATATGGAGATAATACGACAAAGATATTAGGCGCTGCCAAATTTGATAAAATGGTAATAGGGAGTAGAAATTACAGTTTCAAAAGTCACCGTCATCTAACTTTTTTATTTATAACTAAACCTAATATAACGGACCCTCAAAATTCTTTTAAGCCATTAACCTTGCAAAAGTAGGCCTCTTCCAATTCTTGAAATTGCACTGGAAAACTTTTTTATCCAGATTAAGAACATAAGCTATTATTTCAGGAAATTTTTGAAGACTGAAGAAATATTGATAGCACTATAAGTAAAGGAGAATATAATACTTCAAAGGGAAAATTATAGTAAATACATTCTTAACTTATCTGCTAGGTAATTAAGTACAAAAAAACATACCTTCGCTCTTGAATATCAAGATTTACAAAAGAGCGCATCGCGTACCCATGTACTAACACAAAAATAGATGCAAAACACAATAAAAACTGGGAAAGGAGCAACATATTGTAAAAAATAAAAATATTTTTGTTTTTAAATTACAACAATAAATAAAGAACTATTTGCATCTATTGTTCGAACATAACTGGAAGTACCGATAGGGCGTCCGGAATGGCAAAACGATAATACTGACTGTCATCCGGCATGCAAATTTTACGCACATATCACGTACTCACGAAATATATAAAGACAATTTATTCCTCATTAATGACTCCTAGGTAGTAGTTAACAAAGGGACATACGAAGAAATGAATGCGCGGAAAAATATTTGGGTCAAAATGACGTCAGATACCATAAGTAAAAAGCGGTGGAATAAGACTTTGGAATGAATCATCTGATACCTGAAATATCATATTAATATTGTATTGTTTAGAATTAATTTTTCGTCGCTCTATTCAAACTCTAAATACCGTCTATTTATTGTTATGCTTATGCTTAATCACTTCCTCTTCTATCGAGCATTTAACATATAGGATGTAGCAATCACTTTCCAAAAAATACATATTCGGTGTTTTCATATAGAATTCTGCCATAGTTTCGCGTTCTGTGCGGGTAACTATTTTTAGTAAATTATTTGCTTTATCTCCGACTGATGCAACCGCCGATTTTTTCAATAACGATTACAAAAAGCGCTTATCTTGCCGATTTTAAAGAATCCGTCAAACGTAAATCGGTGTTTTATAGGGTTTTGTACCGTTTTGTATCGAAAAGAAAAAAGGAACCCTTAGTGTGAAGTGATCCTGCTTCGTTGTCACTCTATCTGTCAAGACCCTGTTTCTCAGGAATAGGTGGTGGTATCAAGTTGAAATTAATATCAAATAATTAGATCTACGGTCTCTTGGAGCTTCTGAGTCAAGGTTCTAAGTCAACAAAATAAAAAAATATGGCTATTTATGCCACATGTTTTGAAATAATCATAGGGCATAATCGTAACGCATAGGGCACTTTCCGTTGACCTAGAATCATGAAATTTGGCAAGAAGCAAGGTCATAGAGCACAAGTAAAGAAAAAGAAAATCGTTAGTTTATATTTATACCACATAAGAAAATATTTTTTTAATATGCGCCTGTGAAATCTATAGTAGGCAATATATTTTCGTTCTAAGAAATTAAATTTTTGTAAATAGTTTAATTGGATATTATGTACCATTAAATGTTTATAAATGACTAAAGGTGTACGGGATACTCATAGCGCGAATTCCGCCCGTGCTTGGCAAGTTTTTCTTTCTTAAACTATAAATGACGTCACAATATTTATAGCATCTAATACAATAAGTTCTAATTTATATTTTTTTGAATGTTAATAATTTACATTTTTTGAATTTTCGAGTTCAAAGACAAGAGGGACGCACTTTCTTGTATACATTTTTCGCTAATGTATAAAAAACTACGCAATTCAGTCTGTGTAAATAAAATAAAAATTTCGATTCTTTTTTCAATCAGGGACACGATTAAAAAAAGATTGACACCGGAACAAACACGTAACTTAAATGGTTATGCCAATTTTCATGACGACAGCATCTGCAGACAGACGGACGGATAATTAAGTCTTGTTATAAGGGTTTCATTTTTCTAAACATGTGTATGCTGAAATAAAATTTAAAATCAACTAAAAATATTTTGGGCCTTACTTTTCTTTTTTCGCTATAAATGCAGACTTTGAAAATTGGTTCTAGAACCTTATAATAACTCATCATTGCTATAATTTTAATAATTTTTTTGGTTCCTTTTACTCATTATTTCTAGTATATATTTATGGTAGAAACTATCAAGTATATATTTACGGTAGTAATTTTTTCTTAGTATTCTCGCCACTCTAAGTTAACGTACATATATCCATTTTAAATTATGCGCACCTAGTTGTTACGCGATAGCAAATATTTTTTGTTATGAAATGGCATCAAAATAAGAAAGTATAAAATATTACCGATCATAATCTGATAGCAAAGCTGAATATATATCTACATATGCTTTTAATGACACGAGCCTAGTACTGAATTTAAACCCCAAAAACCTCGCAGTTTATTCAACCGACTGACGCACCCGCAATATTAGGTATATTGACATTTTTTTTATATTATATGATATACTAATATATAATTGTGTACTATAATGATGTCGCTTTATCGGTGATCGCAGTAGTGGCATTTACGGTCGTATTATGTTTACGAAACCTACTTAAAACAAACCGCGCACATTTTCGAAACACATAAGCAGGATGGAAACATGATAGTCATGTCATTGATTCACCATAATGTCGATACATTAATTATGCTTGAAGTTTGTATTATAATCATCACTTTTATTTTCTTGGTTTTTCATAATTCTTTAAAGCACTAGCCGAAAAAGCGCCCAACTGGTAAAGATGCGTTGGTATCAGATAATTTCAATATGTCGGGTAATACATATAATTTTTTTCTTACTCCTCTAGATGTACATTAAATATCCGTTAAAAGTCAGTCATTAACATTTAAAATTTGTTTTCCAAAGCAACGTGCATAAGAATATACTGGACTATAAGCTTTACCTGGCAGATAGTTTTATAATATTGTCACTTAATTGAAATTGCAATAGGCTTAGTCAGTTTGACCAACATTATATAGAAAATTGTAAGGAATATTACTTGAAAAATTTGTTATACATCAGTTAAAGTTGTGGATATTTTTAAACAAAAATTAACTTATTTTTTTAAAAAACTAATCACAAAAAATCCTTAAATTTCTGTAGATTTTTTATGTTTGTCTCATTGATGATGATACAATCTCTACGTTAAAAATTAAAGCGGTTTTTATCGTAAATTGAAATTAATCTTTCTTTATTGATTCATGGTAATGATTATTGTATAAAAATAATTAAATAAATAAAGGGTGAAGGCAGTCAAAAAAAATGTATATATATATTTATATATATATATATATATATATATATATATATGAGCTGATACGGACAGATGTGTTTCCTGCCGATAATATTTTTCATGTTACTGTTTTATAATATTTTTGCATTGATTTGATATGGGAAATACGATATTATAGAATTATCTAGTAGATAAGTTAATGAAAAAATTGTTGGTAAGTTGTTTTGCTTCGCTTATTATTTCATACATTATATATTTCCGTCTTCTGGCATCATTTAAACCGAATTATGCCAGAACATCATAAGTATAAGTCCTACTAATATAATATAGAGTTTTGTCTGCTTGTTGGTTTTTTAGGGATACACGTAAAAAAAACTACCGAACCTCTTGAAAGTAGGTTGCCAATAGAATTAGTAGTGTTAACAAAATTATCGCTTATAATTTTCAAATTGCCATAGACTGTATAGAATGTATAATGTACAGGGAAAAGAAAGATTGTAAAAAGGTTTAAAGAAAAGTCCACAGTAGCATTTATCTATCTTCTTATAGAATATCATAGGAAAGGTCGTAGGACAAAAGTGATGGCCACTTTTGTCCTATGACTTTTTTAAGATTATTTCCTTTATCGTCATTAATATAAATACAATAGCATTTTTTATAGACACAAATAACTTTTCATGCTGGTAATTTTCATTAGTAGTTTCGGAAACATAAAAAGGTTTTCAAAAGTCAATAAAAGTAGAAATGCATATTTTAATCAGTACATTCAGTATGTTGTGTTCGCGCATGGGAGGAAGGAACGGGTATAAGAGCATCATATCGCGGCACATTGTTATATTTTTGTTACAAAAACTTTAATGGAATAACTTAATAATTATACTCGCATGAAATCTTCAGAAGGGTCATTATGAGACATGGGGGAAAGGCACTTAATATGGCGTACAAAGAAACATTCCAGACACTATTTTCCTCTCTATAAAATCACGTGGTTTGGGTAACCGAAACCGCAGACCCATACAGATACGGTTATCAATTTAAGTTGGCAATATTGCTTAGTGTACACAGTAAAAATGATTAACTCACAAAATTTTCTACGTGTACGAGTTGGTACAATGTATTCACTCCTATGAGTTATGCCGTATTCACCGAGCTATCTATTGTATACAACCTGATATACCAGGACGTTTCACAGTGCTGGTTGTAGGGAAAACTAATGTGTGTTTATGAATGAATTATTATAATGAATGTTAAATGTTTTGACACAAATTGTATATTTAAGAATATTTTGATTATTATGAAAGGACGTAAAAATCTTAAAATGGTCACCAACGGCATACATTCTACGTATGAAACTTACTATGTAAGGTCTTTCCGCTGCTCTGCCGGCAGTGGAGCCACAATTTGAATGTTTTACATTTGTTTTGGCACGCCGAAGCTGTAAAGTGAGTAATGTAGATATACGAGTACTCACTTCATTGCATCGGCATATCACAGAATTACACGCGTCTGATGCACAGTAACTTGTCAAGGGCAGCTATATTTTGTAATATAATTTTGTTTCCATAAATTTTGCAATTATGCAGTCCATTGGCAACCGCAAGTTCCCAATATGCTACTATTCATATGCGTCAGCCTTTAAAAAAGAGAATAATAAAGTCAATTGGGTTCTAACGGTAGGCACAAATAATTGTTCTCATCGTAATGTAAACAAATTCTTTGTTTATTCGTAAAAGGTAATTTTCAGAGCTATTTAAATTATTTCAAAAACCTTTCCATCGTAAGGAAATGTAATCTTAAAATATTTAATTTCCATCCATCGGTTTAGTTTCCCATATCAGAAAAATGGTTATTCAAAGCCTCAGTTCGATGCTTGTCCTGTCTGCTTGTGTGTCATATCTTTCTTGAATTTGAATCGTTTAACCAATAAACGTGCATATGTTCGTATGTGCATGTGTTTTGTGCTGCATCGTTTAACCGAGAAACTTTACATACTTTCAGAACATTATAATGTTTGTACTAAACTTTATACTAAAATTTGTTCAATCAAATTTGGAAAAGTTTTCTGTATCGCAAACAGATATTTGCTCTTCCAAGAACAATATTCAATGAAATCAAATAATTTCTGGAATTCAAATGTATCAACAAAATATTAATATTCTCCGTCTTCATAAATAATAAAACGATAGGATAAAAAAGAAGAGAATGTTTGTTACACTTACCTCCGATAATAATAATAATGAAGGATATTAAATAAATTCTGCGTATCTAAAGCCAGCTCGTGAGCTTATATATCCTGGGATTAAATAATTATTTGCAGTGTTTTCCAATTTATTTGTTACAAAATGTTTAATTATTTAAACTGAAATTAAAACTTTAGTCAGTGATGATAAAAATATATTAAAAATTATTTGAATATTTCTCGTTAGAATACTTAAGAAAAGTTTAGATCGTTTTTATAATAATCCAATTATTTATGAAGTTATTATATTCTTAAAATAACACGGTTTTACTTGTATAAAACACTAACCGCACATGGTCCGAAACATAATTGTCATTTTATTTAATTTCGCTTTTCTTTAATTTTGACAATTATTTTTGTAACGATGGGCCAGATCGATATAGATATTTTTTATTTAATAATTTACGTACTTTAACCTATAAAATTGGTACATATTGTGGATTTATTGCTACGATAGCGATCTCTTACGGTCAACCAGAATACCAGTCCATCCCCGTTCGATGAGAGTTCAGGAATCGAACTCGGCTCAAAGAACACCATAAACATCATTATCCAAGCAAGGGTTAATAAGAATAAAGAAAAGATTCTATCGGTAACCTCTATCAGTTGCACCGGTCTTAACGACTATTTTAATAATTTTTCATTGGCTTTGACCAAAGAATATTTCTTGACTCCAAAAAACTTGTCTGCCCAATTAAAGTGTGTAATTGTAAATATTAGGCGATATATTTACACCGTAAAATATAATGTTAATATTTGTTAAATTCTATTAAACATAGAAATATTACTACCTTTGTTCGTATCTAAACCGTCCAATAGGAAAACTATTATTGTCGCTGAGCTGGTTCTTCGTCTGTTAGATGTCTCTAGCTTTTAAAGGTAAGACTATGTACTTCAAATTGGCATATATTGTACATTATTTTGTCACGAAATTCAAAATTATGTTTAAAATATTACATAACTCAATTCTCAGGGAGCCTCAAATAAGTATAGATGTACTCGGAAAAAATATAATTTTGCTACCCCGGCCTGTAGGCCGCCAAGTTATTTTAATTCCTGGTTGACCGTAAGAGATTTTTGTTTAAAAGTACCTAAAGAGGAAGCCCTCGAAATTGTTAAAATGATATCATTTTAGCTACCAGACCTATTTTGATACGTCTGACACATAGGATTTTGTTAACCCTTTATTTAATTAATACTAAAACTACGTTTAAGAATTAATAGTTCGTAAATTTCGTATAATAAAAACGTAATTTTCTTTATAATAAATAAATAAATAAATAAAGTATGAAAAATAACACATCTATGTGTTAATAATATGTAACTGTTGTATCAGTATAAAAGTAAATTTTAATAATGTTATTACAGGGTCCTCGTAACTAAGTCAGACTCATACGTGACCATTTTCTTTTATTTTCTGAAGTATTTGCCGAAGAAAAATTAAAAGATACATATATACCAAAATATGTAGGTTGCTCGAAGTCCGATTTTTTTTGTTGGAACAAAAAATGTTAAGAACAGAAATAAGATTTACTTCTACATTTGACCGATGTCACTAATTTAATTAAAACTATATCCTTTAATATCGTCTTGCAATTTAATTTAATTTAATTTAAATATTGATTATAATTATTAACGAATAATCTATCAGTGACGCTTATCACTAAATATACATATGTAAAACCACAAACAGTCGATAGCAAAACCAAATTTGCGGTCAGTATTTATTACCCGCGATTTTGTAAAATAATTATCAACCCTTTGACTACGTAAGTCAATACATCTCTAGGGTATGTTAACATAGATGAGAGGGCATATGAATACACACACATAATATATATATATATATATATATATATATATATATATATATATATATATATATATATATATTATATTTTATATATTTATGATAATGTATCCTTGTAGTGTCCGCTATTGGCTTATTGTATTGTTAATTAAGAGATCTTTCGCAAACAAGTCAAAAGTATATCGAAGACAATATTTCAGTGTATCAGATTTACAAATAAATGAAATATATTTTTAAGATTTTATTTCGTTTTTAAAATCCACACTACGTATCTTTTTTCAAATTGTGTGTTAATATTATTATTATCAAACCACTTTCACACAATTTTATGTATAGTGTGAAATATTTATTTACATAATTACATTTTTACAATTAGGTAATAATGAAGACACATGCACTAGTACAAAGTTACTGTACCAGCGTGTTATCGAGACAGTCTTTCGATCGACGCTATTGGTTAGAAAGAGAAACAGCTATGTTGCTGACGTATTAGCATCGACTCGCTCGATCGGCGCGATTGCTCGCAATGATCGAGACCGATATGTAGTATTAGTAAACATTCTTTATCTGCACGCTGCTGACAGCCCTACATTAATTTACGCACACAAACAAACGGCTACGTATAGGCGAGTGAGTACGTACGTAATAGTGTAGGCAATTAAATATGTTCGCTAGTATGGAGTGACGGGGGTGCGCTAGAGGTGTATATTTACACCCTCTAAATGTTTCTTACTATAACTTGATTAAACTGATGTCATCTAGAATTTATCGATTATGCAAATTTGCAGTTTATATAACCTGCAAATTTGCATAGCGATTTCAAATAGCTTAAATATCGCGATTGTTTTGAAGGTTTGCATGTTTTTATTGATACAGTTTTGTTTAAATTTCGCTACCCCTGCACCTTTGTATAATTGCATCGCCAACTAAATTATATAAGTTTATTCTTTATCTGTATACGTGAGTGTTTATTTTTAAAAATTAGTTTTTCATTAGTTTTAACATTTTATTTATTATTTATGTTTCCAAATAATATAATGTCGATTTTTAATGGGCAGTGATTTGATCCATGCTTTAAAAACATATCATTAATTCGTTGATTTTAAAACGTTTTACATTTTTTTTACCATAAATTATAAGTTCCAAATTATTTTCTTTACATTTATACTTTCTTTTTAAATATATTACACCTTCAAAATTAAACAGACTCAATTAAAAAAAAAACATAAGTGATTTAAGGAAGGTAACAGCCCAAGAAAGAGTATCCAGTAATTATACAACAGTAGTAAATAAGTAAGTATACATCTTGTGTTCTTACTCTAATCGCTATCCGCTATTTACAGAACACGTTAAATTTTAAACTTTGTAAGCTGATTCAATAAAGTTGTGATTTTTAAGCTTACTTTAGATTTGAATGTGCGATGTTTTGTACACCTATCTTTCAAAGTGGGATAAACCTTGGAAAATGGGAAACTTTGTATCCAAAAAATGGGAAATGTTTCCATTAAAAAATGTAAAACTGCGTTAAAATATTGAAATTACCTAAAAAAAGTATTTTTCGTAAACTGTAACTATAAAATAGCAATAAGTTGTAAATACTTGATATCATACCGAGACTCTTTCTGACGCCAATATTTACACAACACACTGTATATTAAAACGTTAAATGCCATTACCTAAGTTAAATCACTTTTATTCTGGAGGTACTTTATATGACGATCTTCGACAGTCAGTCGCAGCGAACTACAAACGGGTACGGCGCCGTATTTATTATGGGTTCTGTGCGAGAGCACACTGCGGTCAAAGGGTTAAAAGAAGTGAATTCGTGATTATTAATATTATGTGTGTCATTTAAATATCGACAATTACGGTTAATGTAGATAATCGTTTTTTTTTTAGTCAGTGTTCACTATCAGTTCAGTAGCTGTTTTACGTGTATTTCCTGGATATAAAAATGACATGCATAACAAGTCTCGACTTATGCAGTAATTTTTTTTACATTTATGCAGTTCCAAATTCAGAAGAATAAATAAAAAGATAGATCAAATGAAGTTTTTATAACTAAAACTTAATTACGGAAAACTTTTACAAAATATTAAAAATTCGCATATTAAAGAAAGTGCACAATGAACTAAATAATTGTTTATTACGTACGAGAAGCGTGTAATTTACTTACTAACAGGAAGCGACATCTTATGTACTAGGTAAACTTGAGTTGAAAATTTAATTTAAGAAATTTAATCACAGCTATAATTTTTTTTACGCGAGCTGCCGTGTTCACAGGCTGTATCCAGTGATATCCATTCACTTGTATTATTTCATTATCAACTCAATTACTTATTTGTTATTTATAATTTTGCTCCATTATGCTCCTATTTTAGCTATCCACATTTAATATTATTCAGATTTAAAAAATCTTTTTTTCTGTACTAATATTAAACTAATAAATGACGGAATTTTTTTTTTAATTTTGCATAATTATATATTCACGGTTTTTGGTCACTTCTAACTAAGTTGAGAACTATAAATTTGAATTTTAACAGTAAATTAATTGTAGATCCCTGCGAAAAAGTAAGAATTTTTAATTTTTTATCTAATTATCACAAAACATTAGAATATTTCAAGTAGTAATTAAATCTTTATTTCACTACTTTCCTAAGTCAGTTATTGTTGCAGCGGTAAAGTACTGAAATCTAAAGTTGAAAGTACTGGATTTTTTTAGACTAAAATAAAACAATACGAAACCATTAACCTAAATCTCTTGTTATAAACCGAAGAAAAACAGAAAAAAATCAATTTTTTACCTTAATACTGTTAAAAAAGTAAGTGTACTTAAAGTAAGTGTACTTAAGTGTACTTAAAGTAAGTATACTATAATATTACCAACATTAATAAACCCGTTACCAAAAAATTATCCCCTGTAAATCCTAGTCCTTCAAACCATTTTTAAATAAAGTCTTTGAGCGTTTAGTGCTTTAGTACTTGTTCGAAATCTTAATACTTTTAAATCCCTAAGTCTGATTTCAGCAATGGTCATAATACCTCAACAGCGTTAGTAAAAATGACGAATGATATGCGTTTATCCATCAATAAAACTCAACTCAAAATACTTGTACTTTTCAGCAAGGTATTCAATTTCTGATATTTCACTAACATGTCCAAAATCTTTGAATATAGCTCAACATTCATTAGAATGATTCAGTTCATATTTATACGGACGTCTATAATTTATAAAATATTCTGATACGTACGAGTGGACGTGCTTATCAGCTAGTGTGCCCCAGGGATTGGTCCATTTTCTACTACTTTCTTTCAATATTCATTCACAGGATAAAAATTTAAAAAAAATCTTTACTTTGATAACTAACAAATATATGCCGTTGGTTCATAAAACGGGTTTGTTAGTTAATCCAATAAAATAGCAATCTGTCCTTTGCAGCCACAGATTGCTGTCTGAAATTTGACTATCAGATCTAATGTTAAGTAACAAATTAATGCTAGTTATTCAAACTTTAAAGTCTTGACGCTACTGATCGATCAAAATCTTAGCTGGCAACATTAAATAAAACGTTAGTCATCGTATCTCTAGCAGAATGTACTGCTTCAAGCGACCTCTATTCCAATCACCCTCATATTTTTAGTTATTCAATGAAACTCAGGTCTGTCAAACACTCTAACATCCTCTACTTGACCAAAGACATGCCTATGTGTTACCCAGATCTTTCTGTGAGTCGTCTTACAAAATTAGAACGTCTACAAAATTTGGTAACTGCTAGATTTTTGGTTCAATAGCTCAGTCTCCTTTATTCGGAACACACAAACATATGTAAAGAAAATCCTTTTATATTCAAGCTGCAAAACTTTGGAATCAACTAGATTCGGATACCAGGAACTCGCCCTCTTTAAATGTTTTCATAACCATCTGAGAAAGTCCATTCTCTCGTAATCCCTTAGCCCTACCCTTTCTTAAAACTGAGTCTGTTTCCCTTTCCTTAACAATGCAATGTCAAGATTTGTAAATTAATGATTTTACTTTTTATTTATATTTTTAGTATGTAGTGTTGTTTTTACTGATTAAATGTAGTAATAGAATAGGTTTATTAATATCTTTTAAAATCTTCTACATTACTAAATATTCTCATTTCAAGAGGTTGCTCATGTAACAGTAAGTCTGCCAAATACAATTTTTTGTACATTAACGTTCAAAATAAAAAATAAAATAAATAAGAAATAAATAGGAATATGCACTGCTTATTTCGTAATCCTCGTTGTCGCTTCGTTATAGTCAGATAAAAAAAGGTCTATGGGCGTAATAAGAGACAGAAATTAAGAATATTTCGAAAGAAGCACATGGTGAGTAATTATAAGACGCTGAAATATATTATTATATTTGGATGTTCACAGTAAGTATTTTTAAGAACAATAAGACCAAAAGCGATTGAATTAAAAAATAAATCTTTCATTGAAATGTCTACATGTATTTAGAAGAGTTCTAAACAAGTGGCGTCTCGTCTCTGTCTCTCTATAACTCGCACCTTGCTAGTTACTTGAAGCGAATTGTAAATAAAAACTGGGATGGCAGATTGGTAAGAGCACAATCTTCGTATTTAAGGAATGGGCTAAATTGTTTTCTGCTTATCTCCATGTTTGTTTATACTTTCATCAAACAAACACTACACAATGAATTTTAAATATTATATAATTTTAGAAGTAACACCATACGAGATAGTTATTAATCTAGTATGATATCGGAAAGTTGAAAATTATTATTTATTTTTCGGTTTATTTATATTCATACCACATAAAAACTAAGTTTATTAGTTTTTGTATATGTTATGTTTTAAAACACCGCTGTTAAAATTTAAATACTTAAAATCTAGAATAAAAGTTAATGTACGTTTTGTGTATTACACGTATATTAAATTGGCATTAAAACCTAAAATAGTAGGTTATAACATATTTGATGTTCGAAAAAGTTAACTAATAATCTCCTTAAGTGATAAATAAGTAATATAAGTAGAAGTAATATAATTTTGGTACCTTAACTCTCTGGGGTTAAATGTTTTTTCAGTATCAAATCTAAGTTAGAGCAGTAATCATACGTAAGATATAAATAAGATCTTATACACCTTCCTCATTTAATATTAAAGACGGTAAAATAAATTATATAAGCTAAATGCCTATATTCACACAGAAATCTTAGCTAATTTTCACCAAAACGAAAAGGCTAAACAAATTATACTTCACAAGTATACAACAATATTTCAATTGATTTTTGAACTGGAGGAATCGGGAGGCGCCCAAATAATTTTCAAATTTTTTCCGGTAAAAAAATTAGAGTTCAATAGTAAATAAAAATACGATTTTCTTTTTGAGACGATTTCAAATCTCTGTCATTCCTAAGATCACTTGGATGTAAAAAGCTTTTTACGCTGTTGTTATCAAACAAGCAAACATCCGGCAAGCAGTTATCCAACAATTATTAGTTGGAGGTTACGTTTATGAATATAACAAAGTACCACAAGAATAATCAATAAAATGCGAGTAGTATTATCAATCATGCGCTTTGAATTATCATTCATAAGGAAACTGTGCACAAAAAAAATTTAATGAGTAACAGCATCATCAAACGATTCCTAGTAGGACGTAGGTTGTAGGTTTTGGAGACTCATATCAGTAAACAACTCATAGAGCGAATGAGCAAGTACTGAGTAAATGCAATAAAAAATCTGCATAATTTAAAAAGAAGTTCTTGACCGCCAACATATTATGGATAATTGGTTGTCCAGATGTTAAAAAGCTTTTTTAGAAGAAAAGGTTTTTTATTATGACATTTTTTATTGCGAATAAGAATTATTACAATATACACAATATTCCTCTGTTTATTATTATTTAATTTCATTGTTAGTACCGTATGTTTATCAACCACTGACGCTTACGGTTTCTACATATTCTACGTGAAGTCAAATTTCGCGTAATAAACAGACTATGAGTCGAAGTCGAAACGTCACAACTCACGAGATACCTTCTCCCTAAATTTCCAGACTGAAGCCTATTGGTGCTGATGTTTGTCCATTGTACTATGGGAATACCTAGATTTCATATGAAGCAAATCGCAATTTTTCGTCAATTTTCTGCCTTAAATATTCACAATGACTCGGAATGTCTTCTCGGATGAATTTATTTTCAAAGTCACGATTTCTTCCTTTACGCTGCTGGATCTATCTCGCTCTCCCGTAACATAAGATATAATATTTTTATTTATATAGTTTTTGTATATATATGTTCATTTGTATGTAGCATATGTCTAGTCTGTAATATTATTTTAAGTCCCAAAGGGTCGCTCTTAGTATAAATATTTCTAAAAAATTATTTTCATTTCTAGAATATTTCATGAAGCAGATTATATTTTGACAATTCAATAACAGGGAAAAATTATAAATTTATTCTAATGAATGGAGTTTATTCTCCTAAAAATGATTTGGTCATCAAACAGTACTGCCATATCGTATTAATTATAAAACATTTGTAAAATAATAAACGAAAGGAAAATATATAAATCGGATTTTGTTTTTCCCCAAAGATGCAAATTAAAGTTTTCAAAATTTATTAGTTTTCAAAAATCTATTGTATGAATTTCTAAAAAATGACGCCATGCTGTTAATATTTAACATTTATTTATTTTTAATTAATTTCAAAATGGAAAAAAAGACAATTTTGACAAAATTATTCGGAATCGTATAAAATTTTCTTTGCAGACTGAATCAATCCGCGTAAATGTGTAGCGCCATCTATTACGTGGATTAATAATCATCATCTTTATCACTTTAACAACGTTACTTTAAAGAGACAAATGAAAATTAGTAGCCATTAACATTGGTACGCCACCTAAAAATACCTTGTTTTTTTTAACAATACCATTTTAGGAGCGATGACAAGTTTGGAGACCGCGCATATAAAAAAAAATAATATAATCAGTCGTCGATATTTCATTCTTTGACAGCTTCACGTTTGTTAAAAATGGATAAATGGTGTATGATAAAGATCATATTTAAAACTATGAAGCCATAATCGTGATGTCAATGCAACCAACTGGTTTCAGCTGCTTAAATTTCTAAACATTGTTATAAGATTATGAATAGCATTT
This sequence comes from Druceiella hillmani, assembly GCA_039881145.1. Classification (NCBI taxonomy): domain Eukaryota; kingdom Metazoa; phylum Arthropoda; class Insecta; order Lepidoptera; family Hepialidae; genus Druceiella; species Druceiella hillmani. The sequence goes on along the minus strand of JAYKKI010000016.1, from coordinate 24,592,140 downwards.
AAATGGTCATAGCATTTATATGCTATACAAAATTTTATGGTCTTATGTTGTTGTATAAGTAAGTCATATATTATGATTTTTGCAACAAAATGCTGTCTAAATTATATTTCCCTTTACATATCCTGTAGTAAACAAGACAAAGTTCAATTGACTGATAAAAACACACGTAAAAATCAATTACTGATCGATTTATTTGAAAATATTTATGTTATGAAATCTCACTAATGATGCTATCTGCACTATATATAAATAAATCGTTTATCGACCATAACCATAACCACAGCTACAAACCCAGGTAAGGTTTGTAGCTGTCATTAAGCGGCACCATTATTTTATGTATTCAATACCTGGTTTGTAGCTAACATTAAGCGGCATCATTGTTTTATTTATTCAATACCTGGGTTTGCAGCTGTCATTAAGAGGCACCATTGTTTTATTTATTCAATACCTGGGTTTGTAGCTGTCATTACGCGGCACCATTGCTTTATCTGTTCAATACCTGAGTTTACCAATCGATGAATATTTCAGGTAGCTGCCTTCGTTAATAATATTGGCTATTATTTTATCCCTCTCCGCTATTGGAGCTATACATTTATGTGTGCCATTATTTCTTTCTATATTTACAATATACTATAGTCTCCCAAATAATTTTCTTTAACTGGCTTGAGCAGTAAAAAGTAAGCCAAATGCACGTAGAGCGTAAATCTAAAAATAAGTGAATGTGATTACTTTCATTCTGAGGCTAGATATTGTTATTAACCTTGTCCCGTTTTTGTGATCTTGTGGTATTATAATATTTTATGTACAATTTACAGCAAAAACAAAAGCACTTAGAAATTGATTCAAGTCGTGAAATAATCCAGTCAACCAAATCGTTTGAAATAATCTTTAATCGTCCATTACAAGATACTCCCAGTAGGATGAAATATCGCAGAGAACTGATCATCTAGCTGAGCCAAACGCATCTAGCTGGAGTTTGCTTTTGTAAAATAAAGATACTAAGACCACGTTGTCGATGTTTAACCTATAGCGGTGCTTAAAAAACCCCGTTTTAAAAGATAACACTACTTTACAAATTTCAACTTATTTTATATACCCCGAAAGAAATGTATGTAAATATGTTACACTATCTTCCTTAAACCTAAAAGTATCGGCAAAAATATTCTATCACGTCACAATTTCTTTCTACAAAAATTTATTTTTTTCAAGTACCCTACAATTTTGACGTCAGTTTAATGTTCATTAATTCGCTTCAAACGGCAACTATTTTGTTTTAAATTAAATAAAAATGTTGAGTAGATAGTGTAGACACAGTTCTGATCGTTTTTGCTACGTTTGTGAACAGTTTATATTTTCAAAAAAGCAAAACCCCATTGTAGATGCGTTAAAAAGTGCATGTCTTCATTATTTTGGATTTTCTGTTGCAAACCAAGATAAAAAGTGGGTGCCACATGTGTTTTGCGAAAGCTGTAGAATCGTTTTACTCCAGTGGTCATCAGGAGAAAACGTACATCTTCCATTTGGTTCACCAATGCTATGGAGAGAACCCAGTAACCATGAAAATGACTGTTCCTTTTGTGTTACGAAGACGGCGGGATATAATACAAAAAATAAACAGAATATTATGTATGCCGAAGTTGCGTCTGTTACTAAGCCTATTTTACATTCGAAGGATCTGCCATATCCAGTTTGTCCCGGTAGTTCGAGTTCAAATTTACAAGCGGAAGACGATGAAAGTGATGTTGAAGTCAAATCGATTTCTAGAGATTCTGCCGAGCTGTCTGTTCAAGAAAACTCTCCACATCTAATTAATCAAGCCGAATTAAATGATCTAATAAGAGATTTAAAATTGTCAAGATGTAAAGCAGAACTTCTTGGTTCTCGCTTGCAACAATGGAATTTATTAAAGTTAAACACAAAAGTTACGTTATACAGAAACAGAAGCAAAGTTTTTAGGACATAAAAGGAATTTTTAGGAAATAAAAAAAGTCAACATTATGAACAAATTGTTGCTGATTTATTGAACAATTTTCAACAGATGGGTATCAACATGTCCTTGAAGATCCATTTTCTCCACTCGCATCTGAGTTTTTTTCCAGAAAACTTAGGAAGCATGAGTGACGAACAAGGGGAACGTTTTCATCAAGACTTAAAGATTTTCGAAGAACGACATCAGGGATTTTGGGATGAAAACATGTTAGGGGATTACTGTAGGTCCATTATAAGAGAAACCGATGCGAGCAAATATAAAAAAAAGGCAAAATTCAGCCATTTTTAATTTTAATTTTGTACAAGTATGCCTATTTTTTCAATTTTCAAGTAAATAAATATTTCGAAAACCAGATGTAACAGATTATTTTTATTATTTTTCCTGAATAAATCTTACCTAAATACACAATAAATTAACAAATTTGGCTGGGGTATAAAAACCGTGTATAGTAGTGTAATTAGTGTAACATGAAAATTTAAAAAAAATTGAAGACAAATGAATTCAAGTTAGGTTTTGTATTAGAAAACCTATATTTTGAACAAAATTATAGGCTTAAGTATCATCATGCCACGATCCATGGAGGCAGAATAGGGGCAATAAATACTAGGTTATATTTAGGGGAATACTGCTTTAAACAAAAAGAAGAACTAAGTAGTGAAGAACCGACTTATTTCATATATATTAATACGCTAAGGTTAAGATGTTACACTCCCTTTTTAGAAAAACCTCACAACTAATCCACATAAATTATATATCATTTTATAGATAATTGCTTGCTCTACCGGCATCCACAACTAAAAAATTTATTATTGCTATTGTTTTTGCAAATTAATTAATTATTAAAATTATATACACAAAACAGCAATGCTACCATCTAACGGCTCAACGTCAATATGATTGACGGTCGGTAAAATTTTTGTTTAATTTCAAATCCACTCACGTATAAATAAAGGGGCGCTTTAGCTCAATGCTTTTGATACTTGCGCCTCTATATGTCAATTTTAGTAAAATATTTGTTTGATCTGTCATCTGAGCTTCATAATGGAATAAATAATGCGAAGACTTTGCACGGGTCACGCTAGTATTTATTAATAATTCCGAATATAACCGTTATCAATCAATTAAGCAAAAAATGAGGGTTTGTGCCCTGAGTTTAAAAAGTACACCTAAATTTAAATTATAACAAGAAACCGTATTTAAGTTCAAAGTGAAATAGGATCACATATTATTACCGCTTCGTTTGGTATAATATACGGACAACGACCATGCAGACTTTGCCCTTACAGGCAGGTGTTCATTTCAAAGAGACATAAACGTATGGGTTGCGAGCCTTACCAACATTATTGACGACCTTACTGTTTTCTATAAAAATTCAGTGCGGAAAAATCATTATCCAGTATCTTAATATTTCCTATGAAAATACAGAATATGCCCAGAGAAACCATTATTCACAATCTTAACTTTTCCTATGAAAATCTGCAATGTATCCAGAGAAATCTTTCACAATTATTTAAATGATTTATAATTTGTAAACACCACGGCACGAATTGAACCCGGAACCTTTAGATTAGAATAGTAAGTGAACCCAAGCCTTTAAATCGTCTTATTAACTGTGCTACAGTCCGATTAGGGTGAATCGACAGTAATGTGTTGAAAATATCATCGATAGTCAATAATGTCTGGGAACAACCTTACTTCTCCCACACAATTACAGATAGGCAATTTGGCTACAGCTATTTGTGTTAATCGTATATTATTTATATCTTCGTCACTCATTTAAGTGAACGTAATCGTATACATTATCTTTGTCTTTATGTGGTTTCCACGATTATAATTGCTCCTAGATACTATTAGATAATTTCTGTTTTTACACCTCAAAAAGATCAGTTGATTACTTTTGAATATAATTTAGATACTTTTAATTTTATCCTCAACAACTATCGTTTCGATAATTAGTAATAAAAGTAATCTACCACTTAAAACATTAAAAATCAGATTTCATTAAAAAATGTGTGACTAAAAGTCATTATCTTATTAATAACTGCCAACAGTCTTTCAATGACGTTTGGAATTTTCAGGACGTTAAGTTATCCAAAATTATCCAATATTTTATTCCCACCTATTTCACATTAAAATACTGTGAACTCCCCTGCAACATTTCCTACATATTCCATCTTGGGTATTCTAGGTTACTGTACACTGCAGCACAGAACGGAAGTTTCTTTGGTGAAATTTATTTTTCGATTGTTAAATACAAAAAAATGTCATGTGTAACTTATGAAAACTCTCGCTCTTCGTAGTCATAATATTTTCTTTATACCGACATTTAGAACCGAATTATATCGAAATTCTTCACTTTCCCACAGTATACAATTCCTCTACCATCTGATCACTGTAGCTCCAGAGTGTGACTTATCTGTGATAAGTTAGAATAAACTTATTGCAGTATGTCATCGTTATATATTATAATGTTATGAAATTTATTTGTATTGTTGTCGTTATTGAAATGTACAGATTAATAACTGTAATGTTTCCGTCACATTATGCAAATTCGCCTTCTGAGCAACCGCGTTACTGACAAGTCCGTTGTATAAGTAAAAAATAAACTCTAATATATAAAATATATAAAAACTCTATATAATAAAATGAAAGATTTACAGGAATTGTCCTGTTTAAGATTTAATGACATATAAAATCTAAATGTGTGTTTGCCTCTTTAGTTGTTCGTTTGTCGTGTTATATAATTATTCCTAATTTTATTTGAAGAGAACTTTCGATGGTCATTGAAATAGAGATTATAATATGCTATCTAAACATCACGTTTCAGCACGCGGAAAATTATGGTTTTCGACCATCGTATCGTATAAATTATCTAACACTCTTAGTTTCTCACACGAACTATTTACCTAAAAGATAATATCTTGCAAGGAATTATATGGCTTTGACTACTATCCTATTAATACGACAATAAATAGGTAAATACAATGTAGTTTATCAAAACTATAACGGCAGACTATTTGCTCTTTATCGACCCTCATTAGTACATAATGTACTAATGATTTACGTAACATTTAATGGATCTTTAAATAGCCTATTCTAGTTGCGCAATAAAACGAGATGTTACTTAATTATTGGTGATGTGCACAATAATATAACTAGTAAGAAACACCTCCAAATAAAATATATTTGAGGCAGCTGTGACAAAATGTTGCTCCATTGGGCCATATACTACAACACTTGTTATGGAAAATTACACTACTTTGATAATTGCATTATTAAATTTTTTTTAGTAAAAATATATTCAAAGTAAAATATCCAATCCAAATTTATTGCTCATATATTTTATAAATATATGTAACTTCTACTTTAGTAATAACTTTGAAATAAAAACAGCGACTAATAAAAAAAATAAGTAAAATCATGGGTTACTACTGCGTGGATTATAAACATCTATAAGGGCGACAGATTTCACATACAAACAGGACAGCGTCATCTTTCCCCATTCATATGTATTATATGTGTAATCAGAAATTTTGGAAAGAAGCTATCAGATCACAGACAACCTACATCGTGAGATCGCGAGAACTATCTATCCAAGACGGCATCTGTCGTTGTGGGTCGCAAAACTCGGGAATGGCGGAACGATTAAAGAAGGAATGTGTTTAATACAAGGTGTCCCTACTAGAAAATATTTAGAACTATGTTGAACTTTTATGAACTTTTATGATCTTTTTTAGAAATTGAATAGTTATTTTTAAGAACGTAAAATTTATGGGATGCTTTTACCAGCAGCTTCGCCCACTTGAATTTTCGTAAAGGCAGTTCATTTACATGCTGGTTATAACACCTGCATATTGGTAACACCTTCTTTTAATTATTTAATTTCCAATAATTCTTGGTTACAGTTTAAAATACGACTTCTTAATAAGGTCACAATATACCTATGATGTTAGAAATGGTAAGCCTTCGAGGCAGAATAATATTAGTCACGGAGATCATTTTGACAATCTAATAATTAAATATTTTAGTTTTTGTAATTCTTTAAAATTTATGTATGTTATCGATAATTAGTCCGAATGAAGCGAATTATACTATTTTATAATATGTATTTTTTACTCTCTGTGGGATATCGATCAAATCAGCATAATACTTCAGTTTCACAAGGATAGTTCCATTAATTCCATGATTAATAATCTGGATGTCGGTCACCTTCAGGTTTTTTTTATTTTTTGGTGTGACAGTAGTATATCACCAAATTTCAAGATCTTAATAGTTAAAGAAAAGAACATTTCGTAGCATTACTTCTTCGAGATGAAAAATTCCTTTCCCGTTTCTTTAGAAGCAGTTAAATAATCACTCCCAGATTAAGGACACAGTTTTTTCAGTTTTCTCGCAATGCAACTCTGTGCAATCTCTGAATTCAGAGAATCAGCGAACATTTGAAACAATACATTTTCCTTCTAATGCCACTTCTTTATTTTTCTTTCCTTCTCAGCTCTTGTTCGTTCTTTTCTTTGTGTATATTGGTAATATTAAAACTTTTCTATATTTCCTCTTCGATAAGCTCTACGTATCATTAATATTTTTCCGATCTTATCGAGAAAATATTAATAACAACTAGAAAGGAACATTCTGAATAAACTTTAAAAAAATGATTTCTGTGTAAAGTTGAATATTTTTTTCAAAATAATGTTCTTTTTAAATCTCGTTCGAGTGGGCAGTGATTAGAAAAACAGGTTAAATAAAGAATTTTTTACTATTTTTCTACTGTAATATTGGAATAATTTAGGAATGAAATCAAAAAATCATTCCAAACGGCTGACTGTACCATAACTTTCTTCTCACTGGTTTTCTTCTTGTCCCTAAATTTATTTTGTACTGAAGGTAGAATCCCACAATTTCACTTCTTTACACAAGAATGTACTACAAATGAACCCAAATGCAAAGCACTCGAAATAATTACCCAGCGCACCTGAATTTGTAGTAGTGATTGGCAGGTAATATTTAAAAGTCAAAGCTAAATTTTGTTTCAGTGTGAGAGCAAGATCAGCATAAAATTTGAGCTAAAACTTGTTTCTTTTCTAGAAAAAGACATTATTTCCTACATACATATGAAACCGTATAATCACAAACCTATTTTACTGGTGTATATCCTAAGTAAGCTTATTATGAAATCCATAAAATGAGAAGCAACCTCGTATACAGAAATAAATAAAAGAAAATTGGCGAAAATTGGCCTATCTTTTCAAAAATAGAATATGATACAAAGGAACTAAACCATACAGAAATAGAATATACTGTAAAGAAACTAAACAATTCAGTAAAGGGTATTTGGATTAATTAAAAATACATTGACAGTGTATTTTGTGTGGTACACAATGTAACTGATATCAAATACTGAAAATGACTAATATCAAATACTGAAAATACTTTACGAGTACTGATATCGACAGTCGTTGTATTGTTGTCAAAAGGAATATATTTAATTCTTAACCGTTTTTACGTGGATCTTTTCGACGATCTTGCTGGGTCTGCAAGTTTAATATATTAGGATACTATATCTGTGTATACATGATATAACAGGACACAATGGTACACAGAGTTCGGTATAAATACTATTTACACTGTTGTATATTAATATAAAAAGAACAAAAAATTTTCATTTTTCTAATTTAAAATTTGCTACAGAAGATCAGCAGGTAGACTGGGATGGGGAGCAGGAAGGTGGAAGAAGTTCATTCTTGTTCAAACTTTTACACGCGGATATGAATATTTTTGAAAAATAAATTAATATCTTGTTTTATTTCATAAAAATGCTGTATTTAAGGATAATTTTATAAAATACTGTAATTAATAACGCAGGGAGTTTAACAAACAATACAACACAACGTTGCGTTATACAAAATATGTAAATTCATAATTTAAAAAAATAGCTCGAAAACCCTAAAAGTTGAAATATGTAAATAAAAATACATATTTATAATAAAAAAATTTGCAACTGAAAAAATAATACTATAAATGCAAACATGACTTTGTAATAAAAAAGAAAAACAAACTTAAAAAATTCTAAGATATAAAAAAACATAATACTGCCTAATACGAACAGGGCAAATAATAATAAAAAAAATACATGTAGTATTTTAAAAATAAATATTTTTTTAAATACTACATGTATGCAATCTGTCATTCAAAAATCGAATGGCGACATTGTTTTTCCTTTCACATGTTTTCATGGCTCACGTATTTCTTAGTGATGGTTATTTTTTGTTCCTTTATTTCGTAATAAAAAACAATTTTATGAACTAAGTTGTGAACAGAGCAGACTTAACTTCCACTTACCATTGGCTTACAAAAGTGTTTTCAGCGTTAATAACACAGTATCAAAATTTTCAAAAGTTATTTTCTAAAAAAAAATATATATTTTCGCGGTGGAAATTTGATATCGTTGTGTTGGTAAAACCTATACTATCCCTACTTCCCCTCTCCCGGATTCAGATAGCACGTTTCCAAATCCAACCCAAGTAACATTTTTAAGCGGCTCTTATTTTTTATTTTCTCCATATGAGATTTACATTTTCATTTTTGTAATATCTGAGCTCAACACTATATGGACTTTTGCTGGCCTTCTTTACTCTAAAGACATCTAAAGATCAGTTCGGGTGTCAAAGACAAGGCACAATACTAAATACTAACCGTGATACGATTGATTTTGAGCAAGCTGCATAATATAGATATTTTAAGTAATAAACCTAACTTGTTCAGAATACAAACGAGTGAAAACAATAAACGAAAAATATTAACGTAAGGTATAGCAAAAGGTAGCACATAGCTAAAAGATAATACGGTTCTTCTTCAGGACAAAAAATAAGACGGACGTAGAACTGAGACTGAATTACCCTTTGTGTAAAATTAATGTTCATTAAATATAATCAGTTCATAATATGTGGACCGATTAATATGAACTGATGTATATAACCGATTATAATCTAAATTTCCCTCCGAAAATTTTATGTCGACCATACCATATCCATCTCATTTCTATAACTTTGTATGGAAACAATCCTGAACATATAAATGTTTATTACATTTTTGGGGTTTTATGTTTGGACCAAAGTCCAAAAGGAAAAAAAATAAACGTAACTTTTATAAGATCTAGTAATGATGTCCGTCCACCGATCAAAAGCATTTTTTTTAAACTGTTTGACGTAGAAACTTTAATTTAGGCCCAGTTATCATCATCATCATATCATCATCATCATATATATTAATACGCTAAGGTTAAGATGTTACACTCCCTTTTTAGAAAAAACCTCACAACTAATCCACATAAATTATACATCATTTTATAGATAATTGCTTGCTCTACCGGCATCCACAACTAAAAAATTTATTATTGCTATTATTTTTGCGAATTAATTAATTATTAAAATTATATACACAAAACAGCAATGCTGCCATCTAACGGCTCAACGTCAATATGATTGACGGTCGGTAAAATTTTTGTTTAATTTCAAATCCACTCACGTATAAATAAAGTGGCGCTTTAGCTCAATGCTTTTGATACTTGCGCCTCTATATGTCAATTTTAGTAAAATATTTGTTTGATCTGTCATCTGAGCTTCATAATGGAATAAATAATGCGAAAACTTCCCACGGGTCACGCTAGTAATATATATTAACCTATATTTATTTCAATCCTATCTATCCTATCCACACATAATTCAACCAAAACTGATGAAAGTTTATTGATTTTTAAAATTGAAAATTTTAGTAGTTACATCGATAAGCTACCAAGGGTGGGTTATTTTGTGCAATCCGTTAAACATATGTGGTATGATCAGTGATAACTCCTGCAATAAAAGAATACGAAAGGTTTTGGTTACAATCGATATAATTATTGAGAGGCAATATAAACAGCATACAGTCTTTATTAATATAAAATGTAATATACAAAATATTAAAAAAATAAGAAAGAAAGAAACTTGTTCCAATAGACAAAATTATATTTATCTTAAAAATATCCAAACCTCTTTTTCACTCAAAAAATTATAAATTAAACATAGAAATCAATAAATTAATGTCATAGGTCTAACCTAACATCCTTTTTCTTTTTTCATTCCTTTGACATATTTACAGATATCAATTTGGGTCAATCTTAAAAATACTTTGAATCTTATTCTTTACCGACATTCCAAATTCTATTTAATAATTATTAAGCTTGTATTAATTGCATTTTTGTCAAATTGTTGTCACAATTTTTTCATTAACTTCACTTTAACTCCAGTAAAGTAGTCATTTGTGAATCGCATTGATCTGGAATGATAAAATATTACATCAAAATATTACATCATTATCATAAATACAATTAATACCTAATATTACAAAAATATTTTATCGATTGCAATCGATTAAAATTTGCTATATTTATTAACAAATACAAAAACGTTCATCACGTGAAAAACATTAACTAAACCAACATTTATTTCTAACCGATCACCAAACATTACATGCGACTATTTAAAGTATTGGAGTAGAAGAAATTCAGATAAAAATTTAAACTAATATATATTCTCTAGTTTTTAAGGTCACTCGGCTAACAGTCCAAAAAGTGAACCCTTATAGTTTCCTCATGTCTGTCTTTCTGCCCGTCCCTGTTTGCCATACCATTGTCATTTCTACAGTTATTGACTTTAATAAATAATATTTTTCGTACGAAAATCTCAATTAATCTGTACAATGTATCTCTCTCGTCCAATTTTTTAACTATGCTTTTGAAAAAAATAATACCAGGCATTTAATCAGAAATTTGAAATAAAATTATTTCCATTAATTGTATTAATAGTTTCAATATTATACAATTACGGAATTAAACGGATTACAAAAAAAAATATTTTCTAGTAACTTTTAAATAGGATACAACTTACCTTCTTGCGTCCTATATTTTCCTATTCTATAGCATTTGCGCCAATATACGTAAAGACTTGCCGTTAGTAAAACAACCACCAAGAGAAATAAGCCTAAAATGTAGGGCGGTTTTGATGTCCACATGCCGGTGCTGTCAAAATTCATAATCAAAGACATCGTTAGTTATAAATGATCTGTCTACTTACTATATTTATCTATACTTTTCCGGACTAAAAATCAGATGGAGCATATATTCTATTCTAACATGCTTCTTTCTCTTCATTAATGCTCAAGCACTCTCCCATGCGTATAGTGTACGCATGGGATATAGTGTTTTTACGTACACTTCATTTTGTTTCACCGATTTCACGATTTACGTCACCCTTCTTGAATAACCCACAATAATTTTAAGTAATCTTCATTTGTTTAATCACCTCTTCCATAAAGTGGATAAAAAAAGGTGGATTATTTAAAAAATATCGATTTCATAAAGAAATTTAGTGTCAGTTATCTTACAACGTTGAAAAACCATCTCAGTTTCCTTTGCTTTACCTTCGTTATAAAACTTTCTTCAAAATATTATTGTCATCGAATGACTACAGATATTTTTGCTAAAGATTTGTTGCTTCAATTTTTCCTCACATACTCCTCTTGCTGTAAATATATTCTAATATTATTCCTAATAGCCGTAGACATTCATAGAAACACAACAACATGAGACAATGAAGCAATATTTTGGGTGAACATTCCTGATTTCCATCTCAGGCTGCCTTTAATATTATTAAGAAAGTCTAAACGTCAATATCTCATTCACAGTGCTGACAATTTATAGGTAATTAGATGCAGAATTGTGTTTAGCGTACATCCGTACATAAAATAATATTGTTCACGAGTTTTATAAGACATACAAAAAAACAGATATTTTTGCGAAAACGCTAATGTAGAGGTCGAAACTAAATTATAACATATAATTTTAAACAAAAAACGTATTTATGGAGAGCGAATTCTATGGCTATTAATTGTAAGAGTATGTGTACGTGATCTAATGGTTGCATGTGACATAAAACTGTAGAAAATCAAAATTAAACATTTTTATTAAACAAACACTAGTATAATTTTTACCATTTTCCTCTGAAATAATTACTTAAAAATCATTCGATGACATTACCAAATACATTTATGATAAATGTTATAAGCGGAAACGGTGGATAATTTTATTTCTATAAAAAAATTCCTCTAAAGATTCTTTAAAACGTAATAATATAAACGTAACATGATCTGCCTGCCGCCCTCATTGCAAACATAAATGAATCGATCATTTCTTTCAAAAGACAGAATTGTTAGATTCAGTTATGTTAATCGTTTGAAGTTTAAAGCTCAAAATAATCAGAATCATAATATCACTTTTTACGATCACGATTATTAAAAGTGTAAGCTAATCTAGTAGAAGTTGTTTAAACTGAATTACCTATTCATTCACGTACTTGGATTAAATAAGAAACTTATTTGTCTCTACCCTTGCAATGGCTTGACCCAATTCAACATTCATTTGCATTTGTCTATCGACACTATAGGTGTTTAGTTGAGTTTGCTCGTGTCTTTTTTATGGTTGACTTCTGTTTCGTCGTCTATACCAGAATATATTCAGTTGTACTTAAATGTGGTGACCCCAAAACCATATCGTTTGTAATCAGATCAATTATACGAATATGAAAATTGCCTGTTGATTTTGAGCCCATATTTTAATACGTGTATATGAAATATAAGCGTGGAAGTATATTTATAAAAAGTACCCAGCTCTTTGTATCACATTTTATTCTTTAGGGAAATGTTTGCACCCTCTGCTCTAAAAAGCTGCTTCTAATATCTTGAAAAGAATATATAACATATAGGCTAAACATCGTGCGAATGCTTTATTGTAACGAACAGTCTACCTGACAAGAGCGTATGTGGCAAAACTATTGTAGGAAACTATTTAAGATAAGGCATTGGAAAAAATACACATACGCTACACGACACAAACCGAGATGATTTAATAGTAAATAAGTTGTTTAATCTTTACCAATATTAATGACCATATATGGTATTTTCGAGATATTCTTTTTACTAATTGTCTAGCGAATTTGGACACATAAACATTTGTATAAGTCGAATCAATCGATCTAATTTTACATTTAAGATTTTCCTCCCCGAGCTTGAACTTCACAAGAGCGACTTGCATCAATTCAATAAGTCAACGTCATTTTCTTATTTCAGTGCTGGAAAACGATACCAGTGTTTTGAGTTATTATCTCTTGCTGATGGTAACTCCTTGATACATTTGGACAGAATGACGCGATCAAATCATAGCTAATAATATGCATAATGCCAAATCCCTGCTTTGAGAAACATTCGTATGAATAAATTGTATTGTTTCAATGTCTGTACAAATTTTCTGTGCAAATTTTTTTTCTTCGGAAATTTCTGTGCTGTCACAGTTTAGTTTCATAAGCAAATAAAATAATTTTATAGTGGTAAGTGATTTACTGAGACAGATTTTATACAAAATCGTCTTCCCATCCTACAATAGACACGGATTCTTCTCACATATGTGAAAAACAGTATACACCTACCCCGTCCTTTTTTTCTTGGATAAAAATACAGAAATATAACTTCATAATATTATGGATACTCAGGAATCATGGCGAAATAAGGTACTGAGGCTTTCGATACAAAGCATCTTGAGGCAATAGTACGGTTATTGCCTGCGTTTGAATACACCCATTAACGATTTCCAGAAAAAAAAGCCGTACACGCTTTTGTTAAATAAATTATAAAAGTGATATGAATTTCTCGAGCCAACTCTTTTATAGTCTTCATGACGAATGTACAAATTATAATATTTTTTAAAAATTAATACGTGTTTTGCTACTTAAAATTCCAATAAATTACCTTGGTACAAAAGTATTTAAATGTAAATATAATATTAAATATATAACTTACGTTGTGCTGGTAGTCGTCAAATATTGAAATACACATTTTGAGCTCTTAGTGTTGTTACTCGATGCTGAAAAGAAATATTTGAGTTGTTCTTAAACAAAAAAAATCTGCAAAACTCTTTAATTTATTTCGAATATTTTATTCTATTAAAAAGTATGGTCGCCTGAATACTTTTACTGTTTGACTTTTGACTTTGCTAATTCATTACACATATTTATTGGCGATGAGGAAATCGGTAAAGGGTTCATCCAATCTAAGTGAGTGTTTGCTGCTACCGATACTTCAGTCTTGACTACAGAAAACTAGTTTCCATCAACAATTCACTACTATTCCACTCTGGTCATTGAAAATAAAAAACTGAGCCCATGTTAAGACAAGCAGGAAAGGATTCCGCAGGCACGTTAAAATAAAGTACCTATAAATAAAACGAATTAATTATAATTTTAATTTATTATCATGCATAATCAATTCAAATTATGTTAGAAATAAAAAAAAATATTTTAACACTTTAATAATGAACTATTGTATTAATTACTTATTTTTTTACAATCCTGGCAAATTCCTACGCCACTGTAAACTTCATTATTATATAAAAAGCAATGGTATCAGAATGAAATTTATTTAATATTTTTTCTTCAATTAATTAGTCGAAATTAAAAAAAAACATATTCTCAGTATAACAATTAAGGATAATTAAATATTGACGTTCCATTCCCTAATTTTTGATATGTAATTTATTATAATCCATAGAACTATAATTATTATGGTCAACGTCATCGGCTAATGACTATGGTTTTCAAAATATTGAAGAATTCATACGACTGTTCCGCTTAACCAATTAGATATAAGCAGTTGTCAAAGGATTACCTGACAGATGTGAAGAATACTAACAACAAACCAAAAACAAACATATTCAATATGTACCACAATCGTATTTAACTTATAACTGAAACAAACCATGAGATCAATTTCAGTTGAACTTTTTCGGTTTCCTTTTGAAAATATAAGACGAAAATAATCTATAACATTATTTGATTTCAGTCTTTGTTACCGAAAAGTAACTAATTTTTCAATAAAAGATTATATGTTTTCAATATTTTTAATTGTGTCTTTACCTTTACTATAAACAGTATATTACTATAAACAGTATCTTCAAAAAAAAACTTAAAAAATATTGAATTACCAGTGTAATGTATATTTCTTTATTTGAAATAATACTTTTATCGCTCAATTTTCAAGAAGGTGTTTAATACATCGTATTGTATATTGAATTCAAAAAACTTGATTGGAAAACATTTAGCATATATTTGCACAGAGCCTCTCGTCATTCAGTAAAATGTTTTCGCCCATTCTCTTCCGAGATAAATTGCATCAAATTTCGAAATTAAATAAAAAAATCTAATTTTATCATTAAATCACGTCAATACTTTTATTACACTAAATTTTATCACTGCTAGAAAAATGGACCTTTAAAGGCAAAATTTAATTTTACCGATTTTACCACTGCTAAAAAAATGGAACTCTAAATTAAATATCATTGTTAAGATCAATTGACAATACCCAACGTTTTTCTCAAATTTTCATTATAAGCCTGATTCGTCATATTATACTGAATTCGAAAAAAACGTTTTAAATATTTAGATTTTTTCCTTTTTAATACTAATGATTAGCTTCAGCTAATTATTCCTGAAAAAAATATGTCGTAAAGAATAAATACAGTCCGTATATTTTAACACAAGAAATACAATATATAGGCATTTTTAACGTAAAACATATTTTTACACATTAGATATGTTATGACAAATCTACATATATTTTAGCATCTTGATATAGCTACAGGTGTTGGGATATTACCGGTGCGAAATTCGTGCATCACTCTTTTCTTCGTGTAACACAACTACGTCCCCAGTACTTTTATTCTAAAGATAATTAAATCTCTTCAAGACTCAGAAAATATACATCGTTATATTAAAATTTCGATATTGATTTTGCCATATTTATTAAATTTACAATTTCTTTACCTTTTAAAGTAAAATACGATTAGTTTAACGTGTACAGTCTCTAATAAACACGAGTTATGTATTTTAATTCAATCACTCAGGGCTTTTATAGTAATCGAAAAGTGATAAAGTTTATTATTTAACTATTATTTATTTTCAGACTTTCTACAGTTTAACATATTTAGGCTCATATTAGTATTTAATTTCATCGTTTTTTTTTTAATTTATAAATTTCCATAAACATTGAATATGACTCTGATTTACATGATAAAAAATGCAACAATAATTGTTGAATTTTTTATCACGTAAATCATAATTCACGATATTGTTTCTTATTCATTTTGATCTTCGATCCAAATCGTTCTGGTTTTGTTCTTCATAATAAAGTTTATCATGCGTATTAAATTCGCTTTCTGAATCGTCTTTGGAAAAGTTATTCACTAATATTCAGTAACAATAAACTCGTCGAGTTTATGATATATATGACTAATACGAACTGAAACACTTTTTATTCAAATCTAATAGATTCATACAAGTCCGCAAACACAACCACCAGGTAATATGGGAAATTATTTATTGTAATTTCCTATACGTACAAAGCACTTTAATATAATCTGGCAATTATGTCTTGAGATATAATATATATTATAACCGACGTATGCGACGACCTTAATTGTACATCCGGTATGTTGAATTGACCGAGAACAGGATAAGATACGAAAAAAATATTGATTACAAACATCTCATTTTGTTCTATAGAACCCATATAAGCCAGCGATACCAATATAACAAAAGACTCCATATATACTCAACACAAACGTTGTTTGGTTTTTGGCAGTTTATTTGTGATGATATTTTTGATTGAATCTATTTCATAATTTGAAGTACGTCTTATCGAGTTCGTACAACAACGATTTTGAATTCTCCCGTCGAATTTATTCCACGTAATATGGAGTGAGTTATAATGAATAATAATATAATTTTTTACATGGTGACATTGTTAGTGTAATCGATACCACCGGTAGGTATTCATTCTTGAAATGTTAATTTAAAATAAAGTTTTTTATTACATAATTATATCAACAAAATAAACCAAATTATACTTTGGTAGATTAACATGGTCGTTATACCGCTATTTTCTTAAAACTTAAAATAAAAATGGGAAAATCTAAATG
Organism: Druceiella hillmani; assembly: GCA_039881145.1. Lineage (NCBI taxonomy): Eukaryota > Metazoa > Arthropoda > Insecta > Lepidoptera > Hepialidae > Druceiella > Druceiella hillmani. The sequence goes on along the minus strand of JAYKKI010000016.1, from coordinate 24,575,092 downwards.
AATACAAACACGAGTGGTCGCCCACTGGTGAAAATTCGACGGTAATTCATTAAATTTATAAATTTGAACGTTATTCGATTACGTGAAACTCATTCAGTCAATCTGACATTTTAAAATTCGTTAGCTACAATCTCTTCTCTGTGCGACTGTTTGAACAAAGACTATTATGTGTTTGATATTGACAGTATGAACGTGGACAAGGATATATTTGTAGTATATAATTTAATGTATTGGTAACACATATTATATATAAATATTAGCTTTCTGCACTACTTCTCCATATAAATTTTTACTACGCCGAATCTCCCACTCCTCCATATGCGCAATATACTAATAGGATTCCAAATTTTTTCTTTACGTGTTAACATGTATATACTCACAGCTTAATATGTATCCTTCAAAACACTCGCATATACCAGGAGAGGTACAGATGCCATTTTCGCAACCGTCACAATGCGGCATGCAAGTGCTCTCGCTATGGTTGCTGGGTTCGAAACCCGTCATACATTCGCAAAGATTTGGCGCTACACATTTTGAATTCTTACAAAACGGTTTGCAGGTCGGAATACAAAGTTCCTTTCCGGTTATAATTTCCTTATTCGCTAATTCCACTGCTAAAATAAAAATATTTTAAGTAAAATAAATTGCTTAAGAGCAGGATGATGCGTCACAAATTGATCGATTTTTTGACTAATACAGTTGATTTCAGAAATATTGTAGCATATTTGTGTGGTTGTAACGTATATGTATTAACATAATAATTTTATTTTCTTTATATTCACTTTTCTTTAAATTTATTATCCGTCTATTAGCAGCTATTTCTCTTTGTGATAATATGAAAATTAAATATATTTCACTTTTGAAAAGTATAAAAACTTAAAGTTCTAAGAAAAGTATAAAAACTTAAACCTGAAAGTTCGTATCCAACATCACATTCACACGTATCAGGAAGCGTACAAGTTCCATTGCCGCAGTTGATGGTGCAATGCGGTGAGCAGACCGTCGTTGAATTTTGATCAAATCTGAAATGATAGATAAAATTTAGTTAGAAAAAATTTTCTACTGCAATCATGGATTAGATAAATCTGGATTTAAGAAACAAAAACCGGTGAATTTGATCAATTTGGAAACATTCAAGTACTAACATTTGATTAAGAGACCCGACACACACTTGACCAGTTTTATTAAAAGTTTTTACAGCTAGATTATTGCCTCATATTCTATTAATAGTTTTGAGAATTACAAAAATTCTTTATAATTTATATATTTTCATACGTTTCATTTTGGAAACGTTTAGTTTCAACTATGAAATTATGTACCGATTATTTTTTTTTAGTGGCAAAGAAATATTTATGTTTCATTAATGTTCCCACTAATCTTCATACATTACCTTACTCCATTACATTAAAATTGCAATATCAACTTCATTTAATTTATCCTTAGACGTTAGATGACTTTAGACTGACCTGTATCCAGGCAAACACTGACACTTTTCCGGCGCTATACAAATTCCGTTCTCACAGCCCTCACTACATTTGGGAATGCAAGTGTTACTCTCGTTGCCTTTTTCGTAACCCTTGTGACAATTGCAGGTGGCGGGCGCCTCACATGAGCTATTTACACATGCTGGTGTGCAAATGGGTTTGCACACCGTTCCATTTCCTTCTGCTGCAATGTGAATAAGTTCACTGTTAAAATTTAGTTATCACTTACAAAGTTATGACGCCCCACATAGGCCAGAAAAAAAGCTTTATAACAGGTATGCCAAAGCTTTAATTGTTTAGGTTTTTTAAATTAATGGTGTAAGGGGTCATTTTCAATCCATGTAATAGGTCTTGGTTTTACTTTTCAATACTTCTGACATTATGCAAATAATCCAAAATTAAATTAAGTAAGATTCAAGTTTTCTTAAAAAAAGGAATACAATTTAAATCTCGGAGGCACATAAGGCCCACCAATAAACCACGAGTAATGGTGGAAAAGAATTGAACAAGGGCAGGCCATATATAACAAAAAGAAAAAAAAGTCGGTGAGGCACAAAATTTCTGGATTTGAGGCCGACGATCAAGTCTAAAAAAGTAGACTGATAATCAGCTCGATATTAAAATAGAATTTCCAAATTAGCAGGTGTGAGATATATGAGAAAATATCAAAATCGACTATCATGAAAGGCTTGCACTCTAGAGACTTCCTTTTCTTAAACTTTTCTTTCAATGCAACAAATTGGCGGGGAAGTGATATATCAGAAAATTTGAAGACTGACTAGCACGATTCTATCATGAAAGACATACATTTAATGGTGGATTAAATTATAAATATTTTTAATCCTAAAAATTGACAGCCAATAGATATATAAAATTTCAAGACGGACATAGCATGATTCTATTATGAAATAAATAAATTCAATATTAGATTAATTTATAAATTTTCTTTCAATCCAAAAAATTGACAGGCAAGAGGCGATAGAAAATTACGAGACCCACTTTCAAGCTTCTGTCATGAAATGTATACAATCAACAGTGGATTTGTTTATAAAGTTTCTTTCAATCCAATAAATTGACAGGCAATAGATACATGAGAAAATTTGAAGAGTGACTAGCATGATTCTATCGTGAAAGGTGCACGCTCATTGATGGATTAATATTGGCAAAAATTGATAAAGAAATAATAAACAGTCGATAATTTAACTTAAAGAATGATACGCTTATGAAGTTTATATCATTGAATTAAATTATTTAATTTAAATTATTTTTGGATAATCTGAACTATAGCAGCTATCAATATTAACAGTTCGAACCTCCGCCACTCGAAAATATAAATAGCCGCCGACTACAAGCAAGTTGAAATTTTGTCACCGTCACCACATTTTTCGTTATTTAATTCTTTAGAACAAAATTTGCTTTTAAAGCGGTTTAATATGCCTTTCTCTATTCTATATTAAGGAGATTAATATTATTTTACATAATACGAGTAAACACACTTACTTATCAGCTCATACCCCTGGTTACAAAGACACTTCTCTGGACTCACACAAGTTCCATTAAAACAACCGTCAGAGCAGTGCGGAGAGCAAGACGATGTGGAATTGACATCAAATCTGAAAACGTAAACAGGCACTTATTGAGTGAAGCGCCGTGTAACCTTATAAACTTCAGTTTCCTCATTCATTAAACGTACACACACATGCATACGTGCGCGAGCACACGGGCACTCTCACGCGCACACACGCTCGCTCTTTCGCGCACACACACGCGCACACGCGCACAAGCACTCACACGCGCGTAGACACAGACACACATACACACACATGCTTTAAGGATAAAAAATAGAGTATTAACTTTCCTAATTACAGGTAATATTTTGCATAACACAATCGAGTAATGTTGAAAGAAAAAGAAGTGGAAACAGCGGATATAACCAATAAAAGAATATGGAAACAGTTACGATATCTAAACTAATTTTTGAAAGTCCATTCGAATTCGAGGTATATTTACTTGTTTGCAAAGGACATAAAGCTGATGAAAGCGTTATAAAACATACTATTTGTGAATTTTACTACCGCAGACTATTATATCACCGATTGTTTGCATGTTATTTCGAAAAATGTTCAAAAGCAATGCCTTCGCAGTAGAATCTTTCTTCATCACGATATCGGCATACGGTCAGTTAAAGGACCTTGTATTTGACTACGTCTTGTATAAAAATTACAGGTCATTCAGCTTACAAGACCGATCTCATACCGTGCGATTTCCAATAAAAATTTCAAGAATAAAAGATAAATGCAAATAATTAAATTCTTCATATTATACATTTTATTTTTCTAGCCATGAAGAATAGTTGAAATAATAGTTTTTAAGAATAGTTTTTCTAGCCATAAAGAATAGTTGCTCATTCGAAGATGCCATATGCAAAAAGTCGAAATTCTAGTTCTAAAAACTACTTCAAAGAATAAAAGGAGGAGGCGGGTACAATTTTTTTTTAATTATTTTGATGGTTATCAAAAGAAAATGCATTGAAATGTTAATACAATAATACGTAATTTATTAATAATTTTAAAACTTTTATAACATTTTTAAATTATGGAATATTTCATAAAAATCATTGTCCTTCCTAATAATCTTTTTACCTTAACTTCGATAAGGAAAACAAAAAAAATCGGCCATTTTAATGAGAGGTCTATACTGTCCAAAAATAATGAAATTACCTGAAAATATTTACTTTTTTATAAACTACTCAATTAATTAAACCTAAATTACAGCCAAAGTGATATTATCAGCATAAAATGTATTTAAGTTCAAAAAGCATATAAAAATAGTTATGGTCTTTATTCACATTTACTTTATTTAATAATTTATAACAACGTTAATGTAATATAGTTTATACAACGCCGTTACTGAAAGGTTGCTTGCGCTTTTAAGTAATAGAGAAGTCATTACGAAATATTAGAAGTTTTTTAATTGATTTGGGTCCTGTTAAAACATATGTAAAATTCGTTCTTTTTAAATGAAGTTATAAAGACTTTTCTTAAATAAATATTAGGTACTTACAAATATATCGATGAATTGTAAATAAACTTACTTAAGCTTGTGAATATTAAGACTATTTAATTCCATCATTCCAAATAACTTGTTTTCGTATAAAGAATACCTTAGTTCCTTACAATCGTTATATGTGTATATTTCTTCTGCCCGTATGTATGTGACTGAACTCCTCCTAAACGGCTGGATTGATTTTTATGAAATTATGTGTGTGTGTGATTAAATTGATTTTTTTGCAGCGCTGCCTACCGAATTTGATGCGGTAGACAGCGCTGCGATCGCGTTTTAGAAATTTTTTTTTAAATTATTGAACGAATTATGAAGCCGCGAACATAGCTAGTTTATTTATAAGTCTCTTAACTATTGCATTAGAAAATACTAATTTTCGAAAGTATTTTTTAAAATTACATATATGATTTTCGTAAAAACTTTTCTTTTTTTCGAAAACATTTTCATATTTTAGAAGAAATCAGAATAGTTACATTTAATTAAATACTAAAATATATTAATTCTAAAGCAGTGCTTAAGGATCCTTCAAAAGTAATTTTATCAAAATTGATCGCTGCATACAGGCCGAATGTATGTTTGTACATAAATTTTGAGAGATAGATAAAAAATATAAGGTAAAAGATCACCCAGTATTCAGAGACTTACAATACTATAATATCTAGCAGTATAAACACTATCGCAAATTACCGAAAACCTCGATTGCATTCACATTGATCAGGAGCGATGCAGTTCCCATTGTGGCAGCCAAGACTACAGTTTGGCCTGCAAAAGTACCCGTCTCCATTGGCAATATATCCATCGAGACAGGAACAGGTGTTTGGTGCAACGCAAACACCGTTCACACAGGAAGAATTGCAGACGGGTTCACAATTAAATCTCTTCGTAATTTTATCTGAAAATGGAAACAACGATAATTTCATTTTATTAGGATTCCAAACTCAAACGATCCGAAATATACCCTATCACTCATTCGATTGTTAGGTTATCTCTTTGTTATCGGCTTCTAGTTTCTAAACTATGTTACCTTAGCCTGAGTCAAGATTCAAATTAATAACAGAAATGTTTCTAAGTAGCAGGTCTAGCGCAAATAAAAACTGATGATGAAAATAAAAGTTTCTAATTGATATACGCCGTTACGTCATTAGAAAAAGCATTTAAAGGAGAGTTCCAAGAAATGTGTTTTTAATTTTTACTATTCCGTGACGAAATCGCCAAAAGGGTATGCATATGGAATCACTTGTCTTCGTCCCTCCGTCGATTTGTCACAGGTGATATTTTCGGAAACTATTAATCGTAAAAATTTTAAATTTAGCACAGAGATGATGTACGGTGTAATAGGGTAGCCAAATGATGGTACGTATATGGTCATTTAATTATAATATATATAGGTAGACTGATGATGAGTATGGTGGCCCTGGTCCAATTATAGACGTGAAGTAGAAAAGTTCAATTTTGATGTTAGGGGTTAACTTCATTAGGTAAATTGGGAAATGAAAAACATTTTTTTTCAAGGGAATCGAGTAGGGTGTCAAATGAAAACTTATTGAGACCTATATTCAACAAAATACATGATTTCATTTCTTTATGAATTTGTTTGATCATTTTCAGAGTGTTAAAAAAATCTGAAAATATTACGAACTTTAAGAATTAGATATTGATTTACATAAAATTATTAGGATAGAAAAATTCTGTCTTTATTAATTGATACAACAATTCAATTGTTTATCTGCTTATAACTCCTGAACCGTTGGCTTCAGAGAAAAAGTTTTTCGGCAAAAAATATTTCTTACCATACAAAAAATAATTTATATTCTCACACGTTTTTCAAAATTATTAATTTCGCTCAGTCCATATGCTCTGTATCCAGCTTCGCGCATACGCGATGTGATACGGTACTGATATCCTATTATATCTCGCGCTGCACATGGCCGAAGTACATTACTAATAATAATTTAAATTTTATGGTACGGAACACTAATTGTACAAGTATTGCTTGCACTTGACTGATTTTTTATCTAGTTATATTTGGACTACCTTTACGTGGAGATATCTACATTAAATAGCTTCCCTCTCTATACCGCAAAGTATGTAAAGTAAAATCTCAAAAAAATAACACAATTAGTCTCTTAGATATTAAACAAGGATAAATAAGTCTAATTTTAATATTTCAAAACGTATTTCTTTAATTGTTAGTTTTATTGAAAACATACTTAGCAATATTTTTACGTATTTAAAATTTTGTGATTTCGAATTAGTTCGGTAGAAATATTACGTCGCCTTAAATATTTAGACGTTTTTTGTACATAAAGTTAGATAAAACCCTCGTAGTACGATTTTGTCTATACGTACATATTATTTTATTTACTTATTTAAAGATGAGCGGTACGATCATTGAAATTAGTTATTTTAAATTATTTTATATAATATACACGCGTTCGTTACGCACATACATGCTAAATAGTACAATGAGTAACTCACGCGGAATATGTAGACGATATTTGAAATAAGAATACATTATTTATCGTTTCACTTTATTGTCTATTTTACACATTATAACATATAAATTGTTTATGTTACAGCTAAATAAGTAAAGATGTTGAATTTGAAAATATTTAATAAGTAATTTGAAACACCTTAAGTTGAAATATAATATCATTTATAATACTCGCAGATTTTTAACTCATCTCGGGTAACTTTGACAAGTTTTAAGCACATTTTTGCCTTAAATTAATATTTGTATCGATACGAGATACGATATTAAAGAAGTAATCATCTTGTAACATGAGTAACGTATCCTGGTGGAAGTTTACGTTAATTTATAGCTAGATTTCCAAACACCCAATTTTATCCAATTTCATGTACTTTAAAAATAAATTTTAAGAAAATTTCTTAAGGTCTGGGTATATTTGGTTAATGCATTTTTAATCCGGGTTGACATTACTGTAAATCCTGAAATAAAATGCAGTTCATTGGGGGTATAATTGAGTACAGTAAGATAGAAGCCCGCAAATTTGCATCAAATCGGAGGAGTTTTTTGGAGGGAATGACTTAACTCAATAAAAAAACAACTGATTACGCATTTTTAACTTATTTAACCTTAAATATATAAATACTTTATCTAAAAGGAAACGTTGTTGAAATTTTTACTTGATTCCCCCATTCCAGAACAACAAAGCGTCATCTATTTCGTAGGTGCTGACGCCTCGAATCTTAGATCCGACTTCTTTTCGTTTCAGCGTTACTGACATTTATTGATTTTTCTTCCTCTCTTTTTTCATATTATATTTCAATGTCCTTAACTGAGATACTTTTAGCGGCAGTAATGGGTATCTGGAATTTATTTCGCTCACTATACCTATCTCATTTTGTTGCCATTCGTGTGGGTAGTATTTGAAACCTTAGGTAGTATTTTTCTCCAATTGATTTGTCTGTTATTGGTTTTGCATATACAGATAATTTTTGAAATCAAAAAATTGGATAAATCCCCGTAGTTTTAAAATCAGCTATCATATGTTTAGCTGCTTAATCTGATTCATGCTCTAGCGCCTTTTCCACAACTTGACCAAAATAGTTCTTAGGCAGTGCAACAGCTTTTAACCCTCATTTTGTATACCTCTAAACCAGAAGAATTGGTTTCAAACTTACTTTCAACGAAGCAAAGTAGTTAGAAGTTGCACAAATGCTTTCCAGTCGGTCGCAGGCAAATGTATTTCACATTGTTTTCCTGACGTATCTATTGTAATACTAGATGTACTGACGCGACTTCGTTTGCGTGGAATCAGTCAGTATAAGAAAAGTTATAAAGGATTTTTTTTATATCCGTACAAAATTTATCTTATATATTGGTCGAGAATACAATAATTTATACCTTATTTTCATACGGAATTTCATCCGTGCAGTAGATGTTGCGTGAGTGAAGAATAAATTAACACACATACGTATATACAACAATTCTAAAATTGGTTTTCTGGCTTCTACTGTCATTCTATACGTTAAACCAATTCCTCTGTTTAAAATATTTTCCATATACAGAAATCACTCTATTACAATTTTATTACATGTGTAAATGTGAGTTTAAGTTATCTTCCATGATAACTTTCACCCACTCCTGTCTCTTAGCTACTGTTAAAAACTGTACCTTAAACCACTCACCAAAACTATTGCCATCAATGCAGCCGCCTTTGTTGCGTTCATTCGTGAGCCACGAGATGCGTTCGTTGGCTAATCTGACCGTGTGAATTTACCTTTGTATATTAAAAAGGGTGGTATAATCTTCCCTCTTGCGGTTTTTATAAAATACTACTAAATAAAAAGATTTGGTTGAGTTCCTTGTTACACGAGGATTGCGACATTTATGGTGAAATAGAAGTTTTTTCTTTGCGGGATCGTCATGAAACTTTTTCTTGTCAAAACTGTATGTGTTCTGTGGTGGCACATATTTTAACTCATCATAAAACTAATAAAAAAACTATTAACTACATCCCTGTTTTCTTTGGTTCTATTCCTGTTTATATCGTGAGAAAATTTTTGCATAAATTTTTGGCATCGAGCTGGAAATAATTGTCCCCTCTTCCAACCCGGAAGGTCATTTTTTGAAAATGTTGACTACTCTTATATTGGAATTCAAATAGGTTTGAATCACTAATTTGATATGGTCTAGTCCAATGGGCGAGCCTCACTCAGCCAAGAAAATATGCTTCATAAATTAAAAATATCCTTCTTAATTGCTTCCTGCTGCGCAGATAATGTCGTGGATAGTCTTGTATTAATCCCATGTCTTTTCATGAATTTATTTTTTAAATTATTTCTCTGTATCTTATATAGTTCATTCAGTGCGTTTGTACTTACTCCACAACCTTTAATTTTTATTAGTATTTTTTCTAGAGTTAGAGGCAAGTAATTTAACTTGACTCCATAATTTCGTGTACCAAGCTCAAAAATGTTTGATTTTTTTGGCATTATGACATCTTAAATCTTTAAATTTGATTTAATATATAGCAAACTATACGTATATGTGAAACAAATAATAACAATACAAAGTACCGATTTTAACCAAAGGAATATATTAGATTTGTCCGGGAATAGTACAAAATCGTCACACTGGACAAATATTCATCAACTTTGATAGAATTATATGTTGGGAGGATATAATTCTTAATTTATAAAATTTAGGCATTTCTTGAATAACAGCTGTACTTACAAGATGGCTATAAAATTGAAATATATCTCTGTAGGTAAGATTGTGAGAATATAAACAAATATTTTCAATTTGTATTATTTTCAAAGGTCATTAAACTATGTGAATTTCCACTATTTTGTTTACCTACTCATATTTCTCGAATAATAATTTTTCGAAGAATGCTAAATTTCAGAATAGCCAAAATTTGTAAGGTGTAGAGCGTGTGATCCCGAGTACTCAAATGTCATTGCAGTTTGTGGCAATCGATTTGTGGAAAGAGTAGAGTTGAAATTGAAACTTTACTTTTCATGATGCCAGCATCTGTCTCGAAATAAATTGTCACCATATTCAAGTTCTATTTATAGAAATAAATTGTCACCATATCAAGTTAATATTGTTAATTTCATCGCACCCTAAAATTAGTTTAAAACGAATATAGTGACGATAAATTGGGAGAAACACAGATACCGCCATCTTGGTCCTAAAAAACTTTCAGTCAGATATATTTTTGAACCTTTCCTGTGATATTTCTGCATTAATGTCTTAAAAAGTAAGTCTATTTTAAATAGCGTCTAACTGGTCTTTGAGAAGGAGAACGGCAAGCAGTTGCGATGAAGATTGGATAATGTCCGCAAAATGAATTGTTGAAACATGATTTTTAGAAACACACTTATTGCAGTATTGACAAAGAGACTAATGTAAAAATAAACATATTTTATATTTTTTGTAATAAAATAACTAAAGATTTAAAATTTTAATTACAATTTTTTTATAAAACCGCCCCCCACAACATAAGCCCAAATAAATAAGCTCTTTCTGAATTTATTTGGTACAAAAAGAGATAAATAATATTTATAAAAGCAATGGATGCAATTTCCTCAACTTCACATTGCTTCCACTTATTAAATTACCCTTTATTCACATAACCCTTTTAAAATCACGATACATACGTAAATACTTTTTTAATAAACTATTATAATAATAAACTAAGCTTAATAAAAGATAAATAAAAATGTATACATGCTTATCTTAAATTGTTCTAGCAAACCTACTTTTTTGTGTTATCAAGTACTAAAGAGACGACTAGGATTAAAAACATTTTCCTATACGTAATAACCAAAGCGTTACACGTAGTGCACTGCATGTGCAATGAGTGTCACGCAACAGCATCAAGACTTGCAGCTTACAAGATGCTTACCGCGATTTACAAATAAACTCCATTTTATAATTTTAATTTTAAATTGAACGAAGATTATTTCACAGAAAATAAATTGATTATACTGGTTAGATTCGTAATGTTTCCCACAGGAGTTCTGATTATAATAGAAAACTATTAAATGTAATTATGGTTTAGAACTAATTGAAAATTAATTTTTATTTAAAATAAGTGATTTCTTGTTGATTAAGACCATAAAAATATGGTTATATACACAGACACACACACACACACACACACATATATATATATATATATATATATATATATATATATATATATATATATATATATATTTATATATATATATATATATATATATACACGAGATAAATCTGAAAAAAATGCTAACTACGGCAATTGAGCAACCTTTGTACATTTATGTATTTTTTGTATATATCTGTAGTGTCATCAATCATTTTAGCCTCTACTAATATTTTTCATGTATTATGTGTTTTCATGGTACAATATGAAGAATGCAATTAATTTCAGAAAATCTTTAAATATATTTCCGTGGTACAATGAACATCGGCTTAATTTATCATAGGGGAGACGATGTCACTAGTATTTATTAAACTCGTAATTCAATACCTTTTTGTTTAGCATTACAAATAAATAGACATACTTTTATGATCTCTACATTTAGCACAACTACAGAAAGCTACATTTTTGGTCTATCATGGGTTTAACCTCTTTTTTAATATTGCAAAAATCCCTCTCAACTACGCTTACCTTGAATAAGTTTGTACCCCTCCACGCATTCACATACTTCAGGTTTTACGCAAGTCCCTCCCTCACACCCGTTCGTACAGTGCGGCGAACAAGACGTCGTTGAATTAATTTTGAACCTGAGAGTATTGATTCTATATTATATTAACTCAAACATACATTTCGGAGGAATCAATGCAAGAAATTATTAAAATATAAGTGTAACTATTTGAAAAATCTTTGCCCCTATTTGTTGGTGTATCATAAATATGAAATCTTTGTAAAAGCTGACTTCGAAAACTAAAAAAAAAACCATTGATAAAGAAAATGATGAATACTTTTTTTAGGAGTTAGTTGATTGAGTTAACATTTTAGTATTATCGTGTCAACACATTAACTAGAGAGAAACAAATCAGAAGTTGCAAACAGACCATTACAGGAACAATTGAGAGTCATGTGACAATAATATATAAAAAAATCTATGCAGTTTCAAAAACGAAAAGCATGTTCAGAATTGAATAATTCACCTTTATATTTACAATAAAAGTGTTCTACTACCTATTATTAAAAATTATATATAAGTATGAATATTTGTCATGGTTTGATCTTACCATCGCTTATGTCTGTCCGGTAAAAAAAATCGAAACACATTATTTTTTTTAATTTGCAAAAGTTCTATATCTGTTAGTAAAATGGTAACGGGGGTGTTACGGGTGCACATGATCCAAAACCAGTTTTATACCTTAAAGACATAATTAATATCTTCAATGGAAATAATCTAGATTACTACTCAATTATATAAGTGATTAAAACATAACTATTTATTGAATGGAGAGCGACATGTTTTTCTTTTTTAACAAAAACATGTTGTTATATAATTTTTCACTAGAAGGCTGCATCTAACCTATTTTTAAACAATTAACGCATTTATATTTCATATTATTAACTACGATATCATCAACATCTATAAAATTTTACTGTCTGTGAAAACCGCAATCACCCACAAAGCAACAGCTCGATTTTTTTAGTCGTACAAGGTAGTAATATGAAATAAAAAATTAGCTTGAATTTAAAATTAATACGTTAATACCGAGCAAAAATTCTTTAGTAACTAAAATCTTTTCAAATAATATTACACTCAAATGTCAAAATATTTCCCTGCAATCAGACTACAGCTCTACGGCCCGTTCAAAGTTCCTGCGGATGTGTCTATTCCAAAAATGCAATCTCATAAATATACATATTAGACGCGATCCAAGTGGTCAATATGACTAAGGTCACCAACAGGAAAGTCCAAAAACTGAAAGGGTTCTCATATATAATTTCAGCTAACGCTACATGACAAAATTGGCATTTGATTGACTGTTTGCTTTTATTTACTGTGTTGTTAGACATTTTTATATAGTAAATAATGCTATTTCGTTAAGCTCTAACCTACTTATTGGTTTTACCTGTATCCATAATTGCATTCGCATCGTTCTGGTGAGACGCAGGTACCGTTCTTACAGCCGCTAGTACAAAAGGGCTTACAAACGTGTCCCTGCTCAGTCGACTCATGCCCATCGTGACATGAACACGTATTAGGAGCTATACATACACTTTTCACGCAGGCTGGCGAGCAAGTGGGTATGCACTTAAATCTGTTCGATTCTGTTAATAAGAAAATGGTTACAAAAATTAAAAATTACTTAACAAAAGTGTACTTGCTGTCGGATGATATATTTATATCATCCGACAGCAAGTACAAGTCGAAAATAATAACTAGAAGAAAGTGCTAATTCACTATATTTATTCTTAAATTTATGTAAACTACAAATTACTTGATTTTCGTAGAATTACTGGAAGAAAGAACAGAAATGAAATCAAAGTTCATATTTTGATAAGATTTTGAAATATGAAAATATTTTTGAAATTAAGAAAATTGTATTTGAGAATTTAAATCAAGCTGATTTAAAAAGTTAAGAAAAATTAAAATATATTTATGTTTTTACCTTTTACAAGTTTGTATCCTTTCTCACATAGGCAAAAATCCGGCTCCACACAGCTTCCCCCTTCACATCCGTTCGCACAGTGCGCCAAACAGGACGTGATTGAATTAATGTCGAACCTAAACATAAAACATGTAAGTAATAATATGAGTACAAGGCTAAAATTTTTTTTTCTTTGAGGTGCGGAAACCTATAAATCGATGAAAGATAAACGCAACATGCTACAAATAATCGAGAGTATACTACAGGTAATCGAGAGTATACTACTTATCTTTACTCACTATAATTCTTACTGAAAAAAATTAAAAAGAATTGTTTTTTTGCCTCTTGAAGCTATTAAAGCTTTGCTTTTAAAATTATTGTTTCTCTTTTTCAAACTTTTGCCCTAAAGATATTTGAAATTATTCTTCCAAATCATGTACTTAATTAGGTAACCAAATGAAATTTAACGTAAATTAAATTATATTTAACGTAATTTTTACGTATCTTATCTTAAAGACAGGTATTTTCAAACTTACGGTTTAAAAACAGTACAAATTATTACTATTGTTCAAGTTAGTGTCAGACTGTTGCATTCTCAAATTTCGGCTTTCAAATTAGTACGCATTCATGAAAATGTCTATCCGACAGATGCGATTGAACCTTATGAATCACTATTACTTTATGAAGACTTTTAGACCAAAATTTCTGTGGAACCAATGATATTTTATCAGAAGTCTTCCGGCGTCAATTTCATACCTTCTGGAAAATGAATCACTTTATACTCGTAACCACAATCAGAAACAGCGTAAAGTAACTAGCTGATATAATATTTGTAATGAAATATGTGGGAAAACTCGCCTTTCAACCAGATTCAATAATCATTCTAATAAATAATATCAAACAATATAAGCTGAACTTTTCAATCAATAGCACATGAAAGCATTTTTGTACCGTATATCTTCACCGTCTATAAATTCAAAAATATTATTCACTATTAGACTAAAATTTACATAAATATTCAGTTCTAACATTTCATTTAGCCACCTACCGGTTTTCACTTTGGAAGTTATTCAAATCTCTTGAGAGCTTTTGAGGATGCTTATTGCTCTGCAATAAGCATCCTCAAAAGCTGTCGTTAAAGAAGATCAAAAGACATGTATCACTTGCCTATATCCGAGTTTGCACTCGCATTTTTCTGGTCCAATGCAATTAGCGTTCTTACAGCCGGAGGTACATATCGGCTTACAGACATGCCCTTCCTCGGTAGACTCATGTCCTTCATGGCACGAGCATATGTTAGGACCCACGCAGATACTATTTACGCAATCAGGTATGCAAATTGGCTTACACCTCTTACTTTCTGATTCTGTAAGTAATAAATGGATAAATTAATAAATATTATCGGCTGGCAATGAAATTACAACAAACGTTACATCCCTGCTGTTTGAGTTCATTACTAAAGGAATCCTTTTTATTAAACTGAATTAGGTATTAGAAAAAAAGCACAAGAAAACAATAAATGTCCTTAACGACACCTTTAATTTTAAGTAAACTTTTAAATCAGAAAGTGAAAATCATCCTTTATTAAAATTTCTACTACCACTTGGATATAAATTCAGTTATCAGTCCTGAAATTCAGTTGTGACACCGAGTACCAAGTGCCCTTCAAGGTTTAAATATTAAAATTAACTGCATATTATCTAAATTTCACAAGCAAACTTATAAACAAAGTGAAGCGAACACAATATGCGAAGTAGGTACAATTCCTTATTATGTTAACATTGTAATAAATTGATAAATAATGAAAATATTAATGAAAACAGTTATTTTAAATTGAAGAATTTTTCACTGTGACTTTTTGGCTGTTCTTAATATATTGAAAGTTATTTGCCATTAAATAATAAAATGGTGTGGTTTTAAAGTAATTCATGTTTATCATCAAAACTCAATTTTGTCAATATTTTTCTGGCGAGATAATTATTAAAATCGTAAATACAACAACGATTAAGGAAAAGAACTATTAAGGGAAACAAATTCTATACAGAATATTTGAACTTACATGCAGAATATTTGAACATTCATTTAATGCCCAAAACTCAAATAAAAACTACACTTCTTATAGTTACGTCGCATTTCAATTTTTTATGTCAAATGATCTCCGAAAAAAATATTTATAATAGGTAGACACTGAGATGAATCCAAATGCATTCCTTTTTTTTCAATTTCGGTACAGAGCATTAAAAATGTCTAGAAATTTATATACATTTTGACATATATTTTCTATACTAATTTAGACGAAATTCACTGTTATTTCTCTTCAGTCCTCTTTCAGTTCCTGATCTGTAATATATTTGAGTTTAATAAACTTGTAACACTTCAGAGAACCTACTGAAAATGGAACTTCATCTAAAAATATTTTTTTCCTATCTGATAATCAAACAATTACTCCCCGCCTCGATATTAAATAATGCACACATAAAGAGATAAGTTTACTTACCTGAAACAAGTTTATATCCAGTTTCACATTGACATTCTCCCGGCTTCACACAAGTTCCTCCCTCGCATCCATCTAGGCATAGCGGCTTACAAATCTTTGTTGAGTTTGCTTCTAATCTGTTTAATAAATAAAACGAGTATTGCATTTAAATTTGGATTTACTTCGACGTAAATTTTGTTAAAAAAATATATGTCATACATACCTAACAATAATTTCTCTTCGCTTGTACCGTCCCACTGTACCGTTAGTTACTTTTATGTAATTAGTTCAGAAACAAAATTTATAAACACTTTGGAATAATTAAATAATTAAATAATGTTGATTTGAAATAGAAACCAAAATAATGTTTACATGAATAAGAATGAATATTTCTCACCCACCTATTTTAGTATTGATTTAAAAATTAATTCAACGACGTCTGCAACATTTTACAGATACAATAAACACTGGAAGACTGACTGATAATAAAAATGCAAAAAAGGGTATTTATACTTGATATTGTTTTAAATGGAGTAGAAAGATTAAGTTTTATTTTAAAATTTAGTATAAACAGACAATTGGATATTCCATCGCATACCTTGACGAAATTAAAGTAATGTCGTATATTGACCAATTATAATTTAACATATTAAGATATATCAAGGCTAAAAAGCAAAACAAACAATTATAGATATTTCAAGGCTAAAAAGCGATAACTACATTTCAAATATTTATACATGCGAACGTGTATAAATATTTGAAATGTAGCAATCAAAACTTTCTTCAGCTTTTGAAACCGCTGTATCCTGGTAATGTAACCACACAAATCTTTGAATTCCATTACGACCACAAAAATATTTTCTTTTCTATAATTATTCCCAATTTCAGCACAATATTGAAATCTAAAATTGAAACCTCATAAATATAACTTCTATCTCCTCCAAAATAGGTCTATTACAACTTATATCTTCTCCAAATCGGTAACTGAATATGTCAAATCTTTGTTTACCGAATACAAAGTGTCTTTGAAGATGGGTGTAACACCATTTATAAGTCAAGTAAATCTTCCTTGTAGTATTACCTGCGCGCTTGTATTAAAGACGACGTATTAGTTAAACCTTCAACCGATAACCACATCCACAGTTCTTTGATCATTGTGGGGTTTTTGTGTATAACAAAACTGAAAAATTTTCCGGTACATTTTTGATATATGCCACTTAATGAATCATAATCCTACTAATTTATTTAATGAAAATATTTTAATTACCTGTGACCGGTATTGCAATTGCATCTGTCTGGACCAGCACAGATGCCATTGGGACAACCTCCAGTACACACGGGCTGACATACTTTTTCACTGCTGGTGCCGTTCGGTTCGTATCCCTTATTGCATAAACACTTATTGGGTTCTATACAGGTACCTTTGCCACATTCAGGCTGGCACTCCGGATCGCATCTTCTCTTGTTAGATACTGCGAAATAAATGAAATTATAAAAATTCATAACATGCTGAGATCGCTTAGGTACTGATAGAACATCTTTTCATCTCAAGTAATTTCCGTTTTTATGAAACAATTATGATGGATGCTACTGACGTGATAAATTTGGAAATGAGTCTCATACCTCGCGACACGAATAACTGTAGTCTAATGAATAATACATTTGTAATCTAAACGCGCTATCACTTTATGCTAAAGTCACTACACAATAATTATACCGAACGTAAATATCATATTACGGATCTTGTCACGTTCTAGCTACAGATATATTCATTTATATGAAGAAACTTTTCTCCAATAGTTTTTAGAGAATATTTTTTGTAAAACGTTCATAGTGCCCCTTTCAGTAATTATTAATACCTACTTATTGACTCACATTTTAAAGAAAATGAATGTTCAGGCTATAATAGAGCCCCTGCCAAAATATAAATGTCACTACTATACAAAACTAGCCGTTCTTAACAATGGCAATGAATATTTATCTGAATGGATAATTATATTTTTTACTAAGGGCAAATGTCATATTCAGTACATTGCCTCTATAAAAGAGCCCTTAGTAGACCAATGTGATATCAAAACAGCTTCCTTGAATCTACGTTTTATAATTTCAGTATTCATTAAGATATATTTGACTTTCCCAAGTTAATTTAAAGTTTCCATTACACGTTCCCATTCTTCAAGCCTATCCTAAACTGAATGTGTGAACATGCAAGGATATTAAGAAATATGATCTCCTTATTATACAAGTTACACGTACTTTGGAGCAGTAATTTAACATCGGTATTTGTTTACACATTATGAACGTTGAACAACGAATCATCATAAGTTGTAAGTCCAGGGGTGCGAATATTTATCTGACTCAGTAAAAATAGATTATATCATTTACTTTCATAAGTTTCATAAAAAATATCAGATTTAACAATGAACATGTATGATATGTGTCAAACTTATGATTATTGACCGAGATACGCTTATGATTACTTACAAAGTAGTTTAGAACCAACGGTACGATAATACCGAAGCTCTTAAAAATATTTCTCGTATGCTTTCAACTCTATCTGAGTAAGTAGAGTATAGCGGATTCCAGAGAACAATGGCATACTTGCGTTGCGAACGTATCTTACTTGTTCTTTATGCAAAACCAAGTATTCTATAGGCCTTGGTTACAATCAGCTCAATGTAAACATTAAAATGTGTCTATTGTTGTACATAACGCCAAGATCACGCATGTTGTCAACAATATCAAGTAAATTCCCACCAATGACGTAATTAAAAGCGAGTTGATTTTTTTTCTTCGTAAACGTAATTTACTTACACTTAGAGAAGGTCAAGTGAACCTTATTCTTAATATAATATGCGTGGAGCTTATTGACATCGATTTGCATTTTCAAACAACCATCTATGGTCCTTAAAAGTGAAAATAGTTTTAGATCATCGGCATAAGCATTGACTATGTTTAAAACAGTCATTAATGTCATAGATAAATAAAATAAACAAGAATGGGCCGAAAACAGTTTCTTGGGGTACACCAGAAGTCACTTGAAAATATCGTGAGAAAAATATGTTTATTCTGACAGATTGTCATCTCTTAATTAGTGAGATGATTGCTCTTGATCAGATTGCTCTTAATACAACTGAATGCAAGCTTTCGCCTCAACATCAAATGTTCTACTTTATCAAATGCGTTTTTAATGTACTATCTGGAATCAATAAGTTAATATTAATAACGTTAGGAACAATTAAGAGGTTAGTAATTGTAAATCTACTACGAACTAAGCCATATTACTCTGATATATGTTAATGAGCTAGGGGATTCAAATGATTATCATTTTCTAAATTTTTGGAATTTTTCTAAAATCTTAAGAATTTGAGAGGGAGAGAAAGAATAGAAATTGGTCCATAATTTTCTACCTTTTATTTGGATCTATTCTTATGTACAGGTATTGTATATGCTATTTTCCATATCTGGGGAATATGCCATCTGCAATGCACTTATTAAATAACATGGCTAATGGTACACATATGGTATCTGCTGTATATTTAAAGAAAGAGGTTTTAATGGCACTGGTCTGATCTTGGTTCTTTATTTAGGTCAGTCGATTTAAGAACTTGCCCAACTGCCGCAACATCAAAAGAGATGAAAATACACTAATATTAAAATGATCCGTTATAGTAACTTTTTATTTAAACTGTCGATAAAATTATCTAGGCAAGAATCAATCGGGCTAAATGTCAAAAAAACTCAGAAATATTTGACATATCTCTTGTGTATCAATACTAACTTAACTAAGGTGACTTGTTCTAATGAAATGGTTAAGGAATAACACTTTAATTTATGTAAATAAAAAACAAATGACCCAAAAAATTCAATATTTGTTGTTATAATTTTTTTCTATATTTTCAACTATGATTATTTTGTCGAAATGTGTAACCCGGTTATATTACCGGATGACACATTTCGATAATTTTTTGAAGTGAGACCAATACGGAATAATTAATAATTATAGGTAGTAACGCTGCCATAACATTTCCATTTAACCCATGCTCGCTCTTTGACTCGTATAAGCTCACAAGTGAACCAGAACAAATACTTTATATTTTAGGTAGGCTTTTGTATTACAAGGCTGTCCATAATATTGTAAATCAGATTACAGAACCGTGTTACAGTATATTTGGTTGAAAGTTCCTCTATCTCCTCGATCTAATATATTTTTGAAATTTTATTATTAATTAGATTATCGAAAGAAGTTCAACTTTTTACACGGTTTGACTGGAAAATATAAGTTGGAATTGCAGACGATGGCGAATGTGAGCGTGAATAAATATATTTATTCTGGCGCGAGCTATATGAGAGTACATGTAAACATCGGGATGCAATATTTTTCTTCACGCTGCCAATCAATTGACGGTATATTATAATCATCTAGAATACGAATATTACAATCGCTCTGTTCCACATACGTATTCTGTAGATTAGCAAAATGTGTATTTAGAATAAGGTGCATTTGGTGAGAGACTGACTACACATCGGACAAATTGCCGAATATTTACAGAAAAAATCAATATTACTTCCTCTACTTCGAGCCTTTCATAATTAGTGGGTCGTAAGCTCATGGAATCCGGATCATAAAGCCGTCAAAACTCTACCTCTATTCTGTTTGACACTCGTATAAATGTCCCTATTCCGACGATAAATCGCATACTTATCACTATTAAATTCTTAATTCGTTGTACCGCTTATAGCCATGTTTTACCTACCCTATAACATTATAATTATTTGCCAGAATATTTAAATATAAGTCTTTAAAATTTTATCTAATTCCACCATAGCTCTGACAATAAAGAATTACTTATAGTGAGTCATAAAGCAAATTACTGATTATGCTTGCAATAATAATACGCAATACAATACTGAAAGTTCTCGTTTAATTTACGAAACGTTTTCTATGAATGTAAAAAATATGAGATATTTTTGAGTGTATTATACGTTCGATATTATAATCCCAATACTATTACCCATTTTACAGTAGTTTTAGAATTACATCTTTCGGAATATACAAACGAGATTCTCGACGAAAGAAACTCTTAAAACTTTTTTACATACAATCACATCGATCCCTTTTTTGTGATTGCATTGTTTGATACTTTTCTATAATGAACATAATATACAATTTCTTATTGCGATCCGTAAGATTTGTACACCGACTTTCCAATGCCATTAGTGCTAAAGAACAATTTTACATTCATCTATCAATTGATATTATTGTGTAATTTGTATATTGATTTCAAATTCAGTAGCAAAGGGGACCTGACATAGCATTGTCTCCCATCCATTTAAGTCTCCACGATAACTAAATACTATACAAAATAATTAATTAAATTTCATAAATATTTCTAAGCACTTACCTAAAGCGAGTCTATATCCCTTGTCACACTGACAATTGTCTGGACCGACGCACCTGCCTCCATCGCAGCCGTTCGGGCAGAGCGGAGAACAAGTGTTTGTTTTGTTATCCCATCTGAAATATTGAATATATATATATATGTATATATATATATATATATATATGTATATACATATATATATATATATATATATATATATATATATATATATATATATATATATTACATATTTCTTCAGCACATTAATCCCACCAAAATCTGATCATGTAAAACGTTTATTTAAGAATAATAAACTCCCATGATATACTCATTATAGATATCTTAGGAGCAGGGCGCGTTCCTCTCCAACTAATGTCATGAGAGAAACAACCCGGTACATAAATTTAGCGTACGCCTTGATAGGAAATCAACATAATATTTTTCAAGATGTATGGAATCGTTGACAGCTCTGTGGTTATAGTAAATATGTACGGTGATAAAGTTAAAAATTAAGAAAACTTAATACAATGTCGGTATATACTCGTAAAAAAGCCAAATCAAAACACAAAGAAGATGGAAAGAGCCGTGTCCACAACACAGCCACACCGCGATTTGTGTTATTATATTTAATAGAGATATGACTTTATATGTATAATACGAATGACCGTACTCGATTTGTTGTAGCGAAAAAGAAGTTAAAAGAAATGCAGTGCCTACTTATTCAACTCCTGAACATTGGTCAATCAAAAAAAATTTATATATCATATCGATTACAATATATATTTCTTTTAAATAATGGTTTGATTAGATTGGGACATTGATTTGATTACAACAACAAAGCCAAGAGCTTAGAAATTTTATTTACGGTAAGATTGTACGGATTTTGTATGAATAGAATATGTAATTTTGATATTAAGGGAACATAAGACTGAAATAGTATACAAAGGCCCACCATCTCGTAACGTCGAAAAATTAAATGTTTTTAATTTCTCGTTTCTTAATGGTTAGCAAATAGGTTCATCTATATATGTTATCAAATGTTTCATTAATTAAACTAACTTTATTATATTTTACGAGTAATCGTCAGTTAACTTTGATGATTCCAATGTATTTTTGATAATTCTCTTATCGATAGTCGCTGCAGATAAGAATCACATATTAATTGAAAAGTTAATTTTTAAAATTGTAAATATTTGAATTTAATAAACTACAAATATTTAAATTTGTAGAGTACTATATTTGGATACACATTTTGTTTAAAAAAATCGTATTAAATAGAGAAAACCACAGATTTAAAATTAATCGCAAAAATGGATTTTATGGTCACCTAAAACCCACGTTGCACTTGCAGTGATCTGGCGCTATGCAAAGGCCATTCTCGCATCCTCCTTTACAAATGGCAACGCAGACATGGCTCAGGTTAGTTTTCTCGTAGCCAGCTTGACACCGGCAAGTGTTGACGTCCACGCAGTAGCCGTTTTGACAGAGCGGTTCACATATCGGCGCGCATGAGTCACTCGATGTTTTCGATACTATTCAATCGATAAAAAATGAATGTCAATGTTAAAATTTACTATTTGCTTTCTGCTAATTTACTGAAAATCCTGCCAATAAAATGTCATTGAGATAAATTAAGCTCTTTCAAATAGAATAATGATAAAATGTAAAAACTGTTTCTGTTGTGCTTTGTTATAACTAGTATGACATGGGACAGTGCAACAACACCTTTTTTATTTGATTAATTCATAAACTATCCGTTAGTAAAACAAATAAATGAACAAAAAGGCAAAATAATATTTCTGTACACTTTCTTGATTGAAAAATGAACAACGGGCCAAACACAGAGACATGCCATAAAAAAAGTTAAGGTAAATTAGGTCTCTTTTTAGAAGAAATAACACGTATGACAATTATTTTTTTGTTGCCCATTTTGATTTAATGAAAAAAATGCGATAAAATCCATTTGTAGTTTCTCAAATTGATTCACAAGGATTTTCATTTGTGTCTTATCTTTATAGAATAAATACTAAAATATTTTGAAAATATCTATACACAATACGCCAAATCGGTTTTCTATGTTCACTGCAAAAAAAATATGGAATATCGAGAGAACAAAATTCTTACAAATAAGAAAAGGTTACCTTATTATATTAAAACTGTTCATAAGAGAATCTTAACACGAAATACCAAATATAAAGAGGCAGTATTCTTCAAAATATAACAATCTCCAAATAATTCAACGCCTGGAATTTACTGAATAAAGTTCCTTAGTGAAATTTATGACGTAAAATTGGTATTTTATAATATAAACTACACTTTTATCTAGTAATGAACATGGTGATGCCGATAGAAGGGATTAAAGAAAACAGTCTTGAACCATTAAAGTGCAGGATTTCTAAATCCTGATTTTCTTACGTGCAATATTTTGTGATCCATAATCAATTTTGGGGTCTATAACCGAACACAATATAACGTGCTTAAATTATAATAATATGGCCAATTAGAAATATGTAAACAATTTTCCATCAATGGCCTTTTATTTTTTTATTTACTTGGAAGCACTGTATTGTTAATAATTGTTCTCATTATTATACTTCATTTAATTGCTAAATAATTTTACCAATTCTGTTATTTTATAGCTAAATGCTATTTCACTTTCCGCATGCAGTAATGGTGACCAACAAACCGTATAGCTCTCTGCCTCATCGTGCATACCTAGCAATTGTTTATAAGATGATGTACTGGATATTCAGATTTTATTTCATTTAATTTCTATGCTGATAACTTTATTTCAAAATTACTAACAGTTGCAGTACCTGGTAATTTATAAGATGTAATGTTACATCTCGTACGTGTGAATGAATAAGATACAAATTTATAATTAGTCGCGTCAAAGGCCGCGTGCTCCTATGAAATCAGTTTCCTTTTACAAATTTAACGAAAGGAAAATCGAGAGATTTATATAAAACTATATTATCATAAAGACAATATTTTATTCTGTAAAATTGTTTTGAAGTTGAGAGAAATTTATTTAAAATGCACCACGGATATCATCCACAGATCTGCATATTTTACGTAAAGGCTCTGTATATAAATGGTCATAAGGCAAGCCTAATAATTGTTTTGTGGTCTTCATTTGATAATGGGATTTAAATCCTGTTAAATATAAACATGCTCAGCTAAGTAATTTAATATTTATAAGCAAAGATTTAACTTAATCCACAATAACAGGTTCATAAACGCACAAGATGAACCGTTGCTGATATTCTTTAATCAACTGACTTAAGAGTTAACGAGGAAATACTTTTAAATTGCAAAGTATATACACATGAGCCTATTGTTTTTGTTTTTTAAACTGAGTTCAAAAAGAAGAAGGTTCTTATTTCAAATGTATTTTTTTTATATTACCTCAAATATTTGGTATTTATAAACCAAATTGGACGTTTCTTGGAGGACTTATGGAGTAAATTTGGCAAGCCAAATTTAGCATCCATTTATGGGTGTAAATGGGCGTGAGAGGGAAAGAGAAGCGTCGATTTGGCACCAATTTCAAAATCTAAAAGTAATAGTATTTTCCAAATTTATTCATGTTCGGAAAAAATATTGTACCGCAAAAATTTCTAACTATTCGCATTTTCATTATTTATTACATTTCAATGCGTTTTGTTGCAACGTCAAACAACCAATTTGAAGTCAGTTCAAAGTTTTTGTCAAAAAGTTTTTTATGATCAACAATCAGTTTAAAATGGTGTTCAACATTTTTATTTTCAAGGTTTTGTTCTATAACGTAATAAAAATATATCAAAAATCTCGATACAGTGATTTTTGGAAAGCTTTGATTTTGCCAACAATCGTTACATTATGATTTTCTGGTAACATTGTGTTAGATTTAATTTTGTCTTTAATAATTGTTTTGTGGTCTTCATTTGATAATGGGATTTAAATCCCTTTAAATATAAACATGCTCAGCTAAGTAATTTAATATTTATAAGCAAAGATTTAACTTAATCCACAATAACAGGTTCATAAACGCACAAGATGAACCGTTGCTGATATTCTTTAATCAACTGACTTAAGAGTTAACGAGGAAATACTTTTAAATTGCAAAGTATATACACATGAGCCTATTGTTTTTGTTTTTTAAACTGAGTTCAAAAAGAAGAAGGTTCTTATTTCAAATGTATTTTTTTTATATTACCTCAAATATTTGGTATTTATAAACCAAATTGGACGTTTCTTGGAGGACTTATGGAGTAAATTTGGCAAGCGAAATTTAGCATCCATTTATGGGTGTAAATGGGCGTGAGAGGGAAAAAGAAGCGTCGATTTGGCACCAATTTCAAAATCTAAAAGTAATAGTATTTTCCAAATTTATTCATGTTCGGAAAAAATATTGTACCGCAAAAATTTCTAACTATTCGCATTTTCATTATTTATTACATTTCAATGCGTTTTGTTGCAACGTCAAACAACCAATTTGAAGTCAGTTCAAAGTTTTTGTCAAAAAGTTTTTTATGATCAACAATCAGTTTAAAATGGTGTTCAACATTTTTATTTTCAAGGTTTTGTTCTATAACGTAATAAAAATATATCAAAAATCTCGATACAGTGATTTTTGGAAAGCTTTGATTTTGCCAACAATCGTTACATTATGATTTTCTGGTAACATTGTGTTAGATTTAATTTTGTCTTTAATCACTTATTTTAAATATATATATATATATATATATATATATATATATATATATATATATATATAAATATAGCAAAATTGATATAGTTTTAGACGATTAAAAATATATAAAAAAACAAATAAATAAAAAATGAAATGGGTGCTGGATATGTAAAAGCGATTAAAAATATATTAAATAAAACGATCTAGAAACTACGAAATAATTCAAAGGTGGGTGTTATTTAAAACGGTTTTCAGAGGCGTATATTCCCAAAAAATCCTTATGACTTTACTCGCCAACTAATTCGATTGAGATTTGCGGGTAGTACGTTTGTAAAATAAATCTTACATCGGACCATTATGTTAAACAAGACAAATATGTAAGTATACAATATCTAAAAAAATAATTACAATCAATGTACCGTTCAAATAAAATCCTTTTGCACAGGAACAGACTCCGGGAGCATCACAAGTACCGCCTTTGCAACCACCTGGACATTCGGGCTTGCAAACGTGCATCCTGGAGGTATCATGGCTGTATCCAACATTGCACTTGCATGTATTCGGAGATACGCAAATTGAGTTGATGCATGCGTTCGTACAAACTGGGTTGCAGTGGAACTTCATCTCTGGATCATGCATGTAACCCGCTTTACAGGTACATGTGTTCGGCGCTGTGCACTGTCCGTTTATGCAGGCGAGGTCACATTTAGGGAGACATTGGAGGCTATGAAAGTGAGATGATTATGAGACGTAATATTTATTTCCACAACGAGAGTTATTAGTTTTATGGAGGATAATAACTTAAGTAAATAATCGAATGTATTAGGAGGTACTAGCTTAAGACCTCGGTTCTGCCTGTGTTCCTTAAATGTGGGGTACTGGCAATTTGTCGAGCAATTTACTTGAGAAAAGTTATGCCATATTAGATGTTTCTAGATATCCAAAGTTTCTATGTCAGATGTCCGTCTAGGAGGGTATCTTACACTGTATTAATTGAGGTAATTACTGAGTTTATTAGATGTAAATAAATTGGAATTAAAATATAATAAAACAAATACCGGCATCTGCAGAAGGATTGTGACGATATATATATATATATATATATATATATATATATATATATATATATATATATATATATATATATATAATAGTTGGTTATAAAAGAAATGATGTTATTATATATTTATCAATTAAGTATTAATATAGTTGGGTAATAATATTTATGATTACTACAGATGTTGATCACGCCTCCAAGGTATAAATCTCCAAATTTTCGTTATAATCAGTGCGAAGGTTTTTGCGCGATGCGTGCAGAGTGACGTCTTCGTTTTTATGTGTTTGTATAAAGAAACTTCAGTTGTAACTTCTCGCCGTTTTTTTTAATTAGGGTAAAGTAGGATAGATGAAATCATTTTTTAAAAATAAAAAAGTAATTCCAAAAGAAAACAAACTCGTTTGTAGACAATTTTGCTAGTTATGTTTCTCCGCTCGGTGACAAGTACATAAAATGTACTAAAAATACTGAAAAGATCAAAACCAATCTATATATAACTCGCGCACATGCAGTCGAAAAATTTCGGCAAGACAAGTCAAGTCCGATTTCTTGATTAATTTTTGATTGAGTATATTTTGAGAAATCTTTCCCTGTGCTATGTTGTCGCTCGCGAATAGGTCATTTAATAATTTAATTTTAATTATTGAAAACATTTGTTATATAAAGTCAAGAGAAGATAAAGATTTTGTAAGAGTTTTAAAAATATTAATTTACTATGGTCTCAATTAATCTTAACTAATATTATAAATGTGAGTATTTTTGTTTGTTTGCTATTAATATATCTTTAATAAATTAACCAATCCTTATCAAATTTTGCCTTACACAGCTCTGTTGCTACTTTTGACTAACAATGTCTAGCGCTAAAACGTAAGCAGCGAAGTTCCGGTGATGGTCGTTTTCGAAAGCCGGTGGCTTCACTCCTTTAATGATTCAGTGTAACACCAGCTATCTATCCCTATTTGTTTTTCTCAGATTGAAATATACTTAAATCATGTGCAAAATTTGCAATATATGAAATATCAAAGTCAGTCACTTATTAATTTTTATAATGATGAAGTCGCTGGTGACGGCCTGTCAATAAACTCATTAAAAATCCATTAATTAAAAGCCAGTTTATATATAGACTTAAAGATGTTGTAATTTACAACATGTAATTATTGGCTGCCAATTATTGATTTATCTACTTGTATACTGTATGCTTCATAGCTAACATTACAGCGTTCGTTGTAAAGTATAATTTATTATATACTTTAAAGCGAACTTAAAACGAGTTTAACTTTTTTCATAATAATATTGGAGACTGCATCTAAGTGTATGAATTGAATAAGTATAAACCGCGTTACCTAATTTTCAGCATTTCATTATCTTAAAATGCATTAAATATATAAATATATGTACATCCTCTTAATTTTTTGTGTATACATTATACTCGTTAAATTCTGATTCTGATTTTGAAAAATAAACAATTTGTGTTTTATTTGTTTATTTTCAATAGTTCATCTATGATATTATAGTACAATACATTATATTTCACAACATGAATATAAGTTATGAGTATTATATAAATAATTTTATATAAACAACAGAAGGAAAGCACTTACCTTTGAATTAAAAAATTTCTATAATAGCCAGGGCAGCAGGAGTCCTGGTTAACATTGATGGGTACAGTCTGAAATATTTAAAAAGGTTGTTTAAAAATTAATCCATTACTTATATATGGGAAACATTATTGTACAAGTTTTTGTGATGAATACATGAGTGCAAGGAACATATATTGATCGACGTAAGAAGGAAACGACAAAATGAAGCCCTTTTTTTGTCTCGCTCTCACACGTCAACTTCTCAACTGATCTCCTTCAAATTTTATATACATGTAGTATTATAAAAATAAACATAATATTACTTTTATTGAGAAATAACATTTACTTGTTTATAATTAAAAAAACACTATGTTAGAAATAAAAGCGTGAACATAAGAATGAATGAATAATTTTTTTTTAATTTTGCAAATAATTTTTAAATAGTAAAACCATTTTTTGCTTTTTTATACGAGCTAGTAATTAGGATCTTGGTACGCAAAAAAAATTCAATAAAATGGTAATAGCACAAAAAGTGTTAAGGAAATAAATCAGCAAAAGATAGGTATTGTTATACCTTGGATAATAAATAAAGTTTTAATGCGTGCGTAAAATTAATCCAAGGATGATTGCTTTATTATCTTCTGTTTTTGGAGTTTATTTTGTAAGAATCGATTTTCATATATAGCGCCCAGTTTGAAATTTTATGAATAGTAAAATCGGAACTTCAGAGCGTTAAAAAAGCGTAATCAGCTAATTTCAGGCACATATTTAACGGACATATCGAATTATTTACTGACAGTTATAAATGTCATTTGTTTGGCTTGAAGAATTGCTTTTAACAAAAGTATTATTAATGAAAGGGTAAGTACAGTCAAATGTTCACATTTATAATGAAAATAGAATTTGTTTATTTATTTATTGAAAAATTCACAAAACAAATTACAGTCACATAGATGTATAATTAAAAAACATATTATAAAACCATACTATAACCCTAATTATGTGTGTACAAAATGGCCAGTAATGAGTATTTATGTATACATCTTCAAGGGTCACTTGTGTTATTAAATATATTACAAAACGTATTAACTAATTATTCAAGTTATTATTAACTTATAATTATATTATTTTCTACATACTGAACAAAACATTAATTCTATCGTAGTTGGTTTTAATTTATAAATAATACATTCTCTACTCTACTTGTCGAGTGTTCAAATAGAGTAGAGAGAGGAGATCGGGATAGTCATGCGAAAGTATGATTTTGAATAAATATAATAGATCAATGCTTTTTCTCCTCGCATCTAGTAGTGACAAATTAAATATCTGTAGTTAAATTTCATAGGATTTATGCTCTCGCCCAGGATGAATTCGGAATTAATAGGAGTATACTCCAATCGCGCGTCTGAACTAAAACACACATTGTTTTCTAACATGAATCGTTGTACACCCAAACATATAGTCTAGTAAGTAGACTTGAAATTAGAATGTTCATTACCGGGTTTGTATGGTGGAAATGCTTTAGTTCAAATTCCTTCGATATTTTTACTTTGTTAAACTTAAGTTTTGGTATTAATGTCCAAAATTTTAACTTTTAAAAATACACGGATTTTGAAAAGCCAATAAAATTAATTTTTTTTAAAATAACATGACTAATTCTCATAATCAAATTAATAATTGATAAAACCATTGTACCGATATACTGAGGAAAAAATCACATAAAAAATTATTTATCTAAAGAAAATGTTATACTCCCACAATTTTTTATTTGTTGCGTTTTGGCAAGACATATATTTTAGGAAGCAGATCCATTTAGTACAATCTAGTTAAAAAAACAATGAAATTTGAATATTCAAACCATCAGAAAAATACTTAAAAAATACACCACAATTAATAATTAAATTATTAAAGAATATGTGGTTTAATTAACTAATACAGAAAACGAAATATTTCTTTTAATTATATAAGCACCTAATCCTCGCCACTATATTTATGTTTATCCATTGGGCTAACGACTTCTTAAAAAAACATACAAGGCTTTCCAGGCGGTCGTAAAATTCTGTGAAGAAACTTTCAGAATATCATAATAAACCGAACATAATGTGTCGTAATATTGTGATTACTTAGACCTGGTAACGTCAAATAAACGTAACAGCGTCATCTAATCTTCATTTATGTTACATATTCTACACTTGTCTATTTATTTCTTTTTGTACAGTTTCGATTGATTAATAAAAGGCACCGCTTGCTGGTCTCGCACCTAACTACATCGTTTGATTAGGTTACGGGCTCTATGCCCTATAGTTATCAGAAAAAAACTTGGTAAAAGTAGTGTGAGCTATAATTAGAATAGATAGAAGCATTATTGTGTTAATAAAAATAAAATGATTGACTATTAAGCATGCAACTAACAGAAATGGCGTAGAACTCATTCCTGTCCAACGTTCCAGTTGAAGAGTCGCGGGAATTATCACGAATACAACGAAAAATTGGTTGGTTTTGGAGGGCATAGCACATGACCGTATTCGATGATTCTAGGTTCTCCCGAACAATAACATTACTACGTAATCTAATATCGATTCGCCTCGATAACTGCGATTCGATAACCAACTATGTTATGCAAATTATTGAGACCGCCCATAAATTGTCAGGAAAAGACTTTTCCGTGAACGGCGAATGGATTGGCTGTTTAATGCTGGCGGGTTCACCAGAAAAATACTTCCCTGCAATAATGGCGATAGAACATTCCGGAATCGCAATTACGTAGTGGCGATAGAACATTCCGGAATCGCAATTACGTAGTGAAGACAAAGTTGATTGATATAATGGGAAACGATTCAAAAACCGGAAATGCTTTCTTAAGCAGAGGGTAGAAAGTCGACAATATTATAAAGTTATTAGCCACGGCAAGAAGAATAACAGCTCCAGTCATCATAGCGGTGGTTCGTCTATGACCGGCACGAATGTAAAGAAATCAGATAAAACAAATATAAAATGTTATCGTTGCAAGCAGTTTGGACATTACAAATCTCAGTGTCATAAGAAGCTCTTGTTAATATATCTCATAGAAAGTCGTGTTTATTGTAATTTCTTGAGTGGAAATTACAATAAACACGACTTTTATTTGGATAGCGGCGCAACTGTTCATATGGCGACGGATGTCAAAATTATAAAGAATACGTGTTTTACACCCACCAAATATCAAAGAGATAATGGCAGCAAATGAAAAGTCTATGCCAGTGTTGTGCTAGAAGGAGATCTGGATATCGTTACCGTCACTCCCAGTTCAAGCATGAAGTTACTTTGAAGGACGTATTATGTGTACCTAACCTCGTGATAAACTTGATATCGATAAGTCAATCAGACTTATAAAAAACGGCAATAAAGTGGAGTTTAAAGAAAAGTATTGGTATTCTTGCAATACAGAAAACAGTTAGGTGGCTGTGGTGAATCAGATACCTCTATCTGTTTACAAGTTGGTCATAGAACATAAACAATGTTTGTTTACATAAAAGGTTCTGGGCAGAGGCAACAAACACTACTGTCTATCTAATGAATAGACCTGTCGCATCAGGATTAACTAATAAAACTCCGTATGAGTTCTGGACAAATAAAAAACCAGATTTGAGCCATATTCGCATATTCGTAAATCAAGTAATGGTGCACGTGCCCAAAGAGAAACGACGTAAGTGGGGCATTAAATCAAAGAAGCACATCCTAGTTGGTTTTTCTGAGGGCGTCGAAAGCTTCAGTCTATGATCCAATTAAAAAATGTGTAACATTTAGTAGAGATGTAATAGTATGTGAAAATATACAAAGAAATAATATAAGTGATGCAAGTATAACAGTTTCAATTGAAGATATCCAAGCAGAGGATACAAGCAGCTATATTCAAATAAAAGATGAACATATTTCCAATTCTGTTGAACCAAACATTTCCGAATCAGGGGATCACCTTGATTTGTATCCTACATTACAGCAGTTTAAAGAGCTTGAAGAAGAAGAGGAAACAATACCACCAAACCAGTAAAACAGACTAGTGAGAAGGCCCCCAAAGCGTTATGGTTATACAAACGAAACAAGTACAAGTGATCCTGTCAATATCCGAGAAGCTCTAAAGAGTTCAAACTAAGAAGAATGGATCGAGGAAATGAAGGATGAGTTGCAAGTGTTTGAGAAAATCAAAGCGTGGACTCCAGTGGACGAGTTACCTTCAGATAAGACATTAGTGCAGTGCAAATGGGTATTTAAAAGAAAAGTTAGCAATAACAATGCAGTGCGATACAAAGCGCGTTTGGTAACTAAGGGCTTTACTTAGAGGCCTGGCGACGATTATGATGAGACCTTCCCCAGTCATGAGATATTGTATTCTCAAAGTATTGTTTAGTTTAACTTTACAGCAAAATTTTAATATCAGTCATATAAATGTGAAAACAGCTTTCTTAAATGGCTATCGCAAAGAAAATATTTATATGGTTCAACGAGATATTAATTGTGATGTTAACAAGAAAAAGGTTATTGTTAAATGAAGTAAAGCAATTTATGGATTAAATTTTAGGTCCTGAAACGAGAGAGTAGAAGAATGTTTATGTCAATTAGGATTCAAAAAGAGCCGCTTAGAGCCATGTGTTTTCACAAAAATGAATATTAGTGTAAAAATTAGTATTGCGTTATATGTTGATGGTTTTTTATTTACTCAAGTAGTAATAATAAAGGAGAAACTGAAAAATAAATTTCTGTATTATGTTTTAACTTGAAAATTTTAGGACAGGTTCGGCAATGCATAGAGGTTCGGCAATGCATAGGGATGAGAGTTAAAATTAATGAAATATGTAATGTTTTTACTTTGGATCAGGAACAATATGTAGAACAGTCATTGGATTAATTTAAGATGATAAATTGTATAGAAGCTATACATTTAAGATCTTTACTATGTTAACTGACTAGTAATTTATGCACTGTACGTTTGTTGAATGATAGCCAAAGTGCACAGAAGTTGATGGCAAATTATGTGCATCATAGAAAAAGTAAATGTACTGATATTACATATAATTTTAATGATAAAATTATGAATTTAGAATATTTACCAAAAACTACTATGCAAGCTGAGGTTTTTACTAAATCTTTGACTCCCATGAAACATGTTAAATTTACAGAGGATATGGGGTTAGTTAAATAGAGTATTAAAGTGAAATACTGTTATTGTTTTCATTTATTTACTGTAGTTGGGGTGGTATCATGAAATAAACATAACAGTGCCATCTGATGTCTTCATTGTATTCTACATACTCTATACTTGCCTATATATTTTTTATACAGTTTCAATTGATTAATAAAAGGCACCGCTTTCTTGTCCCACACATAACTACGTCGTTTTATTAAGAAACAAGTTATTTACTGTGCAGGATCTTCGTGATTTTGTTTCCAAATACCACCTTAATGCTTTACATGTTAAGGATCATTTACATCATTCTGGCAGTTACGTACACTTAAATCGAATTAGTGTAAATTGAATTTTCTGGTTTTGGTTCGTCCATAACATTATACAAATGAATATTTGTAATTATTACTATTTTTCACAAAATATAACAAACATTTTTGTAATAGCGTTTCTGTCGAGATAATTTCACTTTCGAAGCAATAAAAAAGTGTCCATCATTTTAATATGATGAAAAGGATTTAATGAAATTATGACGAATATTCGGCAACTATTCAATACTCGACTAATTGGATACATTTAAAGTATTCAACCGAATGCATTACTGGGATGAAAACTACCGCCTTGCCAGGTGCCAGTTTCGAAAAACAGTTTTTTTTTCTAGAAAAGACACTGCTTCCTACATAAAAACTATTCTTTCTCCGACATTACGAAAACTATGCTCTGTTTATTGGCCGCTAAGGAAATGCATTTTTATTATTTTTTAAGTGGCGATTTTTTGGGTGAAGTAATTGCCAAGTTTTGGTCACGATCAAATTATTTGCACTTGATCAACTTGCTCTATAGTTTGCTTTTATTTTAGCTCGTCCCTATTTGTTTTACAACGCAATAATGTCTTCGAATAAAATGAACTCGGGTATAGGATCTGATGCATTGATCTCGTCACATTACCCCCATATAGTGACAACATATGGAATACCATCGGATATGCATGTATGCACTAAATTTGGCTAAACAATTTGGCTGTAATTTCATATATTCAGCATCGACCATTGCTGAACACTCGGTATTCGGCTTATGGCCGAATATATTAATATATTAATTTTTGTAACTTTGCTATTTATTTCGTAAGTAATTTACGTTTTAAATATATATATATGTAATATATATATATATATATATATATATATATATATATATATATATATAGTGTGTGTGGGTGCATGTATGTATCGGAGCATGACACAATAAATAAGTACGTAATATTTGTCATTAGGAATGACCTATAAAAACTGACCTTATAAAAACAATACAACTCAATTTATCTCAACCAATCAACTTAACCCATACAGAATATCGATAAAACTATATATAATGTCCCTGCCATAATTTTTTCGATATCTTCCACTTCCGCTGCCACTGGGACGTCAAATAAAACATTTATCGCCGCGTCGTCTAATCATAAAACACTTCTGCGACCACTTGCGTGCCAAATGCCTTTGAAAAATAAACTTTTTGATTCTTATTGTAAGTTTCCGCCATAAATGAGAAAAAAATGCGGTCTCCTAAAGTTACCATTAAATCAGCAATACCTCGAAATATATCCCGAATTACGAAATACTGAATCAACGCTCTATTAAAATGACGTCCAGAAGAATGTTGCATTGTACGTCCAGAAGAATGTTGCAGTGTATCGAACAATTATATGGCACTTATTTGTTTCGTTTATGCCATACCCATATTGTTGTTTATTTATTTCATTAGTAACTAACTACCGGTTTGGCTTAGTCCGGGCAAAAAGGGACCATGGCTGTATATTGTTTTCATTGTTTTTTTATATAGTATTTTCTTCGGTTAGAGATTTTCTACGAACGCTAAGCATATCTATATGATAGTTTAAATATAAGTTCTCGTATCTCTTTGATTATTTCAAAATCTCCATACACTCTTCGAAATCTATTTGCACACCTTTCGTACTTAAACTTCTTAACAGGCACTTAAAAGAAACATTCACATAGTCAGCAAATAAATGAGTGATAACTGGTTTTTATATACATGAATAAATACGAGTAAAATATTTATTCGTGTATATAACGAGCTATTTTTAGCTAATTGCACGCAAATTGCGCGAACACAAGTATGAAAATACTTGCAAATAGAAAACTTCCGAATAATTGTAAAAGTAATTTGCGATAGAAAAATACGTAGATAAAGGAATTCTTGCACTAAAACTTCAGCAATTTTATTGTTAGTGGAAACAACGCTTTAGCTTTATTAACGTTTTTTTATTCGATTTGATTCGGGTTTTGGCTTAGATTTTTCCCTACTGCTTAGATTTTTTCTCTATTTTCCTTTTTAAATAAAATATACACATAGGTCGATTTTTTAAATAGTCAGCTTTCATCGTGAGTTTTTATATTTGTTCATACGGCATTATGTATAAACAAAACTGCCGAACAGATTTATAAATGACGTTTTCATTATTGTGTATCGTAACGTCGAAGATTCTAAGGTAAATACATTATAATAGGTATATAATAATATAAAAAAATAAAAAAAGAATTAGTTTCTTACTAATTTGAAACTACATTAAAGAAAGCTACCGAACTATTTTTCTTATTTAATATAATATTTTAGTAGAAACTGCAATAGAAATAAAGTTCAAACACTGATAAATCTAATATATATATATATATATATATATATATATATATATATATCATTAAAATTATATCATTAGTATTTAAACTGGTATGTGTGTATTAAATATATAAAACTTATTAGGTATTATCATGCAGATGCGTTTAACCGTGCACGTCATGCCAATAAATGGCTCACCACATAAATTGATTTCCGTTATCGTACAACACAGACTTTTCCTGCGGACTGTATGCAACGATAAACACTACTTTATATTTTAAATAATTGTACCAATTTTTGCTTAATCAGCTATCTGCTTATAGACTTCAAGTATTAAAAAAAATGAAAGGACTACAAAGTTATAAAATTTATATTAATTCTTTGTGTGTAAATATATTGACTGCAATATCTATTATAAATGTAAGACATAATTTGGGTGCCCATGTATCTGTTTAGTTCATCAATGCAAGCTAAACGAAATAATTGTGGATTAAATTCACTAAATGCTGTCATGGTGATGGTTTTAGATTTTTAACAAACGTGGTTAAAAAGAAAAGAACAAAAAAAGGTTTAAAGAACACACTGCTGAAGGTTCTAGGCACTCAAAATACATGCAAGATGCGCAATAACAAAAGAATATTATTAAATATTTTATATTGAATTTAAAAAGATATTTTCAATGATAGAATGTCTCGAGGAGTTCTTGAGAGGAGGTCCTACTCCAAAGAAATTAAAAAATGTTTTTGTCTTTATGTCAAATTTACAAACGATTTTAAATTTACAGAGTTATGGCACTATGATAATGCAATAAAAAGACAGAGCTTTCATATATCACATACCCGGATCGTGATCCGCTCATCGAAACTTCTAAGGTGATCTAGAATCTTGGAGCTTGGTACGAAGAAAGGTATTATAGCATAAATAAAGTAAAAAATTATTCATTTAGAGTTCTTCGCGAAATTAATAATATATTTTAATATTTTCTTTTATTTTCATTTTTTTTGGTCTCTTTCAATCTTTCTCCTATTCTTGAGGACCCGGACCCAGCACGATATATGTCGTCTATAAGTAAATTACTTGACGCCAGTTCTCACCGTCTTGCGCTTATATTACAGCCCATGGATGATCATTTGTAGGTGTTGGTAATCTGAACAGCCTGACAAACCGGCCTTTGACCGCAAGGTCTTGTCACTTTCACCCTTCCCAGCTTTAATCTAGGTTATCTGGTTTTTTTTTCTTGTAGAATATCCGAGGTAATCCTTATCACGCATCACGATTTCTTTTATGATTGACTAGTTGGTTCGATGAGCATTCCAAGTATAATATCTATTTACAAAAAGTTATGATGATGTAATATAGCGGCACACAACCATCAAGATATTAGTTCTATGCCCATTTGACCATAGTTTTAATCTTTAATCCAGTGTTTTTTCATGATGGCCCAAAACTCCAAATCTACGGTTTCAATCTACCGTCTTCTTGTTCCTCATAGTAGTCTCAAGTTAATTTTAATTATCCGTATATATCTCAGAAATTAACCCCCTCATAATATTCCTAAGGTTACTTTAGAGGTAATAAATTAGTCAATTTTTTAATCACATGTATCAATTGAAAGAGCGAGGATTCCAAAATAACTTAGTTTAGAACTATATGTGTGATATTTCTTAAGATATTGCTAAATAAACATGGATAAGTAATGTTTGTCAGTTTGTTTATTCGCGGTAATCTTAAAAAATACGTAATCGATTTAAACATTTATTCACTGATGAAAATATAATATCTTGCGTTCTAAGGTAGACTTGCATTTTTAGGTTTCATAAAACGATAGAAAAAAAAGTTGATGTATCAAAAGTTGCAAAAGAATTCTTATATTTCTCAAGAAAGTTAC
This sequence comes from Druceiella hillmani, assembly GCA_039881145.1. Taxonomy (NCBI): domain Eukaryota; kingdom Metazoa; phylum Arthropoda; class Insecta; order Lepidoptera; family Hepialidae; genus Druceiella; species Druceiella hillmani. Next base: position 24,536,614 of record JAYKKI010000016.1, on the reverse strand, counting down.
TGGAGTATGTGCTAGAGCAAATTGAAATTTGCATTTATTTTCAGAGGCAATTTTAATGAAAGATATAATATAAAATCATTATTCTAAATTTAGGAGTAGTTTTAAGAGGGAATGTCAGTTTCCAGAAGCATCCCTTTTTGGTGTAATTATGTATGTAGGGCGTCTCGGGATATAATTGTACGTAATGTATCCTAAAATTGTATTAAAAAAATAAAATATAAATGGGGAAGATACGAAAATATAAAAATGAAAATATTAAACCATTTTCGTTATCCGCGCGTACGAAATCGCAGACAAAAGTTAGATATTTAAATAAAAATAAAAAAGTTAAAGCAAATGTATTAACATTCTAGTTTTCTAAAAAAAATTGTTTCTTGCTAATATTACTGACTCCTTTTAGCAACAAAAACTGATAAAGATAGTTTAGAAATAATTTAACTACAAAAAATAGAACGTAAAGATTATATACCGAAACAATATGGTAGTTGACTCTAAATTGATTCTAAATTTTGATATTTTTCGTACAATATTGTGAAATATAAGATAATTAAAAACCAGTCTTGAAAAAAAATCAAGCATTGATTGAAAAATAAGCCAGTTATAAGCTTCTAAATTTGAAGTTACGGATAGGGTTGAGTTCTTAGTTAGGGTTGTAGAATATAGGGTTGTGCAATATTGAAAATAACCTCACAACACAGTATTCCCGTCCTTGTCTAAAGATTAAAGTTAAACTTTCATAACTCGGTCAATTTTTAAGATTATTAAAAAAATTCACTCTTCATCAGCTTGTACCTTGAAATTATGATAAATGAAATAAAACAATTTAGTAAAATATCCAATTTTTTTAAACAAAAGACGAGCTGGTATAAACCTCATCTCTAGATATAATTTTGTTTTATAAAAAAGCATTCGACCGCATAATTTTTGGATAAATAAAGTAAATGCTCACAACGATCCTGTAGTTTAGTCTTGTTTTCGTGCATTTCCTAAACCACGAACAACGAGCCTGGTACGGTTCCGCGTAACTCTGACGGCGACTGATGATACGTCTGAAAAATACGAAAACAAATTAATGAACACATCCTCAAAAAGAAACACTAAGAAACTGAACTCGTCAGGCGATTCGTTTAGATATTTATTGAGATACATGAATATTGTATTGTACAGATTTGTGGTGTTAAAATAATTCTATATAAAGTTTGTTACAAGTTTGGATAAGATTAGAATAAATTTTCCTTAACTAACTGAGAATACGCGGTTCGAGAACTTTAACTGAAAGTAAACTAAACTAAACTAAAATTTCATAACATAAAAAGAATAGGATAGGAAGACCGAGTAAAAATTAAAATAATTAGAAAAAGATGTCGAACGAAACAAAAAGATAAGATATATATATAAAAAGATTTAATATTGTTCTATTTATACTAATCCTTTAAGTAATATGAAAGCAGTTTCTCAAAAAGTAATGGAAATTTTCCCAAAACAAAATATTTCTCAAAGTGATAGCAAACATAACTTGCTTTTCAATGTAATTGCATTGATATTCTTATAATATCGCCCTAACATTTTACATCAAGTCATTCAGTATATTATATTTGAATCTTACGTTAATAGGGTTAGGTTTTATGGCAACAAGTTTCTATGTCCTATGTACATCGCTCACTTAATCTGGACAAAAGTTAGCACAAAGCTCCTATTGAAAAGATAGAATAATATATGTATACCGGCACAAATAAGGTTAGTCGAACTTATAGCGCTACTTCTTTTACTCACAAGTTTATATTCACTAATTTCTATTCAATTATGGTTTTCCACTAATTCTTCTATTATTATAACTTCTCGCATTACAATTTTAGTACATTCCTCTGTTAGGGCGACCAATATGTCTGTTACTAGTTTTTCACTTTTTATTTTCCCATTCCCTTCTTCCCTTCATAAGTATACACTTTTTCGTCAATATTTTAGTTTTTGAAAACAGAAACTGAAAGTAAAAATGTCTGTTTTCCGGATAATTCATAGGCAAGAATAGCTTCTAATGAAAAATTAAATACTAAGATCATGTCTCAAAACACGATCTAAGACTGGTATGGATATAGAGAAGAGGGAATATAAACAAAGGAGACGAAGGAGAGAGAGGGAGAAAGGTAGAAAGAGAGGTGAAGATTTAGAAAGGATTGAAAGGACAGGAGTGCTTGCGAAGGTAGAAGGAGAGACACTATCGGCAAAGAAAGATTTTAATTAGGCAGATCTGAAGAGTGGAGTAGGGGGAATGGGTAGATTGGGAAAGAGAAGAGAAAGGAGAAGATAAATAGATAGGAAAGATATAAGGGGAAGGAAACAGAGAAAGAGAAATAGAGAGAGAGAGAGAGAGAGAGAGAGAGAGAGAGAGGAAGAAAGAGGTTCATGGATAAACAGGCAGTAACACACAAACAAAAAGAACAAAAAGCGAGAAATTTCACTTCTAAGATTTGTGGCGACCATTCACCCTTCTTCATTTCTTTTGTTCCGAAAGACGCTTTCTCCACGTTGTATTCGAATATTAAATTCAATAACAATCTTGTTTTAACAGATATTCCGCGCTCAAGTTATTTTCGTTAAGATCTCTTCGTGCACTCTATACTCTTTTTCTCCTCACTATACTCTTTTTCTCTTTGAAATACTTTTTTCCTCACCACCTTAATAAAAACACAATAAATATATGCTCGTAGTTTCACGTTCTGATTTTTCTTTTCCAATCAACCTCTTAAATAAAAAAAAATGTTTACTGGCTCTTTAAGTTTCCTGATTGCATTTGTTTTCATAGATATACCAAACTATCATATCAGCAGAAGTCAGTGCTCTATTCTTATTTGTATTTATCTTCAGTTCTATCCCCGAGAAATGCTGACACGCTTAAGCATAAAGAAAATTTAACATAAAAACTGGTTTGACATCTGTTTTAATTTTAATTACTTTTTTTCAAAAAACGCATAAACTAGTTTCGTTTGTCAATTTTTATAATAAAATATGTTTTTTCATTGTAATAAAACGATCATTTTCACATTACAATAAGAATCACATTTCCTCTATTTAACTATCATTTAAGGAAATCGCATTGAAAAAGATCTAAAGTAAATTCATCTATGGATATAGAAATGAATATAAATTGATATTCAATCCATTTTTAATTAATTTCTGCCACTTTATTACATGAATACGAAAAAAAATATGTTTCTCATAACGCAACATTATACTATTGCAACATATTACTTTTAATTTTTACTATTTATATAATACGTTATACTATTTATTAATAGATAACTTAATTTAACTTTTATTTAACATAAAACAAATTTAACTCATTATATTTTTACTTTTTATCATTTTATTTAGCCACACGAAGCCAAAGCCATAAAATATGTACTGAATAAATCTATTGAACAAATAAACATTTTCTGGGGCTTTGGATTTATAAGAGATAACACTAACTCTAGAGTGTTAGTCTTAACAGTTTTTTTTTACTTATATGTATTTATTTACTTAACAAATAGTTAAGAACAGCAACAGAATTAAAAAGTCACTATTTATAAATTAATGCCTTATTTTGATTGTATGTTTTGTTATAGAAAAATAACACGGAGACACTAATTAACTTTAAACATAAATTTTAAAATTACGTTGTCATCTTCGTGCAAACTCCATTGTCACTATAAACACTGATGTGTACCAAACATAATATTAAAGAAAAAAACAAAAATTGTAATTCACTTAGACATTTACTCTTTACTAAAATCATTTTCACTTCTTGCAATTAATAAAAACCAAACAAACACACAGTGATTACCGTTGAAAGTTTTGTCAGTAATGTCAAACAAAGAAGGTCTGTGTTAATAGATTAATTAGTTTCGTCCGGTATAATGCTGTGATGTGGTTACATCAGCGATAACAACATACGAACGGGAAAAGATTGTGTAAAATTAACCCCTTGCCAACAACATTAACGATATTATTTCTTTATACATCTAATAAAATTGTAAATCTATAAATTGAAAATATTTAAAAAAAGTGGTTCATTGCCATATAGAACGATAATAGAAACCAGAAAAAAACAATGTTTACCATTTTTGTCTGTTTATTAATTTAAGCGAGTATCGCGCAAAATCTATTGAACAGATTTTAATGAAGTTTGGTATGGTAACAGTATATACCCAGGAGCAACATACAAGAGAAAAAAAAAGATAACTTTGTTTCCTAATTACACGCGAACGAAGTCGTAGGCATAGCTATTACAATATAAACGCGTCTCAACCGGTAAACCTGTGGAAATTTAGCCCGTGTAAGCTTGCTGCTATTTTTTTTCTAATAAAATCTGTTGAGTACAAATAGAACTCGCACCACAAAGTGGTATAAATCATAAGTACATTATTAACATATTTTTATATTAATGTTTACATTTACACATTATATATATATTAATATTTACATTTCCACATAAACAAACACCATAAACATTTACTATGTGCCGTAAATAACATTTCTATTAAACTATTTACAAACATTATTATTATTTTGACCATGTCAACAGGTAGGATGATTCGTCAATCCTACATAAAACAGACGTTTTCGAAAAACATCCCTATCCTCTTCAGGTCTTGTGCCACCGTAATGGAGTGAGCAAGGTGTGCACAGTACACAGGCGGCACGTCCAAGGGAGCAGCAAATCGAGCGATTATGTAATGACCAAAGTCTTTGTCATAATACCTATGTTGCATTAGAAAAGTCACCGCAGGGAGAGAAAAGAGCGGCCGATGCACAAATACAATTTTTTTTTAATATTATATCAATAACAGCGTCATCTGTTGTCGTATACCGGACATATGACACGATGCAAAATATATGTCGATAGATTGAATTACCCAGCGGGAGGTGGCGCGGCAGAGATCAGTACGCTCTGTAACATGACTGGCGAAATTGGTAAATTCCCCACAGCAGAGCTTCCTTCTGATTTTGTGCTTATTCGTATAATAATAGTACCATCGCACCACATTTAATTGCAATATTTGCCATCGTTTTATTAATAGTATAAACACCAATCAATGCAAGATGTAAGTGCAATAAAATCGTAATTATGGTAAGTACCTACCTTTTATTTATTTGTTGTTTTTAAATTTTATGCAATACATTTAGTGCCTTAAATTAACAAGTAGATCATTTTTGGGTTATTAATGTCATTAGCTACTATCGTTAAAGGATTAACCAAACTTACTATAATTATAATTATAGAAAGTAGTATGTTTCATTATACATATTATACTAAAATGTGCAAATGACCCTGTCAATAGCTTCTACTGTTGGGTTAGATAATATTTGTTTTTAACAGTTACTTTAAGCCTATAAGTTTCCAAAAAATGTAACTTTCCAATTTTTCTACGGTTTCCAAGTCATAATTCGAGTTAAAAGGTCTTTTTTAAAATACATTTTGAATCTCCACACCTTAGATGTATGATCAAGTAGATTATATATGTGTCAGTAAATCGAAAAAAGTCATCCCCAACTTTCTAACCAGAGTTTAATTTTTTACTTGAAAAAAGTTTCTTATTTCCATATATACAATAGAAATAAAACTAGTTTTAAGAGGCTATTACATTTGTAAATCACGAGCAAACTAATAAGTACTTATATTTAACAAAAATTTCATAACCCGCAGAAAAGGAAAAAGTTTTCAAGAGTTTTTATCTCGTCAGTGTCTGGCTTTTCGGGGTTCATCAAAAGTATTATATGTATATATGAGCATGGTAATGGTAATTTTTGAAAAGCAATCGATATAATCAAACATGCTATATGTTTGATTCAGTCATGAAAAAACATATTAACAGAATTTAATCCTCGAAATCTGATTCAAATCGTATGACTCACTATTTAGGAGATCAAATTCAAAATGAAAACATTGATTTACTTAGCAAGTCGATAAAAAATTACATACTGAACAAAGTCAGAGAATCAAAATATTTCTTCATCAAATTATATTGTACAACAGATGTGAGTCACTTAGAATAAATAACAATGGTATTCAGATATGTTCTTTTAAATAATGATACTAATTTTTTTTGATATTGAATATACTTGACGTTACTTTTGTAGAAATTCATTATTCACAATTAAATGAAACTACGTGATGTAGTATTATTTCTACTTTCTTTAAGTTCTTTACCACGACCTAGGTTTCGTTTTTTACATCTTTACGTGGGTTATTAGCAAATAATTCTTTGCTAATATCCCACCTGAAGATGTTATAATACAACGAAACCTAGGTCGTGGTAAAGAACTTAAAGAAAGTAGAAATAGTACTATATCACGTAGTTTCATTTGATTGTGACTAAAATTGTTGTTACATGCGAAAATTTTATTATCTATCCGATTACCAGCTCTAAAGGTGAAGGTCTATTAGATTTTGTTTTGGATTTATTTTCACAATTAAATCTTGATATTCGAAAACGCTAAGAAGAAAACACAAGAGTTTGCAAAAGAATTATGGAATCAATAATGGCGCATTTTATGTCCCACGCTCTGCTTATAGTCTCAATTTGATAGTCGACGTTGCAGCAAACATTACGCACGAAACTGTACTTTTTTAAATATAATTCAAGAAATTTATGTTTTTTTGAAAAAAAAGGTGAACAATAATTTACGAACATTTACCGTATTTAAAAATAAAATTATTAATTGCCACCCGATGGTCTAGCAAAATCTATGTGGCCAAACTATTCCCACGAAATTATACCTCAACAAAATATTTGATGTTTTGCTAGAAATATCTGATGATTGGTCGGAATGGAACTGTACTACGACCCACAAAGCTCGTTCGTTTGCTTTAAATATCCAAAATTATAAATTTATTTGCTCGGTTGTAATTTGGTTCGATATTTTAAACGAAATTAATGCTCTGAGTAAAATTATGCAAAGCCCCACAATTAATACACAAATCTGTATAAATTTGTTAAATATGTTCATTGATAAGTTCACAGAATATTATACAGATGAACACTTTGAAAGGATGTTAGAGAAAGCTAACAATATAGCTCACGAACTCAATGCGGATACAGTTTTCCCACCAATAAACACAATTCGTCCAAGAAGAAAACTAAAACAATTTGTATATGAACATAGCAATTGAAGTTTAACTTGTCCCAAAAGCAAATACAAAGTACATTTTTCAGAATCCTAGATCAGACATCAATTTCTTTAAAAGGTAGATTCGAGGAGTTAAAAATATTTACCGACGTAGTTGGCTTTGTCAGCAATAATTTATTTAATTATTCCAAATATGAATTAATCAAACATCGCAAAGATTTAAATCTAAAGCTTCAACACCAGTCAAGTGGTGAAATAGACATTAATGGTATTGATTTATTTAACGAACTTAATATTTAAAGTTGCATTTTCTGAAAATCAATCTAATGATCCACAAACTCTTACAATATCTATTTACTTATGACTTAATTTCAACATTTTCCAACACGGCAATATATTTAAGAATATTACTTATATTACCGGTTTTCGGCTACATCTGGTGAAAGATGAAGGTACTTTAAATTAAAAATTAAAAAAAACCATTTAAGATCAACAATGGGCCCGCAAAGACTAAGTAACTTAGCAACAGTTTCAATAGAACACGAAATTTTAGACAGCTTGGATACAATACAATTAATACCAGATTTTGCGAACATAAGAGCAAGAAGAGTTCAATTTCTGTGACGCAGCATACGCATTACACTTAATAAAACAAAAATTTGTTAAGAAATAAGGATAAATATTTTTTCTGTGTGCGGCAATAATATACTTACCGACTATTTTTGCTCCGCAGCCAAATGTTGCAAATTCAATGATATTCCAGTTAATGTACACTAATTGCTAACACTGCTTTCGGATCGAAACGCGACTAGTTAATGAATGTAAATATACCATCTTTGCTTTGGAATTTTGCAGTACAACTCGTATCGTTTTGAGCTTATGGTCCTTAAAACCTCAAAAACCCAAATCAAATAAAAAAGTGCAACGCCGCAGTTTACAAGGAATTGTAAGCTGCGACAAATTAATATACCTGTAACGTAATTTTGCAACGAAAGGCATAATGCGGGTCCGCGCCTTAGATATTTCATGAGAACGTTAAGATAAAATTAAAACAGATGTTTCGTATTAATATAGAATTTAATTAACATTCTCCCTAGAAACTGCATTCGCTTACACTTGGTGTTTTGGCGTAGGCGTATAAATAGCAGAGACGCCACTAGAAAGAAGAAAATAATTGTTAACCTTTAAAAATAATATTGAAATCTAAAAGAATATATTGTCGAATTAAATTAATTATATTGTCTAATTAAATTAATTATGAAAGAAATAATATTTCAACAATTAATTTATTTGCGTTTTAAAGAAAACAAATGTCTATATTTTACTATTTCTTGTGACTAAATAATTTGCCGTCTGTATGAACAATTTCATTTACTGCCCTTGTCAATACAGAAAGCGGATCTCGAAGTCCTTTGCTGCTCGACCAGAGGATGACCTGAAGGGGCTGTTGAGGGTGCAGGATCTTGACTCGTAGTCAATCGCCGTTGAGAGAAGGCACGGTACGATGATCGATATTTGTCTGCATGATCATTCACATCCACTAGTTTAAATTAGAAAGAAACCTCTTTGATGATTTCCAAATAAAAGATCAAGATCAGTCATCACTCTTTGTCTTCTTATCCACATAGATTTATTGTCTATGGTAGTAGTGGTATTTAACCTGGATTATAGAACTTTCTCGAAATGATCCGCATACACTCTATCGCACGAAACGGAAACGCTTCCACGATTATTTATGACCTTTATTCAATACCTTCAACTAACACAAAAATCTTTCAATTATTTATCGAACTTCATTTTAGCAAAAATTCAAAATTATATCTTGCAATAGCGAAAATGTGAACTTGCGATTTTCACTATTGAGAAAATCTGAAGAAAACTTTTCCGGCAAAGATGTATAGTTAATATCCTTGTCGCTTCAAGAAATTAACCAGAAGTTTACGGCTAGGATGTACTATTAAATATCTTCGTGCTTTATTAGTTTGAAAGCAGCTGATCACAGAACTTTATAATTAAAGATCCTAGAATAAGAGAGGCTAGAAGCTAGGCTATACAATTAAAGATCTTCGAACTTTAATAGTTTAAAACTTGATATACTCTTATGATATACTCTTATGACCCCCTCATTTATACTTGCACGCGAGCCACGAGACGAGCCAGCAGACGCGTGTGTAAACGGTTCGAGACGCGTGTGTAAACAGTGGGCTCGCGCTCGTCTCACGTCTCGTCTTAAGACAGATAGTCTCAAGAGACACTGGACGAGCCGCGAGCCGCGAGTGTAATTGAGGCATAAAAGGCTTCAAAAAAACACGAACGGAAAAATTTATAAGAGGAATAGCGTACAAAACAAAAAGCAATTTCACAATTTTAAAACGAAATAGAACAGATATTCTTTCCAAAAAGTTCTATACCTCACAAAATTATCTTGTTTTTAATTCGATTAAATTTTAATAATATTGGCACGAAAACGTTGCAAAAGCCATACAAATAAAAGATTTAAATTCAAATTAAATAAACGCCACCTATGGGCTGCTTACTACAAATGAGAAATTAAATTTGTAATCATTTGACAAAAGTCAAGTCTTAAAATGTCATTTATCATACAAATGGCGGTAAAATTATGTTTAAACAATTTTATTAATATTTCAAATAAATAATTATTCTCATGTAATAATAAATATAAAAAAATAAATATTATAATTTTAAATTATCTCAGTTTTCGACCACTTGGGTTTCCCCCTACCAGTAGATATGTTTGCAGTGCGTTTTTCAATGGGAGTTCAACAGAACTGTAGCAGATCGAGATTCGATTACACGTAAAGTTTCGTGCTCAATGACATTATAGTCTTCCGTAGCATTATCCATTGACCTACGCGCATTGATGCCAGACGTTGACAAGACAACAATATTTAGTGATTGCAATACATACTCTTAGAACGCAGTCAAGTTACCATCGATCTCTATATTATCACTGTCTTCTGACTTTCCTTGCACATAAACTGTGGACGTTTGGACTATCGCTGGATGCTGTATGTCCGATGGGCCAGCTACATAATCGATTTGCATCGTTTTTTTCATTTTCTTTCCGATGCTGTCCTAGCTCTCACATTTGCTCGATTCTTGACTTTTCAAGTTTATTGAATTCATTCTAACGTGAGCTTTTTTATGATTTACGTTTTTTATCATTCGAGCGACATTAACGATTCATAAAACCCAATAGGCCAGCTACGTAATTTCCTTACGTTGTTTTTTTATTTTCTTTTCGACGCTATCGTAGCCCTCGTATTTACTCGACCTTGGATTTTTTAGGTCTTTCGAATTCTTTTTGATAAGAGCTTTCCTCTAATTTACGTTTTTTTTCATACCGAATATATTTACGATTCACATGAGACGACATTTTTACTTTTTTTTTAAATTTTCTATTTTAAACCAATTTTCACTTATGTTCTACCGAATATTTTTATTGTCTCATCTTAAGGTCTTCATAATGACATAAAAATCAATATTCTAATAAAATAATTTATATCTTTACACCAAGCTATTTCACAACAATCACCCACGTAGACTTACACTAGTCCGATGATGTCACATTTAAAACAAAGGCCACATAGCAAATATGGACAGACAGTTCAACCTAATAACAAATGACAGTTCAACCTAATAATAAGACTAATAATAATGGTTAGCTTATTATTAGTCTCGTAGTTTTTAGCGATTGAAATCTGTACATATTTTATAAGAAAAGAAAATTCGACCGGCTATCACATACTTAACTTGCGAAAAGACACTTCACGTCACAATAGTAAAATACCATTTTTAAGATTCGGATACCCTGTAACAAAATCGTCTCGAGTTAAGTATCCGCTAGTAGTTTTATCCTCATCTTCAACAATTAAACGACAACCGTAGGAAAAGAAATAGAATTTTGTATTTCATTTATGTGGTTTAAGAAATTAAAAGTTCATTCAAGAATATTTGTAGTATGTAACGTACTCATATTAATAGTCTGTAGATACAATCGATAGTCTACAATCCATATGGTGTCGATAACATTAACCTCTCAACAATTTAATGATGTGATTTTACTGAATTCCAGCAATGGTTACGGCGATAATAAATCGTCTATCACGATTTTCGATAGAAAATTCTACATTATCCTGATGAAATTACACGCGGTATTATCAGCATGGGAAATGGGATTATTCATTACTATGATTTCATTTTCTATGCTTATAAAATCACTTCTTCTTGAAAAGTCATCTGCCTGGTATATTTCTCAATTAAAAGAAAAAAATTACAAAGCCCTATATTTTTACTATTTTACACAAACGTCAGTTTAATTATTGTTTATGTAATAATCACAATCACAATAAATATTATATATAGTTTATATAATTATTATTTTAGTTTCGTTCAAATATTGATTTCACGAATAAAATATATATTGGTTGGAAGCAAAGTGCAAAGAAGCAGTTTACGCCAATATTTCGCTTCCGGAAAAAGTTGCATGTTACTATCATTATATCAATTTATTAACCACAATATTGGTTCAGATAATGGTAATTTGTACATTAATTTGTACAATGCAAAATAATTGAAAGAGAAACTGATTTCTGACAACAATATTTGCGGTAAGTACTATAACAAATTTGCAGAAATCGGAGTAAAAAGATAGATAAATTGATTCTAATAAGCGAAACATTATTATATGTTCTTGAATCTTTGGAGATTATTCTTTTTCATAAGTGCACACCAATTACGCATTGCGAAAAAATAGCCTAATAATTTTTATCTGATTTGAAAAGAATATATTTATATATATATATATATATATATATATATATATATATATATATATATATACATATATATGTATGTATATATATATATATATATATATATATATACACACACATATATATATATATATATATATATATATATATATATATATATATATATATATATTCTTTTGAAATCAGATAAATATTATTATAATGTATATAATAAGGAGTGTTTTATGGACGGAGTATTTTATGAAAACGAAAGAATTTTGAAACCTTCTGTACTAATATTATAAAGAGAAAATAAGTTGGTTTTTTGGCATTTTTTTTGTAAAATTAAACTCAAAAACTACTAAGTATATCGATCCGAAAAAATGCTATCAAACTTAAAAGATTCCAAAAGTATATAGACCATATTTTATTTTACAAAAGTTTATAATTCCGTAATTTAACAGCAACATTTGAAGCCTAACTTGGAAAGAAAGAACCAAGTTCATTGCTTTCTTGGATTATTCTGGGTAAACAGGAATAACAAACTAAGTATAGTAACTATAAAGCATAATAGACATTAAATTTGATTTCTATCGATCATTCTTGAATATAATTTCATTGAAATACTGTGTGATTAATAAAAGTAGGGAAAATTAATTTCCCGATCAAAATTTAATAAATATCAATGTAATAATAGGCGTAGTTTTAGTATATTAATGGATATATTTGAAGCATAAAAGAAAGAAAATTTTATGAAATTTAATGATATAACAGATGCAAATATAAAATAGTAATGTAAGTTGTAAAGGTATAACAAAAATATTGAAGTTTTTCGAATTCTTTTCCTTAAAGCACTTATATTCTCTTTAACGTTGTCTTAAAATTTCAATTACCACAAATTATAATAAAGCCTAAAAGAAAATCCAAAATATCTAGAAATAATCACGCTACTAAACTGTTACCTAGAAAATCCATTAAGGTTTCCTGAGCACTGAGAACGTTCTAGACATAATGTGAGAATATCTCGAACAGGTGTCGGTAAAAGGAGTAGCTAGAGTAGCACTGAATCATTTCAGAAATTTATTTGCCTATTACTGCGTCGATATGTTGGCAAAGATTACAACTGAGGCACTGAATTATATCCGTAAAACCAGAAATCGAACAAAGTTAAGAGCTGGAAGCTATGCTTATTTGCAATGTACATAGGCCAAAATGCAAGATGTAGTAATTTATTACATAATACACAGACAAAACACACAAAGATACGACTTGATGAAATAGATTCTTTGATATCAGCTGAACTGTGGGTTCGTGAGCAGGACCTTATCTTAAATAATATTGTAGTGAAAATTGTGATTCGTAAGTTATATGGAGAGCACTATATGGCCGCACGTTTTATAATTAATTATATGACTATTTGGTCCAAAAAATATCCACGCAATTTTAATGCTGAAATATAAACTAGAAAAAAACGGTTGTTCAGTTTATCCTTCGAAAATATCCTAACAACGGTAGAAATAGTACAACCCTAATAGTTTCTTGCTCTCCCGTACTGTGTAGTTTTTCAACGCTCATATTAACGTTGAGTACTGTCATTTAATCCAGGTAACCAAATATATCTTTTCAAGCTACTCTTTCACGGATACATGTGGATAAGCTTCCAACGATGATCAAGTTGAAAATTAATTTATTTAATTAACAAACTTATTTTGCAAAATATAGGTCGGTATAAGCGTATATTTGCAGCTTATCCGCTTATCGTATTTATGATGAACACGTCTGACCATATTAACAATAATTGCTCAGAAAATAGTGGATAAAAACTTTCTCTTTCATTAGCTAATATGGCAGTGAGTTTAATTTTAAAGTTTGTCAAAGGCAGGACCCATGAATCTGCAGGAGTTAATGCTGACAAAGGAATATGACACCATAGCCAATCTGTTCTAGGTACCGTTTTTCTTAAATAATTGGCCATTGCACATATATGCTTCTACGTATGTTTTAATTACTTACACAGATGATACTTCAATTCACACCTTAATTCTTTTTCGGTGCAAGAATTTGACAGAAATTATGATGCTTTTCTCTCAATGGTATTAATTCTGTTCATGAGATAGTCTCAGTTTAACCGATTTATTATACTAATTTCATACAAATGACTCAATACAATTTAACGCTTTCGTCAAACTTTGCTATTAATTAAACTGCAGTTTCAAACAGAAACACTTTCTCGGACAGCTTGTTGTTATATTATTCTTCAATTCAATGTTATGTTTACAATATTTACTTTTTAATTGCAATCGACTAATTTATTAAATTGTGAAGAATCAGTCGGGAATATTCCTACTCTATAAATATTAGGAAATCCCCGACTGATCACTTGTTCTATTTTATCAATGTATCTTAATCGGAACAATCATCAGAACCAAACGTAGTTTACGTTTGGTGTTATCAAATCTAAAAGTAAATCTGTAAAAAGTAAATGTCTCTAGTTTAAAAAAATATATAATTGTCGTATAATTGTCTCGTAACTTAACTAATTGTAAGAAAAGATGTAACTAAAAAATGTTAAGATATAAAATAGAATGCTATCAAAATATTTCACAGTCTTTTAGAGTGTTAAATATTGATAAACGTGTAAATATGCTAAAAAATAATATATCTCCATATCAATACATAAATAGTAATACGTAATTTCAAAAAAATATTGGAAATTTCTAACTAGTCTGGGTATTTCAAAGAAACTAAACTAAAACTAAGACTACCCGTAATAATAGACTCCGTCAATACCTCTGAAACTTTGAATATTTTTACATCTTTCAATTAGTTACTGGTTCCAAAACCTATGGTATATTTGCTAAAATGTGTAATAATAGACACGTAGCTGTAAATAAAATAGTGTATCCCTGTGTGTAACCCAAATCACTCGTTGTCTCTACCATAAATAATTTGGGGATATTCAATGTATTATATACATCTTTAGGTACTTTAATTAATAACTTTGCAGCAACCGTTAAATATTTAAATACGTGGGTGAATAATATCACGGTGTTCCCCAATAAAGATTCTCTTTTCTTTCATATTTTCTAAACAACTACTATTTTTGTACAAGTCTTTCTTTTTTTTTAAGTGATTTAAGATTGAATTTTAAGTAAGTTCATAACATTTATTAATTAATTAACCCAAACACATGTTACTAGCTAGTCGTTGGTAATCAGACTTCTTAGAAAAATGTACACCTCACCTCCCTACAATTGGTGCTGAACGGTACTAGCGATACATTCAATTTTAAATATCTCTATTTGTCTTTCATAACTAAATATTTCTCGATTACTTTTTCATGACTTACTTCATTTATCCCAAAGAAACTCCTTTCCTCTTCTCGCCCCAATCCACAATAATATTTAAAATAATAAGTTCCATGGAATGTTATTATTCTCCTTCTTCCGTGTGATATACGTACGTGTAAATATATTATCTTTTAGTCTCTTTATATATGTCTTGTCTTATGATTTTAATGAAATCATATACCACAGTGCACCACATAATCAACTTTGCAACTTAGTTTTGTATTTGGCTAAAATATTACTCCTCTAGAAATAAATCGGCCATACGTTAGTACATTGAACTCCTTTAATTATCATATTCTATAAATCATAAACTTTAGTCTAATTAATTCTTGAGATCGTAATTTCCACAAAAGAAATAAAAGAACCAATAGTACACCATACATTCGTTTGTGGTTTTACAATCCCTACTCCTTAACTTTGAGTACCGTGTACATTTCTTTACCAGTAAAACATAAAACTATAAAGTAAAACATAAAACATAAAACTATATTAGTCCACAATTATAGTTCAGTTCTAGGCGATTGCTAATATACGATATGCTCATATATATATATATATATATATATATATATATATATGTATATCGAACGAATAAATAAATAACGAGACCAAACTTATTGAACCAATTAATTTCGAACATTTTTTTTTAAATAAGACGAAAACTTGTCACTAGTAATTAAATAAAAATACCAATAGTATGTATTTAAAGAAGAAAAATATCATAATACAATATATGGAAAAATAACATGAACAATATTTCACTTATCTTAAAATCTAAGTTAAACTTATCCTCAAACACTTAAACATTTCTCTGAAATTAACTTTACTAAATCACATTTGTTTAACCTAACGTAGTCATAGATGCGTCACAGATCTTATAGATCCTTCTCCACACTGGAACATCTTTACTTAACTTCATTGCAAGAATCTCAAATATATTCTGAAAACTTCATGCCAACCTTATAGCCAGCATTTTCAATCAAATCATTTTCATTTTAATCATAATTTTCATCATTTGGCAAGGGAGTTGTTATGTCATTGCAGCTTTTTTTCATTAGCTTCGCTATATTTCGGTTAAAGGAGTCCTTTGTAGAACATATTCATCTGAAACAACACAATAAGAGATATCATAAATAACATTTTAGAGTTTTTTACCGACAGTCTAATACATTTCGTATTACAACAAGTTTTGAATCAGTGAAAAATAAGTAAAGTTTGTTGATCATTAAAAATATTTTACTATAACTAAAAGAATGTTTAATTGAATTTATTACTATTAATATTAAAAGTATAAATTCAAAAGAGTATAAATATTGAATACAGTTTTGCAGGTACGTTTTCCTTATATTCCAATATATTTTACCTTCTTGTGTCCTATAAGTTCCTACCCTGTAGTATTTTCGCCAGAATAAATAAAGGCCTGCGGTCAATAAGGCGACAGCCAAGAGAACGACGCATGCGATATATGGTGCAGTTGACTTCCACGTGCTGGCGCTGTCGAAATGAACAGTTAAAAGCTTCATGAAAATAATTTCAAATGTAATAAAAAGTAAAATTAAAAATTTTGAAAAATCCCACGACGGATGTAGTCTTGTAATTAAAAACGATTAAATAATTTTAATATAATTACAAACTTTTTTTTCCTTTCCAATATCAATTACATTGTAGCAGCATAGCAAATTTATTTGTGCACCTAATAGAATTTCGATTAGTCACGAACTGATAAACTGCAAAATTTTAGCCATAGGCAGGGCATGGCTGTCCCGACGGATTTTCTTAGGTTTGTAATTAGGTTTTTACTTTCTTTTAGTCGGCGGGTTTTCAAACAAATTATTTAATCGTTTTTCAATTACAACGACTACATCCGTCGTGGGTATTTTCAACGTTTTTAATTTTGATTTTCATTTTATCCTTTTTTTTATTAAAACGTTTATTTATGTCGTGGGCTTAATCAAAATTTAAATTTTGCATTTTATTATTAATCTTAATAACTAAGCTTCTAAAAAGCATTCGCCAAAGGGCAAGCTTATGTGTTTCTTAGTAGAATACGATCTTTAGACGGTGTAGTAATAACTATATAATCAAATAAAATCTATATCTAAATCAAAGAAAACTCTTCAACAATCCACACAATAGCACAGCATTGGAAAAATTAGTGCTCTGGAGAAACATGTTAGGTGGATCACACATCGACGAAGCAGAGGAAAGGCCACAAAGTATCTTGATCAAACAACAATTCTGTAAGAAAACAACGCCTCCTGACGAGTTAACAACAAAACACTAATAAATACAACAGACTAATAAACTTCGCCATTAAATGATAAACGTTTTATCGAAAAAACGGTTAAATGGTTTTGGAGAAATATGGGAGCATTCCTTTGCAACAAAATATTTATTGCGGCGCCCCCTGGAGACTAATCACCGTAACAACTATCTAAAAACCATTGTGAATGAATCCCAACATTTTACAGTAAACTATATCTATATCGGTCAAACCGTTTTGGAAATAAATGGAACGATGGATTGGACACACAAATCAACAAACAAACAACCTCTCACCCTAAACGTATATGCATCCTCCGTTCCGTCGTAGGTGAAAACGTTCCATAAAATGTCGCTCCTTGGATGAAATTCCAATTTCCTATCTCAATTTGAGAATTTAGATGTTGACAGAATCGTTAAGACTTTAACAACTCCCATTACCAGTTTGGAGCTAATTTGTGTTAGAGCTCTAATAATTGTAATAAAATACGAGGAATGGCGTACACGTTTTAATATTATTAAAAAGACCTATAAGATCCACGAAAAGTAAAATATTATGAACAAACTCCATAAACTCCGTGGAACCTTTAAAAAATTGGAAACCGGAAGTTATACTAAGGAACTGGAAGTTATATGAGGAATTGGTACTTTAACGGTTAGTATGTCTTGAATTGAATATATTTGGCGTTAATTTCGTAGAAATTCATTATTCACAATTAAATGAAACTACGTGATGTAGTATTATTTCTACTTTTATAATATCCCACCTGAAGATACATCTTTGCTAATATCCCACCTAAAGATGTTGTAATACAACGAAACCTAGGCCGTGGTAAAGAAATTAAAGAAAGTAGAAATAATACTACATCACGTAGTTTCATTTAATTGTGGTTAGTACGTCCTTAAAGACTGCTATGAAATTTAAAATAGAAAACGTGGTATTAGAAAGTAAGTTCCCTGTTTTATTGTTCGTATAAGAGGGGCATGATTATATTTCTCCATAAACAAATGTGAGGAAGTTTGTTTTTAATATAATTAGATAAAAACTAATAAATCTCATATATTAGCCAACGCGTTTATAATAAAAATTTTAAAACTGGAAAACGTTTTACTTTTCATCTATCAGCACTTGGCTGGTATATTGTTGTTAGGTAGACAAAGAATGAGTACAAACTAGTAATACATAGTCGTGTTTATACCTTGAAATTGTTATTGGTACTAGTTAATAAAAACTATTTGAATGAAATGATAGTATCCAGAATTTTTCAGATTTTTAAAACCTCTATTTGAAAAGTTTTAAACCTAAATGAAACTTTAATTTTACCCTATCCAGCCACCCTCTTTATACGTGTTTAATTTTTTCTAATATTTAGCTAAATAATAAGCAAACACTTAAAAATTTTCATTCACATAGATTAAAAATATGCATAAACTATCACGTTGTGAGAGACGAACAAGACCCAATCATGACGATTTTTCATTTCAACATAGAACCCTAAAAACCTTGCAGATTGGAGTTAACAACCGATGACTCTAATAAAAAGGAAGGTTAAATTTTCATTAAATATGTTAATTTCAAATTTAATTTAAAGTTATATTCCATTCAATTGAATAAGAATTTATTAAAATTAAGCTTTAACATTTTAAAATAAATCGTATATTGAATAACAATTTCACGATACATATTTTGACTCAAATGAGTCCCTATTTTTTAAATATTTGATATCTGTTTAATAAATCGGGTCCCTAAATTGTTTATTTTTGTTTTTATCAGCAATCTCAAGCTATTTAGTAGACTTTTGTTACTTATTTTAAATGGTATCCAATTATTAAATATGCTGATCTTGAAATCTACCGTTATTGCATAATAGTGTACTGCTGATTAATTTGGGTTTTTTATTTAAAGTTTTTTCTTAATTTATTTCTTTTTTTATTCATCATTTTTTCATCAATATAATATACTTTTAAACTTAACATAGTTTGTTGATGTATCAATCAATATCACTTTGTCGTGGATTTAAAAAAAATGAAACAATATTTTAATTGACTTTCTTTAAATATTTATACTGGCTGTTTTCGCTTTTTAATGCATATACATATATATATATATATATATATATATATATATATATAGATAATAAACATTATTTTGTAGTGTTGTTCAAAATAATAAACAGACGAAGTATTAATAAGTTTCTAGAGCAAGTGCCTCTAAACGTTTTTAAAGAGTATACAAATCAAATAACTTTAATAATTTTCAAAGTAACACTTTGTTTCAATTCAAAGTTGCAATGAATTATTTTTTTTTTTTAATATTAGAACTTTAATATCTAATTAACATTTTACTTACGCACTGCTGGCAGAGTCCGAATGTTCAAGTACGCATATTGAACTTTTAGTACTGTCACTCGATGCTGAAAAAACATTAACATCTTTACCGATCCACAAAATTTAAAATCTGTAATGCTATTTTATGCACTTTCGAATATTTTGTCTAGTCTAAATAAATTAATTAATAGACTTCACTAATTCGTTATTTATGAGTCGATGATGAGGTTGTCAGGAAATTCGGTAACCAAATTTGTAGCTAATAAAATTTTAGTTATAACTGTAGAAAATCAGTCCCTACCTGAAAAACTTTAAGGGATGTCAATAATTGAAAATTAAAAAGTCGGGTGCACATCAGATAATGAAACAAACAAAAAAATTAGACAAGTGCGTGCAATGAGTGCTCTGTATCAAAATATGAAATCTATAGATATTTAAGATTACTGAAAGATTTATTATTGAACTTTCACAAGCAAACTTTTACAATTGCATACGCTATGTATATTCCTACTAGGTGAATAAAGTGATGTTCGTGTAACTTTTGGGACCATGGTAATCGATTAAATGAGATCCTTGTATTAACTTGATAAATAATTATAATATGGAAAAAAGTATTGAAATTAATTTATGTGTTTTTACACGGAAAATATATTTGACTATGAAACTTAAGTAAAACACTTTATTTAGAATGAAATAATATAATTTTGTATAACAATTATCCAATTAATGAAAGCTAGAAAAGTATAACGGCTACACCTAATTATGAGAAGAAATTACATATTAGATGTTGATAAATATTTCAAAGATAAGAAATTTAAAACAACTTAAAATGTACAAAAGAACATTTTATTGGCATATTCGTACATAGAGGGTACCTAATAAAAAAATATTGAGGAGGAAATAATAAAAATAACAGAATACACAAAAATTGTTTTTGAAATTGTTTTCATTTGTTTGTCTGTGAGTCTGTTTATTTGTTTGCGCAGCACGGAAGAATCACTAAAAGTATTTTCACTATATTTTAGCTGATGAATTTTATAGGATATGGTATAATATATAGGCTTTGTTGCATTGCAATGAACACTAAAAAAGAAAGCAAGGTAATGAAAAATTTCACTGTCCAGAGCTATTCCTCAAAAATAAAAGTTTATATTATAATTATAGATGGCGTCACGAAGGTTTTAATCTTCAATCTTACAGTTAATAACAATTTACAAAAGTGTATGTGAACTAAGGACGGGAAAAGATAGTTTTTTTAAATTACATTTTGAGTATCAGCTTTCAGGTGACACTTACAATAAAATGTTAAGTGTCGGCTGAAAGTTAATAAATTTAAAGACCAAGTGTATAAACAAATTTTATTGAAAGAATAAGACAAATCAAGTTCTGGTTATCGTCCATAAGAATCAGTCTTTAGAGTATTAATATCATACTTGATAAATTATGTTACTAAATGTCAGTAGTTTTTAGAACCTCTAGTAAGAACAAGAAATCTTAAAGTAAAACAAAATACACTCACAGCTCATTACGTATCCCTCAAAGCACTCGCATATACCAGGAGCTGTGCAGACGCCGTTTATGCAACCATCACAATGGGGCAAGCAAGTGCCATCACTATGGTTGCTGGGTTCGAAACCCGGTATACATTCGCAAAGATTTGGTGCTACACACTTTGAGTTAGTACAAAATGGTTTACAAGTCGGAATACAGAGTACGTTGTGGGTAGTTACGTAATCTGATGTTTTTGTTGCTGAA
This sequence comes from Druceiella hillmani, assembly GCA_039881145.1. Taxonomy (NCBI): domain Eukaryota; kingdom Metazoa; phylum Arthropoda; class Insecta; order Lepidoptera; family Hepialidae; genus Druceiella; species Druceiella hillmani. The sequence goes on along the minus strand of JAYKKI010000016.1, from coordinate 24,515,034 downwards.
AGAAAAATTATATTTTAAGTAATATTTTAAAAATGGAATAACGCATAAGGTTTTTTCTTGGCAAATTTGCATGGTTTTTAAACATTCTCGACGTATCTGATTTTAATTATCATTATCTTTTTATTTGCTTACGTTGTATTCTCAAATTTTTATTTCATGCTGGCGACAAATACCCGCTTCGCTGGTTTTTTTGGTCATTCGTTTATTCATATCTCACACATTTTTTGTATAAAAACGTGTGTTAAAAACTTTTCTTTTTTATTCCTTTCTTATATTTTATACTTAAAAATCTTAAAAACTAAGTATACAAACTATGAGTAATTATATATATATTTATATATATATATATATATATATATATATATATATATCTATATATGTATATATATATATATATATATGTGTATATGTAAATATATATATATATATATATATATATATATATATATATATATATATATATATATATATATATAGGCACACACGCGGCCAATTTTATATAATATATATAGATAAGGCTAATATGTGCTATGTACATATATAATTTATACTTGAGGAATGAAAACTTAAATGAACCTGAAAGTTCGTATCCCTCTTCACATTCGCATGTATCAGGTAACGTACAACTGCCGTTTCCACAGCTGATGGCACAATGCGGTGAGCAGATCTTCGATGAGTTCTGATTAAATCTGTGGTGATGCATAAATTTTAAATATAAAGTTAAATTATTAAGAATATTCGTACAAAGTTACTGGCTCAAAATAAATTAATTGGTTACATTCAATAGGCTTCTTTGATCAAATTTCTTTAATCTCAAAATAATTTTCATACCACGAAGTATTTTTAGTTCAATTTCAGTATAAATACTGGACCATCTTCTGAATAAATTTTTTTAAATTCTGTCCTGAAGATATATTGATATGCGAATAAATACGATACATCTGCATCCACCTGCAAGTGTACGCGTAGGTACCCGCACGCTTTCTTGTTGCGCACGCACCCAGACATGCGCGTGAACGTTTATAAAGGAGTATTGCAATACATTCAATGCATGTGGAAAAGCTGCTAGTCATGTTTCTATATCATATATATATATATATATATATATATATATATATATATATATATATATATAAGGTTGGCAACTTATAAACCCGCCATCTCTGTACACAAACTTTTCAACGTTTTATATGAAGTCAAGAAAATCAATCGTTAATTGCATAAGCACCGCCGGTATCTAACACTTGTAACCAACGTACAAGCAGAGCTAAAGTTCCGTCGTTGTAGGAATCTTTGCGTCTTTGAATGAAAAACCAATGAAGTTCGAATTTAACGTGACTTTCGTCTTTAAATTTTCTATCACGTAAATTATTAGGTAGAGAACGAAACAGTTGGTAATTAGATTGAGAAAGATGTGAAGAGTGAGGTGGGTTAAGTAGTATACTCCATCTAAGTGAAAGTAGTTTTTCACGCATTACTGTTGCTACGTGGAATCGTACATCGTCATGTAAAAATAAACTCTGCTTTTAATTTGACTGAAGTTTAGCGGTGACTGCTCAATTGTTCACAATAAATCATAGCTGTAATTGTACTGTTATATTAAAAGAGTTCCCAAGGAATAACTCAATGAATAATTCCATTTATACCCCACCGTGCACCCAAAAGTATCTTTTCTCCAATATTATATATTGGTCTAGGTACACCTTTTTCGCCAGCTTCTAGCCACTGTCGTTTACGCTAAAAATTAACATAAGCCACCGAATGTTCATCTCCTATCACCAATTACTTTAGCATCTCGTTAGTACTATGGGAACTCAGTAGCTCCAAGCACACATTAGCTCTCTTCTGAAGTTGAAAAGGTGTTAGCTCATGTGGTAGGTCAAACGAACTATTTCCACTTCTTTATCAAAGTATGAAGTTGTTTTTCTATTATAGTATAAAAACATGAAAATAGCTCTGCCAAACAACGCGAACTTAATCTGGAATCTGTTTCAATAAGACTTTTAAATTTTTTTAAATAAATTGAAGGAAGTCGCTTTGGATGAAGTTTATCAGACAAGCTAAAATTCCCTTCTTTGAACCAGTCTTACCAAAATTCTTTCGAGCCAGTGCTTGGCTGTGTCGTAAGAGGGCATACCTTCACCCAACATTGTGTATATATTGTATAATGTTTCGCTGCTTTATCGCCCTAAACGACATTCATGAAGAAAGAGTCGTCTAAGTTCACTTCGAAACACTTAAATTTTTAATTTATTCTTTACTCGCCGATTACTCAATTGCAAACTGAACAGAAGTTCGAATACCGCACTCTTTATATACCCCACAAGAAGTATTCTAGAAGCTTCTATAACATTCCAGAAATCGGTCGAAAATAATGGCGGGCTTATAAGTTGTCAACCCAATACAATCATCAGAATTATGTGGTATATATCACATGTTGTGAATGTTGTTAAAGAATAATATGTATTGAATTCAAAAGGGAAATTATATTTTTTTCATCAAAGAAATAAACTAATTTTTCTATTTAGCTAGTATTTGTACCGATTTTCATGTATTTCTTTATTCTATCATACACCATTTACCAAAATTGTTGTTTATTCAGTCTTCTTAGCAGTAACTTAACTTTAACTGACCTGTATCCAGATATACACTGACATTTGTCCGGCCCTACACAAATCCCATTCTTGCAGCCATCGACACATCTGGGACTGCAAATGTTACTCTCGTTGCCTCGCTCGTAGCCATCATGACATCTGCAGGTGTTAGGCGCTGAGCAATAGCTATTCACACATGGTGGGGTGCAGACAGACTTGCACACTCTTCCATTTCCTTCTGCAGCTGTATGAATAAATTAAACATTTAAAAATTGAGTTCTTCCTTACTTATTTTCAACAAAATACAGAAGTTTAAGACCCAATAAGGGACTGTTTTCAAGCAATCTTCTTTACATTCCTTTATATTCGTTTCTTCATTTCTTTACATGAATATAAAAGACTTTAAAATTTACTTTAATCAAAACGACTCTCTCGAATAATTCAAATTATATAAGTTACATTAAATTATAATAGGATATTCTAAGTTATACAAGTAATCAGAATAGTAGCCACTATTAAACTATAAACGTTTTCGGAATAACCTCCGAATATACCCGTCTTGAAATTTTATTACGCTTTTGCGAGCCTCTCAAAACATTGGAAAAACTGATAGGCTGGAGACTAACTAAAATCACACGTTCATTCCGCACAATGATATGCGCATAATGATATTTTATTATCATAACCGCATACGTTACACTCTAATAAAATAAAATAAATGCAATAGGTAGTACTCACACGTGAGCTATAAAAAAAGTCATAATAAACACGCATATAAAAGATACAATTTTCATGAAGACGAGACAATTACCATGCCTTTTCAAAACTTTTAGTGCGCTAATCACTTATCTATTTAACATAACTTTATTACTTATGCATACTTGAACCTGCAAGGTCATATGTCTTATAACACACATATATATTTACTTAGCCTAATATTTTCTCTAATTACTTCGCGAAACTCATACAAAGCATGGACCAACTTTAACTATTCATAACAGCATGTGACATTTCATTAATCGCATATGAATTTCGATATTCAAATTTACTTATAGTATTGATTACATTTTGTATTTGTAATAATTTTCTTCCCTAATAAAATAAGTGGCTTGGCATCTAATAAGACAATTTTATGGTGATCGCAGTAAAACGTGAGTCCTATTTCTTCTTTCGATCTTTATCTTTTTAAACTTGTCTTTATTTTACGTATGAATGAATAAGAACACTTACCTACCAACTCATACCCCTGGTTACAAAGACACTTCTCTGGACTCACGCAAGTTCCATTGGAACAACCGCCAGAGCAGTGCGGAGAACAAGATGATGTGGAGTTGATGTCGAATCTAAAAATGAATGAAAACTGCGTATTAAATAAAGCACCGTATTGTTATATCCATACAATAACATAACTTTCTCCTTTGTCTTAGAAAATCTTAATTTCTTATTACACGGTTTGGGTTTTTTTAATAAATTCAATGAAATGATGATAAAGTCCTTCCGCCCATCGTATTTAACAGCTACGTCACACTTAAATTCTTCAATATCAATAAGTAATCCATAATTCACAAATCATTCTATTATTTAATAGCATACAGTCCGTCTATCCTCTTTTTACTTGTTTAAATTTTTTTTTTCATTTCTAAAAATATTTTTATAGAAAAGAATATAAAAAATTATATAAAAAATATAAATTATATACATTATGTATAAAAGTATATAATAACGTATTATTTTAACTAATATATATTTATCTTATTAACTTTATTATCTATTAGGGACCTCTGAGTGTAAAGGCCTTTTCTTCCACGATATTCGGTCCTTGGTATATTTTATCTAGTGTTGTTCAGCTATTTTTATTAAATCATCTGTCCATTTCTATAGCGATTTTCTTACTTTCCGTTTGTCGCTTAAGACATTCTAGATTGTCACTATTTTGGGTAATTTTTTATCACTCATCCTTGTCACATATACTGTCCATTTCCATTTCAATCCGTGATAACGCTTTAAGCCATCTAAAATTATTACTTCTTCTCTGATTTCATCCTTCCTTCTTTTATTTATTTTTCAGTTGTTTCAAATTTAATGTGCGCCACTCCATTGCTCTTTGATATTTTGATAATTTATATTAATATAATCTATATAATTTATATTAATATTATCTGCACAACTTTCTTTTTTAATTCGACTATTAAATTCGATTTGAATATATCATCACGAGTATTCCACTTGAGTCTAATTGCTTAATTGTTTTCAGTTTTCATATATGGCTCCGAACTTAGATCCTGCGGAGAGCAAACCGTTCAAAACTTCAATGAAATGCAGTTCTGGTTGAAGATACTTCATATATCATAGACGGTACATAGAATTAATATAGATTTTCCAAAGAAACTCAAAGTCGCCGCCAAACCCATATCGAACCTTGAAAAATTGCTTATAATTATCAAGGGCAAAGGACTCGATTTGTTCCACAAGCCCTTTAGCCAATGCGTTCCAAAGGTTTTCTCCACACTCAAATTTATTCCCATTCCACCGACAACAGACTTTGAGTGCATATAAGTGATAACACCATTGAAGAAATGATGCGCGGATTTCAAATATTAATAAATTTATGAATATTTGCCCTTACTTTGCATCATTTTTAGGTACTGTGTTAAACGTTCCCAAAGTGAATAAATACCAACGTATTTATTTCTTTCACTTGAAATATGCATTTGAGAAATTTATCTAGTATCAATTTTGAGACTAAAATTATTGTAATGTACTTTTTTAAATGGTATGACAGCTTCTGATAGGCTCTGTTTAGGCATTAGATTTTTTCAAGGAGCTTCGTTTAGTGTTACTTCCCTTAGCTGTCATTTTCAAATTTGTTCCAGTAATATATATGTCCTTTTCAAGTGAGTGCACTTCAGTTTGAGTCTGCTTCTAGATCTGGAGAAAAATACTGTAATATCAACACTATTACAACTTACCGAAAACCTTTATTGCACTCGCATTGACCAGGTGCGATGCAATTTCCATTGTGACAGCCGAGCTTACAATTTGGCCTGCAAAAGTACGTGTCTCCAGTTGTAATGTATCCATCAAGACAGGTACAAGTATTTGGTGAAATGCAAACACCGTTCACGCAGGTAGAACTGCATGTGGGTTCGCAACGAAATCTCTCAGTAATGTTATCTAGAAAACGGAAATAACGTTGTGTGTAGTCAGTAACTTTTCATTATTGTGTTTACTTATCTAAATAAATTTTTCAAAGGTAAAATGGCAGTTAAATACTTCCAAATTTCAGTAAGACTAAGAGACAAATTTCATAAATTCTCCTTTTAGGTATTAGGTTTTAACAACATCGATTTTGGTTATTTTAAATAGTCTCTAATTTGCAGTCTCTACATGGCCTCAACTTTTCATTGAAATATAATTAGTCGATAAATAATATAAAACAAATTTCTGAGAAGTATAATGTTTTAATAAATAAAGAAACCCATACTGAGTACAAACATTTAAGATTTTTAAAAAGTCGATTGATAATAGTTTTAGGATGAAAGTAAGAATATAAATCAATCTATGTGCGTAAGATAGCCACCAGATTATAGCTATAATATACTAGCAGTATACTTCTCTTCTAGCTCCAGATTCACAAGTGTCATAATAATTTATTATGCTATAGATAGTAGTGAAAATAAGAGGAGGGGAAAAGAAGGGCACATGGTTATTGTAAATGCATAGAAAAGTGACTGATATAAAATTGAATCGATTTCACTGAATCCTAAAAATAAAATCTGAATATAGATATCAAATATGAGTTTTTTTAATAAAATTATGAACGTATTTTACAGGTTCAATTTTAACACTGCATGTACTGTTTATACTCTAAATTAATATTTATCGTCAGAAAAATTATTTGAACGACTATGATAAATCCTCGTTTCCAGTTAAAATAAAATGATTATATTTTTTTCTTTGAGTTTTATATTATAAACATATAAGTTTTATAGAGTTTTATATTATAAGCATAGAACAAAATAAATAAGCTTCTCTAAGTTTATTTGCTCAACAACAGAGAGGCAGAAGATAGACAAATAATATTTCATCATCGTCATTATTAGCCACTGCTTAACACAGGTTTCGTGTAAGATGACCTGATCATCTGCCTGTCCTACTCTGCATCTTTCGGTATATGGTCGTTATTTGAGAAACATTTTTATCAAATAGTCGCAAGTTCTACGCGCTATATGGCCTGATCTTGTCACATCAGCCTGGCACGGGCTACGTTGGTAATCCTAGTTCTCCTACGGACGTCATCATTATAGTTCATATTTCGGAGAGAAATCCAAAACAATAGCACTTTGCACAACTCGCTGAGTCACTCGGAGTCTTTTCACGCGTCCACATGGTAAGGAACCACGTTTCATTTCTATACATCATCACTGACCATAAACGCTGATTTAAAGACTTTCGTCTGCAAACATGATATATTTTGGATGAAAATATATTGTAAAGTTTGCCGAACGCTGTCCAGCCAAGTTGGACTCTTTAATTAACTTCCTTCTCAAAGTTAGGTTGGCATTTCATGACATTTTGACATTTCGTCCTTAGTACACATAGTGACAATCGATTTTGAGAATAGCTTTCCTAATATATACCGGTATAGGTGCGATATGAATGTTACATATACTTTGAAATATCCATATTAATTTTAAAACCTACTTGTTGAGAAAGTATGCTTAAGCAAGCATCGTGTTAAGGTCATTAGCAGCTCTGACATAAACACTCAGTCAATTTGCTGACGATATATCGTCAGCAAATTGACATTAAATGATGTAATCGCTATAAATGTTAATTCCAAATCCGTTTCAATCCAAGAACTTGAAGATATTTGCCAACGCTTCGGTGAATAGTTTCGGATAGATTAAGTCTCCATGTCTTAAATCTTTGTGTAACTGGATTCGTTTCATACTCTGTTCCTGTAATTGGCCTAACATGGATAAATTTACTATATAAATACTTCAATATTTCAATACATTAGCAGTAAGCCATCGCTTTAATACTGAAGCATGACCCAAATTTCCACTGAATAGGCAACTTTTTCACAGTCCACAAACACTAGATATAACGACCAACTATACTCCTCTACTCCTCAACTATCGCCTTATAGTATTATATTCTCGCGAATCAATTTGTGATGGCTCTCAAAAACGACTTTGAACACTACTCAAAAGAGAGATTTGTTTATAATTCTTAATCAATTATAATTCTTCGTCAATTATTCAGGCGCATCACACTCAAGTTTGAAAGAACCGTCTAAACTGACGTCTCATAAAATATATTCTGAATACTACTAAATCAACTTAGCTCTTGGTCGACCCGCCGAGCTTTTTTTTTATTGTGTTTATAACTTTTCGACCTCCCTCAAGATCTTGACAAAAATATCTCGCCATTATTAGTCTTTAGCTTTGTCCAATGGAGATACTTTGGAGCCTTTATTTCGCTCAATCAATTATTTAATACATTTCATGTTAAAGGCATAAATTTCGCGTAGTAAAGACTTGGAGATTTGCTTTTTTATATTCTTATAATATCATGTGTCAGCTGGAGACAGCAACTTTTTTCTTTGTGTTTTGCTATGAATTCAAAAGGTTGATCTGAGAGATTCTTGGTTCTTTTGGCAGTATGAGTTTTATAGAACTTAAAACGCACTGTACAAAAATTTTCACTAACCTGATCATTCGCTCCACTGTCAAATCGTCCCTTATCTTGTACTTGTCTAGACATTTCTAACGATTGGAAAGTTCAAATAGCGTAGTTTTGAATGGTGGCGGATGCTTGACAGAGTAGCTCTTACAATTCTGTTATCACTTCAATTTTTACCTTGTAGATTACAGAAACGCCATTAAATACACGTCCTTTGGTCGTCACTATGAAGTCTATCTTGTTTTTAGATGCATTAACCCAGGTCCATTTTCTCATAGTCTACTTGTTGAAGAAGGAGTTCATCATAAAGAGGCATTTCTTCAAAAAGTCAGCCAATTGTTGGTCTCAAGTTTTCCGCTGCTCAAAACCAAATTGCCCCCTCTCACAGCTCGTCATTGCTCCTTGTACCTAATTTCGCTTTGAAGTCTCCCATGATAACAATATAATAGACTTTGAGATATTTAAAGCTTTTGATATGTCCCAAATATCGGTACGTGTACAAGTATGTCCATTATGCGTAATTAAGCACTCTCGCCGAAACACTTCCAAATTTCACTATCTGTTTATAAGAAACTTTCGGACAATAAACTCGACACCACTTCGAGACTGTTGGTCACCCTCTCGATAATAGAAACAGAAGACTACCTCAACCTCTCCTGTACTTTTTATTATTCAATAATGGCCCATCGTATCTGATTCAGTTCCTCTTCTGACTTCGTTATTTTCTTGTTAGTCCTCAGTGTACCTGTGTTATAGATCACTACGTCCAGTTGTCAGTGTGGATACATGGATCTCTGCCAGAGATTCTTAGCACCTTCTGTATCGCCGTTAGCATTTCTGCAATCTAAACCATTCCCAGGAGAACTGCTAGCTTTTGAGGGCCATTATTTACTTGTGCCTATCAATGTAGGGAGATTACCTTAATAACGACACTTGGCAGGCGGATTGGCAATCGCAGATGGTTTAATATCTTAGTCACCTCATACGACACCCATGGTAAGAGATGGGGTAATCCTATTCTGAGACGAAAATTTTCCCATAGGGGATAACATTTATGATAAAAATTTATTAAATATGGGTAGATCTCGAACTTCGCGTATTCATGGGAACATAGCATTTCTATTAAACTATCTGAAAACATTAAAATTATTTTTGCCATGTAAATATAATGCATTATTTTTTAGCATATGTATATATATATATATATATATATATATATATATTTCACCGGCGTAAATATATCGTGAATTTCTCAAAAGCTATGAGGTTTAGGACAATTATTATAGTATTCCAGTAAACCTTAGCTACACTGTTGCGAGATGGGTTCCATCCATATTTTTATAGCACTTTCAACAATATTTATAGACACATCTTGCATAAAATTCGTATCAAATGAAAAAAAATAGCTTTGGAAACTTATAGGGATATAAATAATAGGACTTACTCTTTAAATTAATATTTCACACGATTGAAATAAAAAAATATTTTTATTAAGTCTGAAATTCGTAAGTAAATTTTGCAAATTTCAACGCTCTGAATCTCATCCAAAGGTTCTTAGAAAAGCAACTATATCCGTCGGATGTAAGATTGACAGGAGTAATAAATGTATAAAGGATCCATTTTGCAGAACCATGGTGGTGCAGAGCCATAAAAATTATGAATATAATTTCTTATATGCACAATGTAAAAAACAAATGTATGAATATGTTTATAGTAGTTTACATACGTACTTGAATTTATTTGCACATCACTTTAAATTTACCCATTAATCTTGTCTTGCCATTCTCTATTCATTCCACCTTTTCAAGAAACAATGTGAGAGGTACATATAATTTCGATAAACCTTTAATTTTATTTCTGTTTTACAGTAAATAACACATTTTTAAGGAATTTTGGCATACTATAGACGAAGTTGCTTTTTTTTCGTTTTAACTCATTTTATCTTATTTCTTATGATTAGAAATAATTGCGTATTAGTATATAATTGCTACACACAATATGTCTTGGACTCCCCAACGCATTAACGAGACCATCAATAAAGAAATCAGCCTCCATAATAGACTGCCATAGATAATTATCCGAAGGATTATCAGAAACTTTGTCCACATTATCAAAACAAAAAACATAACAACTTAGAACGAAACACTCTGCTAGGATGGGTGGAGGGCACAACACCTCGTGGCCGAAACTGGTTCGTTATACCATTCAGATCACAAGCACTCAGCAAATTAATAATTAATTATAATTATTATTATTAAGATGCCGTAAAATTAGTGCAAGGTCGCTAGAACTAGCACCAAATAATTTAAATGAAAACAACGCATTTTGTTATGGGTCAAGATACTTAGAACGATTACTACGAATTAACGAACTTTAGAGCGATTAAAGAATAAAACAAGAAAAGATTAAAAATACCTAGTAGTCTTTATCATTTTGATTAAACACGCACTTTATTACTTTTCTCTTACATCAAAAATTAAATTTGAACCACACTTACCTTTGAAAAGTTTATACCCTTCTTCGCACCGGCACACGTCGGGCTTTATGCAGGTTCCTCCCTCGCATCCGTTAATACAGTGCGGCGAACAAATCGTTATCGAATTATTATCGAATCTAAAGATATGCACATATACCATAATGAGATCGACAAAATTTAAAGAGTACAATAAGAAAAATATATTTATTTTGTTTTCAGACTTTTACGTATAAATTCAGACTTTACCGTAAATATTCATGCATAGACATACTCATTTCTACGTGTCGTCAAATTTGTTAAATAAATTATGTGGGAGATATTTGAAAATATTTCATGGAACTAAACTATTAAAAAAACTTACAAAATTCGCAAATATTACATGACATTAAGGAATTCGAAAACATTCTTAAGGAGCGAGCTGTTGATATCAATTTTTTGCAGTTTTAACAAGGAAACACTTTTCATAGAAGCCATAGTCAATATGTGTAGATAAGACAATTAATTTTAAAAATTAATTAAATAAGTTTTTGGAGTCTAGCCCTAGACCAGGAATAAGAAAGTAACTGAATCTACTTTGGAAATATGGGATAATTTGTATAATAATAATTACTATAAAAACGTAAATGTGTGCATTAAATCCATTATTATTCAACTAAATATTCTAATATATAATTTCATAGTCCTGTGCTGAGGGACCAAATTTAAAAGGAAGAATTTTAAGGATTCATTCTAATTTCTTAACAGGATTTTCAATAATATCGGTTTGGCTATGGAGATACATACATTTCGATGGTTAAGCTAAGGCAAATGTAATGTTTAATAGAGGTGATCTTTAGTTTTAATAGCTAGATTAAAACTAAAGATCGCCTAAAGATTTTTAAGACGCTTGATATGATGTATTTTGCTATGGATACACTAACTAATATACGAAATTTTCCGGTCTACGACATGCGAATCGGAGATCATTTATTGTTCTTCAAGTGTAGCAGTCATATATTGAATCCACTGTCGGTTGAAAACATAATTTTATTATACTTTTAAAAGTTAAATAACAATAGGTTTCATAAAGGAACATTACATTTAGGGTAATAAATAAATTGCGCCTATAAAATATCCACATGCTAATAATAAACACTTAATTTGCTCAAAGCGGCCTCATTAATTTGACCATCCACTATACTATTACCAACGCGTTCATCAGCTAGTGTGCCCTACTAGCTGATAGATTGACCTACACATAATACACTCATATCTGAAGACTGAAACTTTAAACAAGTCTGAAGAATATCAAATTCCCTGTGCTTGAATTTATTCGAGAACGAAATCAAGAAATCCTAGTCTAGCGATTTGCATGTAATTTATGACTAAGCACATAAAGGTTTAATTAAAGCCACACTTTCATTTAAATAGTTTAAGTACTACTACCAGTTTTGAAATTAAACTGAAGTGGATTTTGCAAACATTAAGAAACTGAACAAGCTAAGGGCTATACGTTTAAAAACATAAATGATAACGTATAATTTAAATAAAGCTCATTTTTTATAAGAAAAGAAATCAAAATCTATATTTTGGGCAGAATCAAATGCCACAATACCGTTTTTTTTCCAACTTCTGTGAATTAATTTATTTACCATATGACACATATGTATGGTATAGTGTGCATGCTAAAAGAGAAAAGAAAAAAATATGTACGCAAAACTAAAAAATATGTACGCAATACTAAAAATATATACGTAATACTAAAAAAATACAAATAGGATTAACTACTTTTACACAAGCAGAACTTCTATACTAACTGTCGCATCACGACATATTTACTGACTATAGACTAGTCAATATTTACTGTTAGATATTATTGAGCTTTGTACAATAAAAAGAAAATCAAAGTAATCTTAAAAAATAAGTGTTGATTTACAGTGCAATAGTTCATCATCATAGTGTAATAGTTCATTGTTATATAGTATAGCTGTCGGTAACTGACTATTAACACAAGGAAGTAAACGATGCCATTATTTCTTGTTATCGTGTCTTATTTACATTACTTTTAACTTTGTAAAGAGATAGAACTAAATGAAAATTGTATATTACCTTAAAGATTATTTGTTTAATTTTCAAGTAACGATTTGATCAATGTATTCAACGATATGATCTTTCCTAAAACAATTTATAAAATGAAATTATCTTCAATTGATTCGAAAAAAGGACGATAGTTGCCTCAAACATATGAATAATGTAATAAGTCTGTAGGAATATTCTCTATTTATAGAAGCTTCGAGATATTGGCACTTTAATGTAAGCACAGCTCAATCAACCTTCGCACAAACGACAAAATATTTCCCTACAATTAGAGTACAATTTTGTCTTTTATCCATGGTTACATATAGGTGTTTGTCCTCAAAAATAATCCATAATGATTAATACCAAAAACGTGCGACAAAGTTGAAAATACATAGTCATGATTATGATATGGTAAAATTATTTGTCCGCATAGACAGGAGGAAAAATCATTTTACCGCATCACCTAACTTTTCGGTTGCTTGTAAATGACTTATTGGGATTTTATTCAAATAAAAATGCTATTTTGTCCCTTTACCTGTATCCAGGGTGGCACTCGCACTTTTCTGGTGCCATGCAGAAAGCGTTCTTACATCCAGAAGTACAAATGGGCTCATAGACGTGTCCCTGTTCAGTGAGTGCATGTCCATCATGACAGGAACATGTATTAGGAGCTACACATACGCTGTTTACACAAGCTGGCGTGCAAGTAGGTATGCACTTCAGCCTATTCGATTCTGTAAATAAAAATCAACAATATCAATTCTTTAAAAGAATCAAGAAAGGTGCTCACTAATGTGAAAAAATTAAACAGATTTTTAGAAAATGAATGTTGCATAGGATAAAATAATTTGATAGAAAGAGTAAATTAACAACTCTTTCATTTAGTACATAATGAATAATAAATGTAGTGACATTGCGTCTGCAAACTGATTGAAATACCAAATAAAGTATGAGATCAAAATCAACAAACTTAATTATTACAACATTAACTACGACAATTTAAATACAAAGGAATTAATAGTGAAATTTTAAATAAAATTGGATTTTCTGAATTCCCTGTTAAGATTCGAGCAACCCAATGAGAAATGGCGTCATTGGATAAAGGTATAAATAAGTTTATTTATTTACCTTTTACAAGTTTGTATCCTGTTCCACATAGACAAACGTCTGGCTTCACGCAATTTCCCCCCGCACATCCGTTCGCACAGTGCGCCGAACAGGACGTAGTTGAACTGGTGTCAAATCTAAAAATAAAAAAAAATGTTATGCTCTGTAATTTGTACGGACTCCATTTGAGATGAAGATTTAAAACTAATCTAAATATTTTGGTGCAGAACGAACATAAGGAACCCACTTTATGTAACCAATGACATCTTATAATATATCAAGTCCTCTACGAAAAATAAAATGTTTATCCCGAAAAGTAGTTAAAAAGGAAACAAATCAAGGCAGTTGAAGAAATAATTTCGGTCAATTCTTAACCCCTAGAGCATGGTAAATTTTGAGGAACCTAGGGCAGCACCGCACTAAATGTGTTACAATCCTGATAAATTCATTAATAATCGGGACTATGATTTTTAATGTAAAAGATTTTTTGTTTACTAGATCTGAAACTGAATATAATTTCAGTTATAATTTAGATACTCTCCAGCTCACACTAGCATCAAAATACGTGATCATCCTGACGAACTGTTAAAATCAAGATTTTCTATCAATTTTACTGCATCTGGCTACGAATGGTTCAATAATATAATCAAACTTACTGTTTTTTTCACTTTTTTCTAATTTATTTTCTGGTATATTTTACAATTAAGATACAATATTTTATAAAAGAATGGATTCACAGAAGACTGAAGATTTGTTTAGTTGATGGCCATTAGAAATAAGAATTCTATTCTAGCTATTTTAGTATTCTGTGCCAAAGTTAGTGTTTCTTATTTAACCCATTGTGTATTGCCTAATATCTTTGAATAAATATCACAATTAGCATGCAATTTGGTAAATTTTTTTGGTAAAGGATACCGTGATAATTGCACCAAAATTTCATTATGGTACACAAGAACGAAAACTACATAGGAACAAAAGTTAAATGTGTTGCTGAAAATTAAAATGCAGAATTTTTTCAAATATTTAAAAAAGGTTTTTGAGCCCTATGAAATCCGACAAAGAGGACTTAATCTTTTAATTAATGCTCTACATGACATACAAAATACAAAAAAAATTATAAGACTTTTCAAGATAAAAATGATATGTACATTAAACAAGTTACTTTTGTATGATAAAAATGATTATCATTTGGGCAGTAAAAATTATACACTCTTTCTTTTCCAACAACTTATCCATTTCTGTATTTACCATATAGCACGAGTACATGATGTGATACATACCTTAAAAAAGAAAAGAAGAAAAAAAAAAAGATATATATATAAATATATATATATATATATATACATATATATATATATATATATATATATATATATATATATATATATATATATATATATATATACAGGCTGTCGAGTGGCAGATTTCAAAGTTTAAACAAACATAGTTTCTGAACGCAACACATAGAAGCGCAAGCGGTGCGGATGTTTTAGTAGCCATGGAACAGTGGAGTGGAGAGCACCGCGCTTTTGCCGTCGAGGCGTACATTGCGAGTGGATTTTCGCTGTCTGTAGCACGCCGTCGATTTAATAATCGTTACAGTATTCGTCGATTACGTGATGGACCATCGATCAACCTCATTCAGTCATGGGTAGCAAGGTTCAGAGCTACAGGATCAACATTAAATAGGCCCAGGCCAGGACCTACAACTATTGGTGGCCACGGATGAAAATGTCGAGCGTATTATGGTTTCTGTCGTTGAAAATCCCCGTTTATCACTGCGTACACATTCATCGATATTGGGAATTCCGAAATCAACTTTACAGGTAATAATGCGAAAAAAGCTCAAGTTCCATCCATATAAAATTCAAATTGTTCAAGATTTACACGATTCTGACTCTGAATTAAGAAAAACTTACGCGGAGGTGATGTTGTTGAGATTTCGTACTGCTACCCGGATGGGCAACATATTCTTTAGTGACGAAGCTCACTTTCACATTGGGGGATATGTGAATAAGCAGAACTTTTGTTACTGGGATGTCCACAGCCCAAGACAAATGCATCAAGACCCTTTACATAAGCCTATAGTAACAGTCTGGTGTGCCATGTCTGCATCTGCAATCATAGGCCCTTATTTCTTTGAAAATCAACGTATCCAAACTGTAACTGTGAATTCGGAGAGATATGCCCAGATGTTAAATGACTTTTTCAGAGTAGAACTACAGAATAGTCCATCCTTCAACCAAAACACATGGTTCCAGCAGGACGGGACCACAGCTCATACTGCTAATGTGTCCATGAATGCAGAGTGGCAGTTATTTCCAGAAAAAAACATATCCCGAAATGGTACCGTACCGTGGCCACCTAGGTCACCCGATTTAAGCCCATGTGACTTTTTCTTATGGGGATACTTAAAATCCGTTGTTTACAAAACAAATCCTGTGACACAACTTAAAGAAAATATTTGAGCCGAAGTCAGTTGCTCTGCAAACACGTTTTTGAAAACATGCGTGCTAGACTCGAAGAGTATGTCAGACTCGATGGCCGCCATTTGGAAAACGTGGTTTTTAAAAAATGAAATCCGCATTTGTTGTTATAAAGTTAAAATAAACCTACTTTGTATTAGAGGTGTAGCTTTTTTTACAATTTTTCAAACATTGAAATCTGCCTTTGAAAATAAATTAAAAAACAAGAACTCCAAATAGGATACATCCCGTCGTGAGCCTTGGGTAAAGATTAATGAACTAGAGCAATTGCTATCCGTGACATTATCTCCATGGTTTCATTTCCATTGATGCCATGGTTTCATCTTACGTTGGCTTAATTACAGTTCAGAATAGGTTAAAATACATAGTTGCGATTTTGATATTGTAAAATAATTTGTCCGCACGGACAGGAGGAAAAATCATTTTCCTACATCACCTAACTTTTCGGTTCCTTGTAAACGACTTATTGGGATTTTATTCAAATAAAAAAGCTATTTTGTCCCTGTACCTGTATCCAGGGTGGCACTCGCACTTTTCTGGTGCCGTGCAAAAAGCGTTCTTACATCCAGAAGTACAAATGGGCTCACAGACGTATCCCAGTTCAGTGAGTGCATATCCATCATGACAGGAACATGTATTAGGAGCTGCACATTCGCTATTTACACAAGCTGGCGTGCAAGTATGTATGCACTTCAGCCTATTCGATTCTGTAAATAATTAATCAACAATATCAATCAAATATTTCTTTAAAATAATCAAGAAAGGTGCTCACTCTTGTGAAAAAATGAAAACAGATTTTTAGAAAATGAATGTCGCATAGGATGAAATAATTTGGTAGAAAGAGTAAATTAACAACTCTTTCATTTAGTACATAATGAATAATAAATGTAGTGACGATATGTCTGCAAATTGATTGAAATACCAAACAAAGTATAAGATCAAAATCAACAAACTTAATTCCATTTTGTTAAAATCTATCGTTGGCCACTGAAAATGAAAAAAAGAAAATTGAGACAGGAGGACTGATTCTAGAAATGATTACAACATTAACTACGACAATTTAAATACAAAGGAATTAATAGTGAAATTATAAATAAAATTGGATTTAAGAATTCCCTGTCGTTAAGATTGGAGCAACCCAATGAGAAATGGCGTCATTGGATAAAGGTATAAATAAGTTTATTTATTTACCTTTTACAAGTTTGTATCCTGTTCCACATAGACAAACGTCTGGCTTCACGCAATTTCCCCCCTCACATCCGTTCGCACAGTGCGCCGAACAAGACGTAGTTGAATTGGTGTCGAATCTAAAAATAAAAAAAGTCTAAAAAAAAAACTTCAATTCGAGGTGAAGATTACGATCTAAATATTTTGGTGCAGAATGAACATAAGGAACTCACTTTATGTAAACAATGACATCTTGTATCAAGTCCTCTACGAAAAATAAAATGTTTACCTCAAAAAGTAGTTAGAAAGGATCAAGGCAGTTGAAGAAATAATTTCTGTCAACCCTTACCCCTACAGCATGGGTAAATTTTGAGGAACCTATGTCTAACTCATTCTGATCTCACCATCTACGTATGAATGGGGCTAGACGCCTCGCTATTATTAATAACGTACATGCGCGAGGTATGAGTATATACTCCCATAAGTGGCAATGCAATGAAGAAGGTACAAAAGGTAGTCCGCACTAAATGTGTTATAATCCTGATAAATTTATTAATAATGAGGCTATGATTTTAATGTAAAAAAATGTTTGTTTACTAGATCTGAAACTGAAAATAATTTCGGCTATAATTTAGATACTCTCCAGCTCACACTAGCGTAATAATACCTGATCATCCTGATGAACTGTTAAAATCAAGATTTTCTATCAATTTAACTGCATCTGACCACGAATGGTTCAATAATGTAAGCAAACTTACTGTATTTTTTACTTTTTTCTAATTTACTTTCTGGTATATTTTACAATTAACATATAACATTTTATAAAAGAATGGATTCACAGAAGACTGAAGATTTGTTTAGTTGATGGCCATTAGAAATAAGAATTCTATTCTAGCTATTTTAGTATTCTGTGCCAAAGTTAGTGTTTCTTATTTAACCCATTGTGTATTGGCTAATACCTTTGAATAAATATCACAATTAGCATGCAATTTGATACATTTTTTGGTAAAGAATACCGTGATAATTGCACCAAAATTATGGTACACAAGAACGAAAACTAGATACAAAAAAAAGTTTAATGTGTTCTGAAGATTAAAATGCAGAATTTTTTGAAATATATACATTGATTTCTCATACTATTTACCTTCTTTAAAATACAAAAATTCCAAAGGAAAGCTTATCTGTAAGAAAATACCTAAGATCGTCTTACTCCTCGCTCTTATAATAAAACACCTTAGGATAATGCTTCAGAATATATACTTTGCACGACCGCTTCGTATCTCATTTTCAATTAGCTGCAATACGTGGTCTAGATATAAACACCGTAAAGAATCGTCTGCAGTACAAAACCGTCATTCATATTATACTACAGAACTCTTTCCCCTCAATTCGAAGACATAATCTTACCCTCCCTTTGCCCTGTTTCCTTACGTCTTGTACTGAAATCGAATTTCTACGATAATATATTGATTATTGAACACAAAATACAACGATTTTTGGATGTCGATATCGTCAACACCAAATTTAGGATTATCTATATCTTATTACAATAAAAATTAACATCTCGCCTGAAATTCAAATAAAATGAATAAAATAGGTTTAAAAAAGAGCCCTTTATGAGCCCTATGAAATCCGACAAAGAGAACTTAATCCTTTAATTAATGCTCTACACGAAATACAAAATTTAAAAAAAAATTATAACACTTTTCAAGATAAAAATGATATGTACATTAAACAAGGTACTTTTGTATGATAACAAAATTATTATCATTTGGGCAGTAAAAAGTATACACTCTTTCTTTTCCAACGAATTATTCATTTCTGTATTTACCATATAGTACGTGTACATGATATGATACATACTTTAAGAAGAAATGAAGAAAAAAAAAAGAAAGAAAAATGTATTTATATATATATATATATATATATATATATATATATATATATATATATATATATATCATAAATAAATTAAAAAACAAGAAATCCAAGTAGGATACATCCCGTGGTGAGCCTTGGGTAAAGATTATTGAACTAGAGCAATTGCTATCAGTGACATTATCTCGTGGAGAGTTCCAGGCTCTTATACACATAGTTGTACGAGCAAAATTCCTGTAATTAATTACTTTTGCATCACAACATATTTATTGAATGCAGGCTAACCAATATTTAGTACCAGATCATGTTGAGCCATATTAACATCACAAAAATATCAATGTAATCTTTAAAAATAAAATTTACAGTGTAATGCTTCATCTCCATTGTTACGTAATATTTGCAAACGGTGAATTGCTATATATAATTAGCCATTAATTAGAAATGAAACCATGGTTTCTCCTTAGCTTGGCTTAATTACAGTTCAGACAAGGTATAAGAATTATATTCTAGCTATTTTATAGCACATATACATAGTTATGATTTTGATATTGTAAAATTATTTGTCCGCAAATAAAAAAGCTATTTTGTCCCTGTACCTGTATCCAGGGTGGCACTCGCACTTTGCTGGTGCCATGCAAAAAGCATTCTTACATCCAGAAGTACAAATGGGCTCACAGACGTGTCCCTGTTCAGTGAGTGCATATCCATCATGACAGGAACAAGTATTAGGAGCTACACACATGCTGTTTACACAAGCTGGCATGCAAGTAGGTATGCACTTCAGCCTATTCGATTCTGTAAATAATTAATCAACAATATCAATTCTTTAAAAGAATCAAGAAAGGTGCTAACTGTTGTGAACAAATTAAACAGATTTTTAGAAAATGAATGTTGCATAGGATGAAATAATTTGATAAGCAGAAAGAAGAAGAGCAAATTAACAACTCTTTTATTTGGTACATAATGAATAATAAATATAGTGACAATATGTCTCCAAATTGATTGAAATACCAAAGTAAGAGATCAAAATCAACAAACTTAATTCCGCTTTGTTAAAATCTATCGTTGGCCACTGAAAATGACAAAAAAGGAAATTTGAGACAGGAGGACTGATTCTAGAAATGATTACAACATTAACTACGACAATTTAAATACAAAGGAATTAATAGTGAAATTTTAAATAAAATTGGATTTTCTGAATTCATTCCCTGTCGTTAAGATTCGAGCAACCCAATGAGAAATGGCGTCATTGGATAAAGGTATAAATAAGTTTATTTATTTACCTTTTACAAGTTTGTATCCTGTTCCACATAGACAAATGTCTGGCTTCACGCAATTTCCCCCCTCACATCCGTTCACACAGTACGCCGAACAGGACGTAGTTGAATTGGTGTCGAATCTAAACATGCAAAAGTTATCCTCTATGATTTTTGCAGACTCTATTTGAGCTGAAGGTTGAATACCATTTAACTATTTTAACGCAGAATCCATAAAAGGACGATTACCCATTTATTTTCCATAAATAATGACAATTTCTTGACAATTAAATTCTCGAAAACAAAAGTTTACATGAAAAATATTAAAAAATAATAACTTAAGGTTTACCACTATTGGTGTCGGTGTGGCATATCACATCTAAAAGTATCTGCCGCACTGAATGTATTAACACTCTGACAAATTCTGCAATCATGGGGGCCATGATTTCCAGCGACTAGCATTAAAAAAAATCTGAAACTAAGTATGATTTTGACTGTAATTTAGATATTCCCCAGTAATACTTACCAAAGGATAATCCTGATTTAAAAATGAAGAAATACTTATCAATTTCATTAGATCTGGCCACTATTGGTTCGGTTAAATCTAAATTTAAATTATACATTTATACATATGTTTGAATATATTTTATAATTAGCATTTTAACGTATTATAAAAGTATTATATTAAGTTTGCAGAATACAAAAGAAATTTCGTTTTAATTATTGCCTTTAATAACAAGGGGCATGTTTTTTTAGCAGTTAGGTATTGACCTCGAAATTAGGAATCCTTTTCATTTAATCAAAACTTTCAAATAAAACCAATAAACACAATATACAATTTTATATATAAAGATAATATAATTTATGAAACATATCGTGATATTGCGCTGCTGTACCAACTAAAATATGTAAAAGCGAATAATAGTAGAAATCAAAAAAATAAAAATGTGTTTCATCAAAGATTACGGTTACTACCTTGAGTCAAAGTCTACTGGTTTTAGGATTATGAACTCGAATTTCACGATCTTATTGAGATTCCAGATGAGCGCATCTGTATCTTTTGCAATTAATCGTCGCTCTATTCGTTTTCCAGTAATGAATTCGAAATTTACAATATTTTTGGGATGTAAGACGGCCACCCCTATATCGCTCGCAATAAATCGTCACTATATTCTATTTCGATTAGGTTTAGAGCACAGAATTAGAATTTCACAATGCTTTTGACTTCCAATATGGCGACATTTAAATATCTTGCAATACACAACACGGACAGATTACTTACCACTTAGCGTATATTATATATGTAGATATTACATATGTAGATTTATTATATATGTAGATTCGTGGTGGCGGACCACGAATATTGAATGCTTTGTGAAATTCGGATTCAGAACTCTAAAATTAGTGGAAAAGTAGCGCTTTATTGTGCATGAAAATTAGTCGAAAACGAATATAACGATGATTTAGTGAAAATGAAAGATTCCACTATTTTAAAATTCAAAACATTGTAGAATTCGAAATTAAAACAATAAGATTAGACCAAAAATAAAATAATGGCGATTTACAACAAATGACAGATGAACTTATCTTAAATCTGAAAAAAGTCGCGGAATTACGATTTACCCTAAAATTAGTCGAAAAATATGAAAAAAACGACTTAATGTGATTGACAGATGCCATCCTCTTAAATCTCAAAAAACATTTTTAGTTCTAATTCATCAATCTAAAATGTATTTAAAACGAATATAGTAACAATTTAATAGTATTGGCAGATGGCGCCATCTTGAAAACACTGAGATTTGAATTCAGTGCACCAATATAAATCGAAAATGAATATAATGGTGATTTATAATGAGCAACAGAGGCCGCCATCTAGAACCTCAAAAATATTGCGAAATTCGAATTCAACGTCCTAACGTAAGTCGAAAAAGAAGATGGTAAGTATTTAATGTGATTGATAAATGCACCCATCTTCAATCTGAAAAAAATATGAAAAGTTATTTGACGTTCTAAAATTAGTCGAAAACGAATATAGCTGCGACTTATTGCAAATAACTTAGGCCTCCAGCTTGCCACTTAAAAGCATCATGAAATTCTAATACCCTAAAATTAGTATAAAACAAATATAATGACGATTAATTGTAATAGATAGAGATGCCACCATTTTGTATTTAGAAAATATTTCGGAATTCAAATTCGGTACTATAAAGTTATTAGAAGTCGAATGTTCACAATATTCGACTTCGGACTTGAACAAATGGCAGGTGCTGGTATTTCAAATCTCAAAAATATTGCGAAATTAAAATCCAGCGCTCTAAAATAATCGAAAGCGAAAATAGAACCGATTTAGTATGCCTATTAGACGTCGCCATTTCGAACCTTAAAAACACTGCTAAATTCAAATTCAGTATCCTGACATTCTCAAAAATATTGTGAAAATATTGGTGGGGTGAGGGTGCTAAATAATAAATAATTTGACTAATTTTAGGGTGCTAAATTAGGATTAATTAAAATTAGTCAAAAACGAGTATAGTGGTAATTTATTGCAAAAAATATATTGTAATTAAAATTTAAATAACGATGAAATAAATACGTTTTTAATTTAATGCTGAGGTTTGAACTTTTACAAACAATTGTTTATAAACTTAATAAGTAGAAGTAGAGATTAGTGAGCTCCAAAAATTAATAACTTTTGGGATTCTCGATGCCTAATATAGTAAGATGCGTAAAATTTCGAATTCTTTGAACCTTATTATACCAGAAAAATATTAGCTCTGGATTTCGATTATTACTTACAGCGTTAATAAACAGCGTTAAAAATGGCTGGATATGGTGTATGTAAATAGGGCAAGGTATCGCACAATGTATTTTAACAGAGACTATAAATAGTGGATGAATGAACCTATAAGGTTGCAAATTTTGCAATTAACTAAACAATTTTTTATTTACCTGTAACCAAGATTGCACTCGCATTGCTCGGGACCAATACAAACTGCATTTTTACAACTGAAAGTACACACAGGCTTACAAAGGTACTTCTTCTCAGTAGACTCATATCCTTCAGCGCACGAGCACGTGTTAGGGGCCACACAGACACTATTTGTACAGTCCGGTGTGCAAGTTGGTTTGCACTTATATTTATTAGATTCTGTTAGCAAACAATTAATAATTAAGAAAAAGGTTCTCATTTTACAACGCCATTTGGATATTTCAATTAAACACATATTTTGAAACGGACCTAATTTTAATAAATACTAATCCGAACTATAGAAAACAACTTCCGATTAAACAGAAGAAACTAAAGTATTAAAGTATTCGAATATTTGATTACCACAAGTTAAAATAGAGAAATGTACTTACCTGATAAAAGTTTATATCCAGTTTTACATTGACATTCTCCCGGCTTCACGCAAGTTCCTCCCTCGCATCCATCAGGACATTGTGGCGTACAATTCTTTGTTGTGTTTGCTTCTAATCTGTTTGATAAGAAAAACAAATGCGTTTAAACCTTAGCATCCATCGCCAACATTTTTTTCATTAAAAAACTAACCCAAAATTATACATACTTACGTCTATGAATATATTCTATCTCTCATCAATTGCAGTTTCAGAAAAATATTACCATAACCTAAACAGTGTATTTGATTATTCTAGAATGATATCTAAATTAATATTAACATTAACCAGAAATAAATTAGCATACACCTATTCTAAGAAAACATCTTTCAATATATGAAATTATATCTTCAATATCTATGACTACTCACTGACAATATGAAAGATATTTCATCACGATGATGAAAGTAATACAACAGCATCAAGTAAAGGAAGAAGGGAATCTTCAAATTAAATTTTAGTGGACAGGGACGAATCAGATGGGTGTGTGTATGTATGTACGTACGTAAGACGTAGTTCAAATACGAATAAAATCTCAAAAGGATATCCAATCGACTACCGACTTTTATTTGATAGTACTCAGCAGAGAGAATAAAACAATAAGTTTTTGAGCTCGGAATTCAGCTCTCAAATTGTGCAATCGAAAATTTGAAACTTATGTCCTACAAAAGGCTTTTGGCTGAAGTCGACAGAGCAATTTCGGAATGTTGGCCAAAACCTAATTTTTTTCCATACAGAAGAAAGTAACTCACAGACCACGCGTGTGCAGCCATTGATCTAAATATCAAGATACAATCTATTCGAAAATAACAACGCCGGTTAATGTGCGCCATTTATTGCAATTAAGCGAAACTACTTTGTCGGTCACGTACCGACTGCATGCGACCGTAGACGTAATTGTTGTCTTATTTTATTGTTTTTAACTGAATTAATGATAATTTTAACTGAATAATGCTTAAATAGCTTGAAATTTATGCAAAGTAATGAATTCTTTTTATATATTAAAGGCAATCACTCACACGCACACACACATGTATGTGTGTATGTGTACATGTATATATCTATATATATATATATATATATATATATATATATATATATATATATACATACAGTAGCATGCTTAAATTTGTTGAATATTTTCAGGATAAACATACTCACGAGAATCGAAATATCAACTGAAATGAAACGCTGTTAATTTCGCCAATTAGCACCGTTTCTAGTGGTATATTTTTCCGTTGCTATGGACCTGCCCTTACGAAGTAATATAAGTCTATGTGTGTAGTAGAGAAAGATAAATATTGCTTTAATGCTATTGAAAGTATCACGTTGTTTCAACAGTAAGATTTTAATGGTTATTATTGTCCATTATAATATAGTTATAACTCGAATAAGTCTGTTGATACGAAATCATTCAACAATACGTGACTTAATATTAAGTGTGACTGTGGAATAATTTACTAGCGTAATTCATGCATTGCCTCATTTAAATAAAAGTTTTGTTTTGGGGAAATTTTCACCAAACTATCTGTCTATCTGTCCGTTCGAATAGCTGCATAGTTTCTACGATTTTGGATTTAGGAGCGTAAAATTTAGCTTTTTAATTTATCAAAAATTTTCAAAATATATTTTAATGTACGCTTAAAGATTTTTTTATTTACGCTATATTAAAATGCACTAACTACATTTTTCTAATTTCACATATTTCATTTAAAAAATCAGCATAATATTTAGAAGAAATCGTATTTTTTTTAATTTTCTGTAATAACTGTCCAATTCGCATCTCAAAAATATATTGACATGAGGTTTCTGGACAACTGTCAAACCTTAATCTTCTTAGCTATAAAATTATATTCCAATGATTTATTTACTTCCTGAGCCCCATTGCCAAATTTAAACCTCATCAAAAGTGACAATTCTATCAACAATTTTTTTCTTTCTTGTCTCAGTTTTAGTTATCTGCAAACATCTATCTTTCCTTCTAAGAATCACATTTAAAGGACACACCGTGCTCCACTTGTACCATTCTCAAACAGTCGTGCATCATTTTATTCGCTTGTCTGCCAGTTTGAGTCGAAACTATCACCTTCGAAGCTATTACGGCTTTGTTTTTATTATTCTGGCCAAATTCTGAACGTCTCTTTTGTGAAAAATTTAACACCGCAGTCATCGACCATCCAATGTATATTTAATAAATCAAAGCGAAACAAATTAAACATTAAAATAAATATAGATAGTTCTAATAAAATCAAAATAAATGATCACATACCCTAAGCATATATATTACATAGAAATTATAAATAATGTAAATAAATAAATTCAGCCTCTCCGATACATCGCGACATATTGGTTAATTCTTCAACCCCTAATTGCAATCAAAGATACTTCGCCAGCACATCGCGACATATTGGTTAATTCTTCAACCCCTAATTGCAATCAAAGATACTTCGCCGGCACATCGTGACATATTGGTTAAATCTTCAACCCCTAATTACAATCAAAGATATTTTGTCGGCACATCGCGACATATTAGTTAAATCTGCGACCGATAATTACAATTAAGCGCATTTATATTTCGGGTTATAAAGTTTCAAAACGAAACAAAAGATATTCCTAACATAGAATTAGATGGTATTTTATCAATTAATGAAACTATTAATTATTCTATGAGAATGAAGTGAAAATTAGATACAACTTGATTACCTATAACCAGTATCACAAACGCATCTCTCTGGTCCTATACAGGCACCATTGGGACAACCTCCAGTACACACGGGCTGACACATTTCTTTACTGTCGATGCCGTTTGGTTCATATCCGTTGTCACACAGACACTTATTGGGTTTTATACAGACACCGCTACCACACTTGGGCTGACACTCCGGTTCACATCTCGCTTTGTTAAATACTGCGAAATAATTAGTCATTTAAACTTAAGGGCGGACTTAGTAAAATGTAAAAAAATTAGTATAAACTTTAAACTGACTTTCGGAAAAAGCAACTATACAGTAGAAAGTAACATACAGTTACTTTTACAGAGTACGGTGGTTGTTGACCCATTTCTTTCAGATTCTGTGAATCGTAATAACAAGGAGGTTGGTTATATACGTGACCTTCCAGAGAAGTTAAACTTTATACCTGAAAAAATATTTCCTAATTGTGGTTCAGTTGAAAAAAAAATCATTAACATCCTTCAGTATACATCATTTTTATTTTAAAGTAAGACGGTAAATGACGTTGTAAGGTTTTTTATGACAATTTCGGAATGTCTTTTCACTTTGTTACTGGGTAAGGATAAAGAGTTAACCCATTTTTGTGAGGTTGTTTCGAAATACTCATATCGTTTACAGGAAGTTGTCATTTTTCTTTAAACTATAGTAATGCCAGTTTTGATTGTCGCCTTTAAAATATTTACTGTGGCAAAATTTGGAGTTCCCTCATTATGTTAAGGAGCTTTCTTATATATGATTATCATACTATTTGATTTCTTGATTGGATTATTAAAAAATGCAACCAAAGGATTTAAAATTTTTGTAGAATTTTAAAAGTACGAAAATTTTAATTTGCGTTTCGTAAAGTTTCGAAGCAGCCAACAATCCTATTGCCTTATAAATCCTGTCTTCATCTACTATAGGTGGTTACTTACTAAACCTTTCTAACCAAGTCATTAAATTTTTATCTTAAACATAGAGATCTGGCACCCAGATAAGGCGAATTATACTACTAAAATTTTTTTCATGTATAAAAAAATCCGGCAGTAGTTAAAATGTTTAAGATTATCTTTATAAAATGAATAATCGTTAAAATTTGACTTCAAGTTTTTATAAATAAACAAAAAAGAAAGAGGCAATTTCTTTTTAAATCGTCATTCTAAATATAAAAAAGCAAAACAATAGTTACAATGGTACATTAACTAAAAAATTCTACAATAGAAATATATTACATAATTATTTTTAAAATGATGTTAAAATGCAAACGACCTTTACAATTAAATTCATTTATAATAAATATATTTAGGCAGGCAGGTATTATTTCTCTAGATTAAACAGTTCTATAATATTTCATGTATTAGAACCATCATGAAAAACTTTACTGAAATAGAAGCATTGTAGACATAAACTCTACTTAAATTATGTAAAACAAATAAAAAAAGTTAAGATTCTATATTTGTTTAAATCGATTATATTATTTTTATTAAACGTTTCTTGCTGAAAGGAAAAAATGACTCGCGCAAGAAAGAACGTTATAGCTCACTTTTTGGTGATTTTGATTTACAATTATATTCTTGTTGTACACTTTATAGTAACAATAGATCGAGAATACAAATCCACTACAAACATGCCCTCAAATATATCCAGGATATTTTTTATGATATTTGCACAAAGAAGATGTAGTTTTTTTCCTTAGTTAAATGAAAATAAGTTGATGTTAACAATTATCTGTGACAATTATAGCTGTAACAAATATCAAAAGTACCAACGACACCGTATCTTATACATCAGATATGGCTATTTATGAATCGTATAAGGGGCTATTGATTTTGAAATTCAGTCGCGAAGGAGACTTAAGTCAACTTTATCGGCTGCGCATTTTTGGCAAAACCTGATGCCAAATAAATGCGTATACAAAAATGGATACAGGAAAATATAAATATTTTGAGACACTTACGTAAATCGAGTCTATATCCCTCGTCGCATTGGCATTTGTCTGGACCGACGCACTTGCCTCCATCGCAGCCATTCGGACAGAGCAGGGTACATGTGTTAGTTTCCTTATCCATTCTAAAATATTTGAAAGACGCATCGTGTAAAACATAATGTTTATATTGTATGATACGTCGCGCTGACTATATGCATGATGCAATAAATGGAGCAGAAAAATATCAAGGCCGGAGTCGTCTCGCAACATCTGTTATGCAGACGAAAGAAACTTAGACTATAATTCTATAAAAATACAATATATTTTTAATGAGTATATAAATTGGATAAACGAACCAGCTGATCTTATTTCACGAATACTGTAGACTAAGCAGACAGATTTCGTCGCAAAAAACTTATTACCAGACTCTAAAACTTATTGCTCAGGCTCCATTGAAGTACTAATTTGATACCAGTTATCTTGCCATTATTTTAAACTCATTGGTTTATTCTATTGAAGGTAGAAATTCAATGAAAATTTTGAGAGGAAAAAATAGAAATTAATAATAAAGACAAGCAGATTATTTTGTTATACAAATACTTTACTACGCATATTATTAAATACGTATTTCAACGATTCTCGCAATTCAACATCCCATTACCCATCAACGAAAAACAATTTATGGGTTATAACGTGATAATTTTGTTGTTACGTAGTGAAACAAGGAATTTTATCATGTTCGTAATGTGTAGCATAATATTTTCTCAAAACGTGAAGATTTGTAAAAAAGAATTTGTATGTGATTAATTTTTAAGGTTCTAAAACTCTATTACGTGTTCCCATAATAAGAAAAAACTGAACATTCTTCATTTTCCAATTCCTAATATGTAGCAGGGAATAAAGATTTAGTCAATTAGTAATAGCTCTTTACAATCTGAAATTCTTTTAAAATTTTCGTAGGTTTATTTCAATATATTCACGTCGGCTCCTCCCTATTTGCCGATTTATTTACCACAAGCAGTTGGACAGTATGGAAAATAATATATTAAAGCCTACAATTTGAAAAGATTGAGTATTTTTAGCTTATAATCATTATCCCTAACTCTGTCAAAGGAATTTCCACACGAATCATACTGAATCAGGCCAACAATATAAAAATAAGAAATGTCATTTTCACTGGAGCGTATTCTGTCTCGTTCGCATATTTTTCGAGATCAACTTTTGCTCGCTCAAACATTTCATTACCCTCATCCTACCAATTTATTTAAAATAATGATTTCTTAAAATCTTAAATATTTTATTTTAATTCATATTTAAGGAAAATAGTAATCGGGGAAATATTTTATAAAAAAATCATAAATAGCACATTGCAGGCTCACCTAAAACCCTCATTGCACTCGCAGTGATTTGGGGCTGTACAGTGGCCGTTCTCACAACCACCTCTGCAGAAGGCAACGCAGACATGGCTCAGACCAGCTTTGTCGTAGCCCGGTTGACACCAGCAAGTGTTGACGCCTACGCAGTAGCCATTCTGGCAGGGCGGCTCACAGGCTGGCATGCAGGAGTAACCAGAAGTTTCCGATTCTGTTTGATCGCCAATAAGAGAGAATCGAAATTATAATTTCTTATCTGAGTCAATTAATGAACCAAGATTCTGCGGAACGATTTTTTTATTTTGTATGCTAAAATTAATGGATGGCCATATTTTTAAAAATATTTTCACCACATTTCGCTACTATTATTAACGTAATCTAACCGCCTGGTAACATGCAGGCAGTAGCCTGCAGCCATGTGTGCACCCCGTGATGTTTACACGGACAATTTCGAACCAGTTTTGTTTAATCAAAACCAATAAGGTTTTGCTCAGTCAAACACTGCACTTCACATTTTGCAAATATACATAGCTTTTAATATCCCTAAAACATACATAATATCAAAATTTTAATTTTCAGTGGATTTATAAAGCTGAACTTCAATGCGTAGGTTTATGCATACAAAGTTACGTGTGTCAAATGCTGGCTGTGGGTGTGCAGGCTACATATTTCCAAAACGAATAAAACACACGATGACAAAACACATACGCGAATCGCGTCGAAAACCTGTGCACCATTATTGTTAAATTCACGAATATAATGTTTTTTCATTTTAAATATTAAGTTTTTTTAATATTTTTTTTTAGATTCTTTTATATTTTATTATTATTTTTGTTAAAGTTAAGACATGACACAACTCAGTTTAATATTGTGTAATGACTGAGTTTATGCTATTATTTTGACGGTGAAGCACCACTGCGCACTATTATGTGGATGTCGAAGATTATAATATAGAATGCATATGTGATAAACAATTTCAACGAAATTGGCTTATCAGTTTAAGTTTTAATCATTCAAAATATTTTACTCGATTTTTTAAAAAGTCGCCAAGTTGAAAGATAAAGGAAATATAAAATATAAAAAGTAACTAAAATATAATAAGGATAATAATAAGGAAATATAAAAAGTAACTAAAATATAAAAGAATTTTCAATAAATTATAATCATTTCGGAAATAAAGGGAGAAATGCTGTATTTTTGTATATTTTTAAAAATATTTTTTAAATATTGCATTGAAATTATAAAAAAAAATATTTTTGTGTTTTTCAAAATTGAAAAAAAAAATAGAAACTCTCTCTTTAATTCATATATACACTTTTTCAAAAATTTGCTTTTTACGCAACATTAAAAAATAAAAAAGTGAACTTTTTCCCAGTCATACGCAATTGAAGGTTTTAAAGGGAATCAATACCAATAGATAGATGATATTCAATAAAAATTACGTTTCGATAGCCGCCTTTATTCGCTGACACTTTTTTTTTCAAGTGGAGAACCCTTACAGAATAATACTTATAAAAAAACCTAAACTCGGTAGATATAATGGTACAGAATTGAATCAGTTCAACAGTACTTTCAACATGCCGAAACAAGGCAAAAGTAAAAATTGCATTTGTTTCTTTAAATTACATACGCACAAAAATATGCATATGTATGTATATATGTGTTTGTGTGTGTATACTCTTAAATACAGGAAGAAGCATTTTAAGCTCAACAGATTAGATAAAATATTTACATAAATACATAGTCAGCGATCGAAACTAATACCTGAGGCAGGCATTCGTGTAAAAATATAAAATAAATCGAGATATCTACGTAAGAAAATCATATAAACCAATTGCAGATAAATAAATACATTAAATCTATCCATTGATATTATGAAACTAAACAAGGGTCAAAGTTGATACTTGTAAAATTACTACCATTAAACAGAATACAAATTTAACAGACGAAATAATACACTTTAGTGACGTAATGGACTGTAAAAAAGCCTAACTACACTATAAAAATATAAAACAATTTAAAACACCTTAAAAGTAAAAAACTAAAAATATCAACATTCAAAGAAAATAGTAGGATAAAAGGAACAATATGGATAAAAAGGAAATGAGGAAAGCGATTACTAGGAATATTTTGTTTTCGATGGATTTCCAGAAGCGAAAATTGATGAAGAATTGTCGAGTTGTAGAATCGGATATTTCCAAATAAATATGCATACTTACAATACCTACAAAGATAACCTTAAAGAAAGTACCCTTTAAATAATATCCCTTCTCGCAGGAGCAGACTCCGGGAGCAACACATGTACCGTCACCGCAACCACCTGGACATTCCGGCTTACAGACGTACGGCTTGAACAAATCGGGTCCATATCCAGCATTGCACTTGCATTTATCTGGCGCGATGCAGGTTGAATTGACGCATTGTCGCCTGCAGACAGGGTTGCAGTGAAATTTCAACTCTGGGTCTTGCAAGTAACCCGCTTTACATGTACACGTATTTGGTGCTGTGCACTTTCCGTTTATACAGGTGGCATCGCATTTGGGAAGACACTGGAAGCTGCGAAATTTAAAAATTACAATTGTGATAATAGTGTTAATTGAACACATTATCATAGGCGATACTATGTAGATATAATATATTAAATAATCGTATTAAGTTTTAAACATAATTAAAACTTAATACGATTATTTAATATATAGTGATTCAATAAATTAGGTAAAACCCGTATTCAAAAATGAACTATATATACGTCAATAACTATTGCAGTTCAGAAAAGTAAAGAGCCAAATATGTAATATGTACTATAGCCGAATGCATAATATGACATGTGAAGAAAAATTATAGGTACACAAATAAATTTGTCTATTTAACCAATGTCTATTACCCTCTCAATGACCACTCTTAAGAAAGCTACAAAATATAAGAATTCCTAACAATAAACCGGAAAAAGATTCACTAGCTCTGCATATAACATATGGAATATAGACAATAACCATAAATTAAATCTCTAATCAGTCCTCAACACGAGGTTGTACAACCTTCAGGACCACTCTGGAATCAACTCCCTTTTTTATTTGCAGAAACAACATACTGCATGCAACATTAAATTAATGGCGTGGTGACATGGTATCGTTATTCTGCCAAAACCTTTAATAAAATTATTGAAAAAGTTTGCTACACATCTATGTATATTAGATAATCATATTCGGTTTAACCCTAAAATTGCCATATCTATGCTAATAGATCAATAAATATGGTCTAAATTTATATTCAGAAATGAACTATATGTACGCCCATAACGAGTGTATTTCACAAAGGGAAGGAATCGAATATATAATACGTAGTTTTGAGGAATTTATAATACGGCACGTAAATAAAAATTATAGGTTTATGACGAAAATTGGCACGTATATTACTTTTGGTTTCTAGGTATCCCTAAAGGTTTGAGAATAAGGATGGACGATTGTATGGGAATTCCAAAATATTTAAAGTTAAAGACATGAAAATTCGTATTTAAACTCCCAGAAAAAATACCTATTTCACGTTTTTAATAAATCTCCGATTTTAAATAACTTTTATATAAAAGGAAAAAAACAAACAAAATTAAATATTAGGGCCCTTTTTTCCCCGGGCAAAACGAGGACAGCTAATCATTAATGCTCAACTTTATTGCAAACTTCTGACTTACTTGTTCTAATATATGCAGCCCGAATATAATACGCGAATACTCCTATTTTGAACAGATCTTCAGTATTAAATCCATGGAATTTTAACCCTGGATCTTGCAAGTAACCCGCTTTACATGTACTCGTATTTGGTGACGTACACTCTCCGTTAGATTAGTTAGATTACTGTATTAAATACGTAGATATATTGAAAACCCACTATTGAAAGTGGAATGCATAGACAGACGAAACAATGACAAATTTATAAGGACCTGTTTAAAGATACAGGATTTTTTTAAGAAGACGGACTACATAAAAAATACCGTGCTATAAAAAATACAACTTTAATTCACGAAAAAGAGGCGTGTATCACATAAAAAGAAAATATATACTATAACATAAGGAACCCTTTTACAATAATTACAAAGAAAATACATAATTATAAATGAAACTTTCCATTTTCTTAATTTTATGAGGAGATTTACATTAAAATGATACCCAAGCATTTAAATAAAAATTACAACCGACATTCTATTGAACAAGGATCGAAAGTATTAATATTAGAACTCGTATTGAATATATTTGGCGTTAATTTTGTAGAAATTCATTATTCACAGTTAAATGAAACTACGTGATATAGTATTATTTCTACTTTCTTTAAGTTATTTTCCGCGACCTAGGTTTCGTTGTATTACAACATCTTCAGGTGCAAGATGGCTATTAGCAAGATCTTTGCTAATAGCCCACCTGAAGTTGTTGTAATACAACGAAACCTAGGTTAGGTTAGGTTAGGTTAGGTTGGTAAAGAACTTAAAGAAAGTAGAAACAATACTACATCACGTAGTTTCATTTAATTGTGATTAGAATTCGTGACAAACCGCCGATAAAAGTATATGATAATATCACCAGGTGTAAATAAAAGTCGTAAAATATTGTTGAATTAGTTGAATCACGTGGATGATTGAGATATTCCTTGTTAAGAAATTCGGACAAATATACAGCGTAACTATTGATGTCCTTGAGTAGAAGTAGTAAAAGAGAATGTCCGGTAATTGAGTCATGGCTTTTATACTGGCTACCGTAGACCTGGTCTACGCTACTGGTATTAAACAGGAAAGGCGACACAATCGTAATCTAATATTTCAACACTCCATCCTAATTAACCCTCCTTGACAGGTGAAGTCTCTATGCAAATAAACTTATATTCCTATTAAACTTATACAGTAATCCCTACTCTAAACATAAATTCATATCTCATTTTACCTAAATTTACATTTTACCTGTTACAAGACATATATTAACAGGTTGATAAAACTATATTAAATTTTTACATATACAGGTTTCCTATTCAACATGAACTTAAATAATACGTACCTACTAAAACTAGAATTACACAGTAACTCTTGTTCAAAATTTACGTAGATATTTGTCTAATTTTACATTGAATTAAAGTTTGACTGTAACTCTTCATTCTACATTTACATAGATAGATACCTGGTTTTACATTTTTGCATACTTACATTGAACTAAAGTTATACAGCAACCCTTATTCCATTTTTACATAGATAT
Organism: Druceiella hillmani; assembly: GCA_039881145.1. Lineage (NCBI taxonomy): Eukaryota > Metazoa > Arthropoda > Insecta > Lepidoptera > Hepialidae > Druceiella > Druceiella hillmani. Next base: position 24,479,683 of record JAYKKI010000016.1, on the reverse strand, counting down.
ATATCTGTATTGTTAGCTTGATGGATGACAATACAATAAACAATTTGTTTTTATCATTAGACAATGCATGCTTAAGAATTAATAACATAGACCACAGTTAACACATGTTAATGTTGACTAATTGAGAATTGGCAACTGGTAATACACAAAAAAAACACTTATCTGCTGAATAAGGTTGACCAATTTAACAATTGTTGCATTGAATGAAGTTGTTTGAGTCTAGACAATTGTCTTTAATTCTAATATTTCAATTTTTTCATTTATTTTTCGGTAAGACCTTTTTGAATATATCAACACATTGGCCATTGGTACATAAATTATTCAAGTTTATATTATTACAAGAAATTTTTCTGTTACAATTTTGTACCTCATGTCATTTTACATCTTTTGTGAAACTTACCATTTTAGACCACACTTATAGTACTTTTGTTATCAACAGCTTTTTGATTAAGCTCACTTAGATCACAAAGTAATCGTTTTTATCATTTGATCTCTTTGGCGACCGCTCAAGCTGCTATGAACTACGCTGCAGAAGTCGACAGGACCTGGCAGATACTTTGCTGGCACCGACTGGACCAGAGTACAGCAATTCCGTTCTTGAAGTTTCTTTACAACTGTCCACGTTTTATCTATAAATATGATTCTATTTCGTTTCTTGTTGTCATCCTGCACCTTATGGAGTCGGTTGGTTTCAATGCTTCTTAATAATTTAGTGATGGTAAGTAAAAGAAACCTTCATTTAACAAAGGTAGTCGTTTTCTGTGACTGTCTTGGAACGTGTCGGTATGTTCCGTGATGTTGGCGTTTTATTAAAAGACATCGGGTTTTCCATTGTCACATTTGATTAAAATGAACTATGAATTAACGAGGACTCGTTTTGAAGAGCGTCTTCCGTGACTGACTCGCATTTTTAAATTGTGTCGCTAGTCTCTGATATGTTTTGGTACACATTAGAGTGAAGGGACACAACTCTTTTATATTTTCGCGATATTCGATAAAGGTCTCTTTTCTTGCTCTTGGATTCCATTTTCTCACCTTTTCTTTTGAGAAAAAACTATAACTTCATACTCAAGTACTTTTAGATCACTGATATCTGGTTCTTTTCCCGACCTCACCCCTTCCGGAGCTTTATATTCCAGTGCCAATGTTGCTGCTCCATTGGTGAGATAGGCAGCTGTAAGCACTGCTTCTGCCCAATATTGTTTTGGAGACTGACGTTAAACAGCAAGTATTTAAATTTTTCAACCAGTTCTTCGTCATTACTCTGTTGACGTAGTCTTCTACATTCTAAAAGTCCGCATAAGTTTCATACACTGAACTCTAAATATTCCCACGCATCGCGTAAGCTCGGTATTGTCGAAAGCACGTGCCAAATTATTCCAAATTTCTTTTGCGGTTTGAGCGTCCTGAATATGAATAATTAGTAAAATAATTTTTGTTATCGCCTTCAAGCTGTACTTTAAATCGACAATTAATGACACATGAGTATTAGAAGATATTTTATTGAATTGACTAAAAGTTTTTAACTAGGAATTTTAGATTTTTGTTGAAAGGTGATTGAAAATTTCAAAATATTTTATTATAAGTTTAATATAAATAAAAATTATCGCTAAGCCTTCGAAGGCATTAATAACAGAAAATACATTTAAATCAACATAAAGTAGATTCTTTAATAATTTATGAGTTATTTTTGTTAACGATTATTGACATTAAAACGGTACTTCAATCAGCTAAAGCAGTCAGTAATTGATGATGAGAAGTGACTTACATACGTTGTACGCACCCAAACACTGACATCGTGCTACAATACCCGGATCTGAAACGAAGGCTAGAAAGGTACTAGAAATACTTATGGAATATCAAAAACTTCCAATGAAAGTTACTTCCGAAGGGATCTACGATGAATGCAGACATTAATTGACAGTTATTTTATTGACTAGTTAACAAAGTGAGTAGTGAACAGAACCAATCGTTTATTTCTCCTCAATAACGCCAGACTACATATCGCAAAACATACTCGTCAAAAATACACGAGTTAGGCTGGGTTTTGTAAGAACGTACAATTCCAACTTAAACTCCTATAAATAAGCTTGCGGAAAGAAAGCATCAACATCGAATCTGTAGTCAAATAACTGATGTTTTCTTCTTTTAATTCAATATGAAACTATAGATTAATTTCGTGGTTCCTTTTTACTTTGGTGAAAAGTAAATAGCATAACATTTAGGATCGTTTCAGACCTGTATTGTTAGGGGTTGCTCCCGTTTAATTAACTCTTTCAAATGGTGTATCATCTCGAAAGTTACGTGTTGTATTTTTAGGGTTGCTGTTCATTTGTAATGGCAATATTAAACAATTGAAAGGAAAATAATTTTGCGGCATGACTATTCAATTTATTAAATACGTTTATTATTTGAAATGTGTTGGTACTGATAATGCATTCTTCTCGTCATTTCAGTAAACAAGTTTCTTAGAAAAAAGTATTGTCTTATTGAGCGCAGGACGAGGAAAACTTGGTACGTTTATCGCAAGTTAATATGATGGTTTTATGAAAGTATGTCGATATGTGGATACAAGTTCTTACTAAAGTGTCAGTCTTAATCACTCTTCATGTACTGATATCAGTGTATTGGTGTCGCTGGAACGATTATGATTGTATTCACTATAGGAGTGGGAAACGTATGATAAAGTGAAAATTTCCTCAAAACGTTACATACCAATCTTATTGATTACTTATTCAGAGCTTTAAATAATCATTAATTGAACAAAAAATTCGAGAGTGTGACATACTTCGTAAAGATCACATAATTTTTTGTTAATGAGGGCACCGTATTTTTAAGCTAAAGGTATATTCTCAATGCCCATTCGATGGTTGCGAATCATAGATAAATGTGATGCGTATATAATTTGATTTATTTATAAAATTTAGATTTTATGATATTTTATTGTAAGTCCAAGTCGTTTTTAAAAACTTATTAGCAAATTCAATATTTTGTAATTTTAAACTAAATTTATAAATAACTAAGAGGAACTTACTGCTATCCGATCAAATTTTTTGCACTTAACTATTGATTAAAATTAATATGATCCACTGACCGCAAAATATTGGCATACATGACGTTAGTTTATATGTTATACGTTAGTTTATACGTTAGTTTTATACGTTATATGTTACTTTGTCTGTAAAAAATCTGAATGTTACGGCGTTGATATATTACTAATAACTCCATAAAATCCTGCAATATAAATATAATTATGACCCTTAATATAATAAAACCATTTGAACATTATTATTACGCCTGGGGTTACCACCTTTTTTAAGTAAGTAAGGTACAAATCTCCTATAGAGTAAGAATAAAAAATATAAAAGAAAGAAAAAGGAAAAACAAAATTACTTGTATGTAATTTTATAATAAAAAAGAGAATATAATTCTTAGAAATAGTCTAGTTTCACTCAGTCACTCAATCTGTCAGTTAAATGTATCTACATTTTGTAACCTAATGTTGAGAAATTTGAGCTCTTTCATTGTTGGTATCTTTCTATTCTTTAAAAAGCACAACTAACTTCGGACAATGGTTAAAAGTGGGATAAAGTAGTAAATAAATGTAAATAACGTATTATTAGTAAACAATTACAATATGTTATGTTGAATTACGGGTAACAAGCTTAATTACACCCTTTACTGCAAATTTGTTACTGAGTTAGACAAAACATTTTACTCAAAAACCATTATGTTGCTTAATTTTTTATTTTTTTATTTTCCCATTAACATAATTGTTTTTTTATTAGTTATATTACACAGTACGCTAACAGCATAGTGTAATTAACCAAGTGAAGTTCATATAATGGTTAACGTACTCACTAGGAGGTTTGATAATTCCTCTGATAGCCGTCACAGCAGACGTCCTTCGCAACATCAACGGATACTTTCTGAAATAGTTCAAATTTTTATATTTAACTAAGCAGATATCTTATGTGAAGCAAGCGACATTATAATTATGAAATTATAAATAAGCTTGTATAAGATAAGGATGTAAAGTAACTCCATAAATGTAAGAATAATAATCCAATAAATAAACTGTTTATACAGAATTTCACACCAATAATTTAACGATTGAGAAAAATTTGCGAAAAAACTTTCAAGATGTTCTCAAATAAAATAATATAGAAATAAGTACCAATTCTACAATCAACTTAATAATTCATTGTTTATAATCCTGTGATCAGAGAAATATGCTTAATTTCGACACAATATATGTCGAAGAAGCTTTTTTCTTAAAGTTATTAGCTCCACGAATATATTTATACTATTTCATTTTCATTCATTTGTTTATTTAATTTTCCAAATGTGCCCTTTTTTAATACTTGACTACAGATTTTATTAAAATAAAAATGGATGTACTTAAAACCATGAAGTTATAACTTTGGCAATCAAAATAATCGTATAATCGTAGTGGGAAATTTTGATTACGGAAATTAAAAACAAGTAAAATGAATTAAATTTATAATTTTCTAATAAATATGCTTTATTAATTCACACAAATGCCCTCGATTATTATATAATTGTTATGCAATAAAATACAACATGATACAAAATAATAAATAAATACGATATATTAAATCATACAAATGCCCCCGATTATTACATAATTGTTATGCAATAAAATACAACATGACACAAAATAATAAATAAATATGATATATTAAATCATACAAATGCCCTCGATTATTACATAATTGTTATGCAATAAAATACATGACACAAAATAATAAATAAATACATGGATTTTATGTACAGCGTAATAATAAATTATATTTCTTGTAAAGAATAACGTAAACTCGGGTAGTAGAATTTTGACAAAGACGTTTTTGTTTTTCCATTAAATTGTATCTAGATTTGTATGTAATCAACGCACATAGCTATTGACATGAAATTAAGAAAATTTATAAGAAACGTACGTTCAAAAATATTTTTGATTTGAATTCAATAAAGAAATATTACTTCCTGAAATAAAACAAAGAAGAAAAAACACAAGCTTCAAGATTCGAACTCAGACTTCCGTCGCGTTCCGTTAGTAATCCATTGCTTTACCGCTATATCAGTAACTAACCGAGAAAGTGACGAAATAAAAATATACTTACTGACTCAGGGCATTAAAAATGTTATAACGTGTACTTTATTCACAGTATTTGGATAAATCTAAAAACACTATATTTAAGAAAATCGTCTGAAATTATTAATTAGTTTTTTGTTAAATTATGTTGTTAACTCCAATTGATTCAATAAATCTAATAGCTGTACACGAACTGGCAATCAGTAATTGCCATTGAAAACAATTGTTGTGATACAATATATATCCGTACGACTATAAAATAAAAAGTGACCAAAATAGTTTACGCGGTTTCGCTTCTTTTAATTATTGAACTTCGGCATTTTAAGTAATTTAAGTTAAACATAGTTTTTTTCGTTTTTAAAAACCTCCAATAGTATATCACACAATTAACAACCTTTTAGTATCTCAGTTATTTAATCTTCAAATAGTAGTAGAAGTTTATTTGCGTAATTTTTTAAAGAAGCAAAACCTGTCACCTTACTTCTATTAATACTCACAAAAACATACCACGAATATCGTGGTATATTCAAATAAAGTTTTCTTTATTAGCACATTGAAATATAAACATTCAATATTTATATAAAATTTAAAAAAAACTTAGTAACGATACATCAAATAGATCAAATACACAAAGAATTAAGATTGTAACCGTTCTTAAGACCTATAATAAAATTTCGAACCACTGGAAATTTTGGGTTTAATATTTTATTCAAATAGACATATATTGACTTTCCCCAAAATTTTAAAAGTTTTGGCACTCTTTAATATTTTATCAATAGCATTAACAATCTTCTACTTCTCGCCATAGATATTTCACCGACTTACTGAACTCGTCTAAAAGAAACGTAAAAGAGCATTAAACCAATACTTAGGCCTACTATTATAGGCCTACTGTTATAGGCCTACTATTATTAAAATATTTATTTAATTACTATTAGACTTTGTATATTTTGGATTTATATATCTTCTGTCCTTGTTTGGTTATTTGGCGCTTAAAAAAAGTACGTCTTATTATTTTCACTTCTTACATAAAATTTATCTTATTAAAAAATATTTTGCTCTGGTCGATACATAAATCCACAAAGCAGTAAGTCTCACAGATTTTACGACCGTTGATTATGATATAACTGTAAATATTATTTATATCTATACTATCATGAAATCCAAATTAATATAAACACTATTACACAAATGAAAAAAGAGAACCGAGATACGAATTCTAATCACATTAATTTCCGCACGCATGACCAAAATTATTATATCTGAAATCAATAGTTTTCGTATAGATCTTACCGCTTAGCCTACCGTCGACATTTTTCGAAAATTTTTAAAACATCAATAAAACTTAAATTTAATGAATTCATTTTACTTGTCCATCATTTTTGATTATCCTTGTATATAATTTTATGCGCTATTTGTAGACTTCGTCCACTTTTTAAAACTTACTAACGCACTTTTAAAAAAAACCTTATGTAATTTAACAATTGGGTATTTTATTAATTTTTTTTTATTTCATTAAATTTAACTTTTAGAGAAGGACGGCAATGCTGTATTGTGAGGTCATTTTAATATTGCAAATTATATTCTACGAGAGGAAAAGAGACAGGTATATATCCAACTCTAACTGTATCTTCAAATTTAGAAGCCTACAACTTCTACCTACGGCTTATTTTTCAATCAATTTTTGAATTTTTTTCAAGACTGGTTTTTAATTAACTTATATTTCACAATATTGTACGAAAAATATCAAAATTTAGAATGAGTCAACTATCGTTTTGTTCTTTATTATTGACTATCTGCAAATTTCAATTGTCTTAGATTTGTTTTCAACTCAATTTTTATCGAAGCTTAGTAGCGTGAGCACTCGAATAGAAATAAATATCCTCATAATTACATCCGCATGTTCACAGTTTTGTTCGGCGCGATGCACGCGATCTCATCGCGTGGAAATTTATTCTTTTATATATAACTCACTAGCTCGAAGAAACTTTTAAACGTTCTGATAATCTGAAATCTCCAAGAAACTTAGCTGATATAAGTTGCACACCCAGACATTTTTATTTTCTATATTTTTATATTTCTTTAACATGGTTTCCAATCAAAATCTCGATTTCGATTTTTTTGGCTAATATTCTCTTTACACCACTCGAATAAAAAAGGTCAGGAATTATAAGTAGAAGAAAAAGCAGATAAGGTAAGGAAAATATATATCAAACATACCGACAAAAATTCGAAGAAAATCATTTTCAAGATTGAATTCATTTGTTTATAGTCGCACTACTTAAAAACTTCGACGAAGTAGTAAATTTACATGAGGTTTTTATAAATGTATTTATTTGAGCTGGGAAGAAAACGACATATCCTAATAAGACCCTAATATGGAGTTAAAAAATAAAATAAAAATGGCATCCTAATAACAATCACGATCTGATATATAGTCAACATACAAGTATCTCACAGTCATTAACTGGTTAAAGAAAGTAATCTACAGGAATGAAGTTGCAGCGGAAATTCTAATGATAAATCAGATTAAATTATGACATCTTAAAGGTGGTAATTAACAATAAATTAGTCAATGCCTGTATGGACTACATGCCACTGATACCCTTTTAGATCGAATACGCAGTACTCTAGAAGTATGGATGAAATTCAAACTGAATTCGCAATTTTTTTTACGTAGAATTAATATATCTAAAATTTGAATTCGCATCTCCTTGGCCAATATTCATGTCGTCGCCGTTTCAACTCAAAGAAGCTGAAACGGCTTCTTGTAGATAATTCACACTTTATTTCTTCAGAATTTCGTACTACACCTTAATCGTTTAAGCCACAATCATGCATTTTCTTATAACTGCTTTCAAATTCGTACATAATTTATTAAAATTCTTATTATCAAAAACTCATTGTAATTTTTTCTGCGGTTCGAGTGTTTAGGTTTTAATTTTCTAGAGTAACATTTTTTTAAACTTAGTGACAATTCGCGGTAATGAAATGTTATATATATATATATATATATATACACACACACATATATATATATATATATATATATATATATATATATATATATATACATATATATATATATATATATATATATATATATATATATATATATATATTTCTTACTTTAAATATCAGACACCAACCCATTGCCATCTTCCCAAAATTAACCTCACAAATGTCAACATTCTTATTCATGCTTTTTTTTTCTCAAGAGCTTTCGTTTAATACATTCTTAATCTGGCAAAAACTTAATTTAAATGAAGTGTGTGGTCAAATAATTTAATTTTAAACCTAATTAAAATTATTGTTTATTCCAATGTTGAATTTTTAATGGATTAATGGAGTGAATGTTGTACTTACGCGGATCCTAAAGTTATTCCTTGTCTTTTTACATTTCCCAGGAAAGTGGCAATTTTCATAGTAAGACTCGATGTAGCTCTCACGTCGGGTTACGGTCTGTCTACAGGATGAAAATAAATTGTGTTTTAGTGGAAGACAATTATTATTTGTAAAACAAAACCTGTTAATAACGAACAGAACTCGCTCTACAAGTATTTCCTTCATATCGAGGTGCATATACAAGTTTAAACGTTTAAGAATACATATTATATCTATTAAAATATTATTTATAAGTTAAATTATCTTGAAGTTATTAAAATTGATAAGATCTGGGATATACGGTCTAGGTTTCTGCTAAACATTTTATTAACATTTAGTAACAGTCTTTTTTCATAGTTTTGACTACAGCAGTATCGAGATGAGGAAGGTTTTAGGGCTATCTCAAATGAAAATATAACAAATAGTAAAATATAAATAATAGTAATCCAATTTATATCTAACATAACTAGAAGAAAAACAATTGCTCCCTCCTCCCCTGCAAATGTTCAAATAAATATTTCTTTTGGTTTTTATTTTCACAAAACCTGCAGGCCATTGAACTCCTTAATAATGCCAAATGTCAATTCTATATCGAACGGTTTCCGCGGAAAATTATTATTATAAACAGAAAGACAGACAAGCACCTCTTTACAAGAATCTTTTTTTTTAATTTTGATACACGGAGCCTTAAAAATACTATACGGAAATAATACATGGATTTGGTATGTAATACCAAGAAGGAGATCCTAAGTTTCTTTGCGGTATTAAATACTTGTAAAGTGACAAATTCACAATTTTTATCGAGTTAATTTAAATTTAATTAGTAATAAAACTAAAACTAAACTTGAACAAAAACAAAAAAATAAAATCATACCACCTCGCAGTATGATATAACTTTTTTCGCAATTTTGTTCGTCGAGAGCTTTATAGAATATTTGATCTTAATTTACCATTTAATAACTCATTTTAAAAACAGAGAATCTGTAACAAAAGAATATATTTACAAATAAAAAAATCGTCATTCGTTATTAATTAAAAGTTTTTATAACTAATGAAATATGGAAATTATTTTCTAATATGGAAATTTATTTCTAATTTATTTTGGTGTGTAAAATCAATAAATTTACCGCGATAACTATTTCTTCCTTTGAATGTTATTATGGTTTTTGAAATTATAAATATTTAATTTATTTTCATTTATTGGATGTATATTCTACATGTTGAGTGTTCATAAAATCAAACATATATCATTTAATTCCTAATATGTACAATTTTTTTTTAAATCCAAAAGGGCCACTTTTCATAAAATTAATTTTACCCTAATTAAATATGGATATCACTTTATTACAAGTTCTTAAATTTATTACAATATTACAAGTCTTCAAGTTAGAAAAGTTGACCACACTGGTATGACGAACACGTACGCACCCACGAGCGAAATAGATGTAGAAAATCTGTCGAAAGAAATAGATAAAGAAAATGACCATCCATGAGCCAACATTAAACAAAAGGTGTCAGATTACTAGCGTATACAAAAAGACCTAAAGGAAATTATTGAAAAATAAATTACAACTATCGACAATTAAAAGATGTTCTAGAAATAATTAGAAGTACGTTAAGTTAATAAATGTTTTGTTATTACAAAATATAATTTGTAATTTAGTGCCAAAAATATTCTAAAATTAAATGATTTTACACACCAAAATCACAATAAATTACTTATTTATCTACGATAAAAACTGAGTTTATAACGAATTATATTAATAATATCCAAAGGTTTTACTGAGCTAAATGGATTGAATGAAAATAACTCATGTTATTCTATTAAATCGCCTCAATGTATTTCAATACACTTTTCATAGCATGATATTAACATTTTCATTCCTTTAAAATAATGATTTCAAAATTTGTTTTCAAAATGCGCTAAAACCGCCGACTGTAACTCGCTAACCATAAATTAGTTTCCCATAACTCAAATTTAATTTGAGAATAAATAATTATTACTAAGCACCAGGTTAGATAGATAGGACTGGTGGTTGAGTTCTGTAAAACCACATGCCTTAATAACAGATTAGTAATGTTAGTACGAGTACATTATCACTAATTACCACATACTATTTATCACTAATTACCACGTATATTATCACTCATTATAACTCAGTTTTTGAACCTTATATATGTATGTCATCACCAGTAGTTCGACAGTCCTTATCCTTCTCGACTTCTATTCCTTCAGCAACAGCCTTCTCAAGCAGACTATTGCAAGCCCTCCTTCTGGGCGCCACGGTTTTCCAATTTGTTATGTTGAGAGCATCGAAAACACTTTGTAGGCAGTCCGCCCATCTTAATCTGGGCCTTCCGCTTCCTCTTAAGCCAATTGGCTTGGCCGGAAAAATTTGTTTTCTTTTCGTTCTATCGTCCTTCATTCTAATTACAGGGCCGGCCCACTTCATGTGTTAAATTTTTATAAATTTTATTACATCTGGTTCTTAGCGATAAAGTTCGACATTATTTCTCTTCCTCCAAACCCCATTATGAACCCACCAAAGATGGATCTGAGGATTTTTTGTTCGAAAATTGCAAGGGTTTTTTCACCAATTTGTCAAAATGTCCACATTTCAGATGCATATGTTAGTACTGATCTGATAAAGCTTTTATATAGCAGTAGTTTAGTGTCTTCTGATATTATTGGATTTCAGAAATCTTCCAATAATATTTACGTAATATATTGGAAGATTTATATATAGATATATATTAGTAGTAAAATGTTAACGTATATAAATAATTTGCCCTTATGTAACCGGTGGGACACCAAAAATTGGTTTATTCTGATTTTTAAATTCCACGCATGTGAAGCCTTGGGTAAGAGTCAATTATATATATATATATATATATATATATATATATATATATGTGTGTGTGTGTGTGTGTGTGTGTGTAATTTTACAGCGTAGCAATTTAAAGCAAATCATTCTTAAGAATATTCTTGAGCGTGATTTAAAAAACCTAATTTAAATTCTATCTGAAAAAACTCACTTTAAATTATACATGGCAAAATCAACATGGTGAATTAGTAAAAAACAATAGTTTAATCAATGTTATGATGTCTTAGAAGGGTCAATTTCCCGATGTGATTTTTTTTTAATTTCATACTTAGTACCCATTATGCGCTACATTGAAATGAGAATATTTATACCTAGCTTTAAGTCATTACTTAGATAGATTTAGATAACATTCATATCTTAATTAACATATCCGAAATGTTAAGCTTTTAATCAGTAATAAAATTGTATTTGTATTAAAGATACCGTTGGTAAATGTTCTAGAATTTAGTCTATATCATTGCCCATAATATGTAATGTATCAAATCCCAAAACCTACGTAACCATAAAACCTTCAAATAAATATATTGGAGTAACTAAAGATAAGAACTATTTTTGTAACTTAGATAATTTAAGAAATTGTAAAATTGTTAATAATAAATTTTATTTATGACGTGACGCGAGTAACATTCACTCTATTTCTACTAACTCAACTTGTGAAATGATTTCCAAGGTTGTTACTTCTATTCCAAAGCAGTGTGAAACTACATTTCTTTACGAAAATTTGGCAATTATAGAAAACGGCAAATGAATTTTCATCATTTCTCAAACAACAAAAATTTTGATAGATCGCCGTAAAGAAAATGTTTATGAAAATGATACAATGGGAACTGGTTTACTCGATATACCGCCTGAATGTATTGGGTATTTTAAAAAAAGACGGATACTTGCCAAATCCGACATTAAAATTAAAGCAATCCCGGTTAACTTAAATTTTGACATAATGAAGTATCCATGTCGCAACACATTAAAATCCGGAGATCTTAAATTTGATACATGAGATGTATAAATAAATAATATTAACTTATTAACAATAATTAATATTGCGCAAAAGCAATTATTCTAACATTATTATAAATCTAATATAATTATCTATTCTAAAACTATGCAGGATTATTAAGTTCTATACATAGAATTTCAGTAAAAAAGGATTGAGATATGTTTTAGAGAATTATATTCTCAATCATATATTTTGTTTAATAAGAAACAAGGCAAAAGCAATTATCCTCTACATTATAACTACACCTCACTGAACTTCTGGAAGTTAGTGAAAGTAAAACATATGATAAAACTGGGAAATTGCTATCTACCTAAAAATTAATACAATAGTACCTAAAACACTGTTTATAAGATTGATAATCGCGAAAGATGTAGAGAAAACCTTTTTTTACTTATTATCTTTTTATGTTATCGTTTCCTCTGTGTGAAAACTAACTAAAGGTTTACCAACGAAACCATTATTAGCAATTAGCTTTATCACAAGATATATTGGATAAATGGACAAAAGTTTATTTACTTACTACATTTTCAACATTTCTTTAGTTATTACTTATTTAACTAGTAAAATTACTTATAGCATATAACATTAACAATACATGTACCTATATGTATAATTAAAAAACTAATAAATAAATTTAACGGTGGCTAAATGAATGTAACCTATTCACAATAAAAAGGTAAAACTTTAAAATAAGCAATATTATTTGTTTCTCATTGTGTATCGCTTTGCTTTACTTAGATACATGAGGAACTACTTAATTGATAACCGCTTAAATGTATCACCAGGATAATTTAAATGAAATTTGTAAACTTTTATTATGTCCTATTTCTTTGAAAAATTATCAAACACTAAGAAGAACAAACAAAGAAAATTACAAAATAATACCTAGATATTCATTAAATTTAAATACAAATATTAAAATTACTTTCTCAACTTCGCACAAACTCCATTGGCACAGTACACACTGACGTAAACTGAACACAATATTAATAAAACAAACAAAAAATTTAATTCGTTCAGACCATTGCTTCTTACCACAACCATTTTCATACAAATTAATTAAATAAATGTTACATATAAACACGGAACCGGCCACAAAACCAACCATAAAACATCGAATTATCAAATAACGATTTGATGCGACGAATAAGGTCTCTGTTAATATGAAAGATTATTTAGTTTCATCCGGTATGACGTGACACACTCTATGATAAAAACATATGGATGGCAGGCGATAAAGCGCATAAACTAACCCCTTGCCAACAATACAAATAAAGCTATCATATTTTGCACAACATCACGAACGCTGGATATTATATTTCGTCGGGCCCGCTATTACTTCATTCTGAGAAAGTGGCGGTAAATGGTTTTGCCAGTTTTTTTTTCATTCTTTCTTTTATTTTAAGTTGCACGTACTCTTCTTGAAATTTAGTGACACGAGCTCGTTTTACCTTATATATATATCAGATATGGTAAATATAATTCGAAATATCCGACTTTCACTGTAAATGTTATGGAATCTATGAAATGTTATATTTAAATATGTGGCTGCTACCCACATGCTAATAGGAATATGAATCTCTGTGATAAACATGACCTAAAATTGATGATTGCATTTCCTTGAAACTGGATTCTATTAAACAATATCAGAGAATGTTCATTTTGTTGTTTATTTGTTCCCTACTTTGTTAAACAAGTTAAAAAGAATTGGACTTTTGTCCATATTATTTACATACAGTAGGTATCTTGAAAAGTTTTGGTAATAAAAAATCTCAATTTACCTCTAATAATATAAGAGTTAAGTAATTATTATATTACCGTGACCAAGAAACAAAATTACATTAGTAGTTATATTATAAGTGAATCTTCACTAAAGCAACTAATTTATTTTACTAGTTTCTGAATAAATTTAAAATAAATTTACAGTACTATGAACTCTACAAAAGTTAAAAAACTTCATCCGCACAACTATTTGTTGATGTTGAGGCAATCGAACTTTTGGGTAATGCAATATGTCGAATGAAATATAATTGATGTCATTTTCATTTATTAAAATAATGAATAAAAATAAATAAGTGCTGAATCGTCGACTAGAGATAATTCTGTTGGCCGTCTACAATCCGATTTTTGATAAAGTCACTAAAATCTTTCGTTGGTCAATCACGACCAGAGAAAGACGTACTAGGTTGGGCTAAATCACGTTCAGATTTACATTTCTCACCAGTTGCTGCTAATTCACTACACTCAATAATACTAAACTAGTCAATATACTCTTTAAACACGTTTCATCTCTTACCATTCATAAATTTATAGTATTTGTCGACACTTTTACACTAATTAATCTAAAGGACTAATAACTACATTCTCCACATTATCGTTTTCTAATATCACTGACAAAATGTGTTACTGTTTTCCTTTAGTGTGTCCTTTCACTCACTTCTATAACTCAAAGAAATGTGTCCTATTAAAAGAATACTTTAGTGAATTATCTGAAAATTAAAAAAAAACATATAGTTTAATGAACCATTGTCAAAATTTCGTAGACGTGCTACGAAAAACGTATGCTACGAGTTAACATAAAGAACCATAAGAAGAACCATGTCAATTGATCTTGGATCTCCATGTCACAAAAATAATCAAATATCGGGAAATGTCATTGCAAATATGAGTCACTGATAAGTGCACGATAAAGGGTTGAACCGCGATACACGCACTTCAGAAGTCAAAATACATGTGAAAAACAATTATTAGCGGTGGTATTATATGTTTTTGGGTAGTTTCTTCATCGTACTAGTTAGTGATTTAGGAGAAGTGAGAATTTAAGGTATTGGTTTTTCGATTTATAACCTATGAATGAATATTTTGAATGATATTTTTCTTCATTTTAGTTACCATGAAGAAACACATGAAGAAACGACATTATCAGAGTATAATATTTTAACCCTACCTCCTAATTAAAACCTTCCAAATATATGTGGGTCCCTATATAAAATAAACTTACATGGAAATATACCTAACTTTACTTAAATTTACATTTTTAACATTACATACATTCTACTCACAAGACACCTATTGACAGATTGAGATTACTAAACGATTTTTAAATTAACACTAAATAATGCATATCTACTACAAATTTAATAAGACGAACTAAACTTAACATGTATTAACACAGTATTAACTGATCAGGATTTAGTAATTGACAATACATTATACAGTTTTCCTTAATATGAAACCAACCATATCTGATAGAACAGAATATACTATTGACTAAATCTTGTAAAACATCACCTCAGTACCGAATTAGTGCAATAATAATAGATTGTTAATCGAACAATTAACATATTAAACAAAGCTGCTTGAATTTAGGCAATTGAACTCGGACATTTAATTTTTCCTTTATGAGTTTAACTTTAGCTCTTGTCAGGGTTTTTATTAATATAACACCAGATTTATATTAGCACATACATGATCTTAATTTATAATATTTTCATGAACTTTTCGTTAAAAATTTAAACTTATTGTCTATATTTTATACCTTTTGTGAAATTCACCATTTCTAGTTACACTGATAGCATTTAAAGCATCAATATTTAAATACATAGCTTTTTGATTAAATTCACTAAAATAGCTTAGTAACTCTTTCAACCATACCGCCTCCTTAACCTCCGGTAACCGCGCAAGTCGCCCTGAACTCTGCTATGGCAGTAGATGTAGCCACACTTTCTTGGCGATGATTGGATTAAGTGAGAGCAGCTTCTTGAGGAATGTGTATTTATTTATTGAGCATCTGGTTTCAATGTCATTCTCGTGTAGTCTGCATGACTGCAGCCAATCAAAATTTGCTCGAAGGCCATTGATTACTTCGTACAGGATATATTTCTCCTTTAAAAACTACAATTCATCATCAACGTAAAAACAAAGGTAACATTTTTTTTCGTTAAGTTGTTCCATGACACAATATACAAACACATTGACCAGTTTTACTTCTAATAAATTCGAACTTATTTAAAACCGAGTTAAACTTTGTTATCAAGCATATAAGTACTGTTTTTAATCCTTAAAGTGATTGTTTCATTTACATGCCCTAACTGATTCACATTTCAGTCCCATTTATATATTTTCTTTTAAGCTATCATCTTATATAAATACGGAATAAATAATTCGATAGACAATTGTCGTGAAATGTGACCTATATAATTAACAGTTAACGCACACATCCGTCTCTCTTTCGTAATACATCATTGCAAAAGAGAGACAGCTGTATGTGGCGAGAAGTATGCAATTAGAGAGATAAAAACATTATTTAAATGACATCATAGAAATTGTGTGGCCTTGTATATTTTTGAAAGCACAGAATTAATTTGCAGACAGCTGCGTAAATTATTATTCGAATGTTTAGATACAGATTTTTTTCCTATCTTGCAGATATACATACGAATATCAATATATTTTTCTACTGAAATTCTTATTAAATGAGCCCGATGATTACAATCCGTATAACTCCCAGTCACTTCTAGTTCTAAATATTTTAAGTAATGAAATATATCGCTTCCGATAGATTGAACAATCTTACCGAAGTAATTTTCTCTTTTCGCCGTCTTACTTTATACATTTTCTCAAAACTTTTTCACATAAGATATTTGATAAGCATCATGGGACGGATAAAACAGCCATCTTTATCAGTAAGGACTAATTAATGCCTATATAATGGTTTTAATTAATAGCTAGTATTTAATGCCTATGGAATGCTCCTAAGTAATGCCTGTGGAATAGCATTACTTAGTAGCTAGTATTACTATTTAAACAAATTTCTGATCGCTGCTCCCTTGATATATGACGTCTTCCGCAAAGTGCAAATTGTTACATATAATAGATAAGTAATCACAGTCGAAACATAGACTAATTACTGTAACTTGTTATTGTACGAGAAGCACTTCTATGGGTATAGAATTTCCGGAGAACGAAGACAGAAGTTCCAGATGAATCAACATTGGTGTGTATATATATATATATATATATATATATATATATATATATATATATATATATATATATACCTTTAAGTTGGCGCCGTATAATCCATAATTCAAACCATATATGAAATTATTGTCTCTTTAATTAAAAAGAAAAATCGCTGAAATCATTTCTTTTGTTTTATACTTACCAAGCAAGAAACTCCCGTAGGTAATAAATTTCAAATAAACATACGGGTTAAACACGATCATAAGAGGTCGCGTTACATCGAGGTTTAAAAATATATAAATTACGACGGAAAGTGTATGTTAATGTCGCTTTTGTCAATTTAACTCAAATTATAATATCAAATTACCGATTAAACATTATACATATCATCTTTTATTTTCAAACTTTATTTGATCTGGACGTACTAACTCGATGATACCATTTTTAATCATTTAAATTTAAGCACGTGCTTACCCTCTCACGGCCATGGAGCCAATGAGAATGTCAATGACGCTCATTTCAAGATACATCGTTCTGCCTATCTTTTACCCATATAACCTAAGGTTACCCTGTAAGAACGCTGTGGTGATGTCAAATATCATTAATTAAAAATGTTGTTGAGCGGCTATTAACAATATTAAGCATATGGATTCGCATGTGACTATAGAGAAAACGTTTGGTTGTAGTCGATCCATTTGGTTTGTGCGTATAATTTTGCACAGAATCGATATTTATAGCGTAGACCTGTTGGTATGTCCTTAAAGCGAAATACCCATTTGCGCACTATTAGTTTAGCATTCTGAGGTTTTGCAAGAAGTGCACATGTTTTATTTATTCTCATTCCTAGTTAACCGAAATCATTATTTCTCGATAGTTTAAAGGTGTGAAGTTGAACGTTCTAAAACAATCGGAGAAAATGGTATCATTGTAACAAAGATACCATTTTCTCCGATTGTTTTAGAACATTTGTGTCTGTTCCTTGGGTCACAGTTATGTTAAATAGTGTCGGAATTTGTATTCTTATAAATGGTAAATATGCCCTTTAACTCGATAAAGACTCATTCCGATGGCTGTCTTCTATGTTAGACTCGCAGATTGCGATTTTGTCTGTCGACTCTGACATATTTTGGGAGCTCTTGGAAGACTCTAGGGCCAGAGTCCGTTAAGGTCGCCGGGATATATTTTTTTCTTCACGATAAATTCTGAGAAGATTTCGTCTCATACTTTGTCTTTGTCGAACCTATGTTCCGTTCGAATATTCATTATGCATTAACGATTGTTGAATTTATTTAGCCGGTACATGCTGTTGACCAGACTCGCATTAGCTTCGATTCAATTTTTTCTGCTTTTCATTAAACAACCTTTCCTATTAAATAGAGCTTGGATAACATTTTTAATAATTCGGTTCACTGATAATTGATTCGTTAACAGATCTGGTACATATGATGCTTTTCTGAATAATATTTTATTATATTGATCTTTAGTATTATAGACTTGACTAAAGCCTTTACTTGAAGAGGTTTTTTGTATGCCACTTTTACTGTTTTGATAGGTAATTTCATCTGTTCTTTTCTCTGTGCAAGAGGTATTTATGGTCAGTCATATGCACAAAAACACCAAAGTCTATGTACCGGATTTCATTGTTTGTAGAAGTTTTAAATGCTACCACGTGACTTGAGCTTTTTTGGTTTACCCTGATCTACATTCCACTCTCGTGTGATGAAATCAATTACAGTTAAAACGACGGTATCGTTTCTGAGAACTCTATCTCTTTTCTTGATTTGAGTCATTCTTTTGTTTCTGCATTAATCTGCATTCCAAACCTCCGTGACCAAATCATATAGAATTAAAACAAGTTTTTTCAAGGAATTATTTTTACAATTTAAAGGCGGTTTTTTGGGGAACTATTTTTAAACCTCGTTCCTTTAGAATTCTTATTAATTGCGCAGACCTTTGTGTCGCCATCATTTATTGCAACATCTTGTAAAATCTTTGCTTTAACCACACCAGCGCTTATCTTCATATCAAAACTTTCAATAGCAATGATTATTGTTTTACATGATTCGGGTGGCTGGAGAGAAGCATTGTTCAGCGCCAGTCATCGTCTACTTTAAAACTGATTTTTATACGCTGTGGACAAAACTCTTCTAACGTATTCTTATATATTTTGATGTTCTTCAAAAGTTTTTCGTACAAAAATCTTAAACTAAACCCACTCAGCGTGTTATCAATGAATCGTTGAAAGTACGTGTCATATTATTCCAGGCCTCAAATACGGTCTACGCATCCAAAACATGAAGGTTGGATCAATAAATAAAATTATTTTTGTTCTTAAATCGTCGTTTGAATCAACAATCCGTTATTTTCAACACAATTTTATAATTCTTTATATTGAACACAAGTCTTAGCGGCGACTCTTTACCTGAAGTATTTTCCGGGGTGATTAAGTTTTCAAATAATATCAAAAAATATATGAAGCCATTTTACCATGTTAAATTTACGTCAAAATTGATAGTTTAAGTAGTGCACATTATACGTTGTATTACTTATTGACAATTTCATAGTAGTAAACTGCGAATGCTTTTCAATCTAGGCCTAATAGACCTAGTAGGCCTATGCCTAGTAGGCCTAATAGTAATCTATTAAATTATTATTAAGTTAGTAGAAATACATGAATTCTTGAGATGTTTCTTGATGAGAATTCCGGACAAATAGCCACAGCAACCTTTGATGTCCCTGAATAGAGAAGGAGGAAGTGCGATGACCGATAGAGGTACCTATTAGCATAGACTATAAGGATTACACATGAAAGGACATCATTAGCATAGTCTAATACTTAACAATAACGAATATGACCTGACCAACTACCATGCTCCTATAAACACCCCGTTTAAAATTTAAGGACAAAGTTTTTGCCCTCCTGCAGAATAGTCAATATATTATCATAATATTCAAATTAACAGAGTCAAAAGGAAAACTTTTTAAAAGCCGCGGGGAAATTTACAGTTAAAAGGGGGAAATTAAATATTTAAATGACGTGGGTTCTTGAGACCTTACGCGCAAAAGTTTTTTTCGTACCTAAATATTTTTAGGATCATTTTCATGAATTCCCGTGATTTTTTTTTTATTCGGAAACACCACATACCGCATCACGTCCCACCTTATCAACCGCAATAACATGATTACAACGACTGTAACCGACGCGACGGCGGGCAAGTGCCACAATGGGAAACTTAATTTATACTAATCCAGTTTGGCTGTATATGACCAAAGCCGTTGATCACAGGAATAGTGTAAATGTGCTCTAATAAGTAGCGACTTGCGATGTTTACGAACAAAATCTTGGAGGTTCAGACATATTCTCTTAAACATAGTAATATAAACATATGATAAATGAAATGAATTGTTTACACATGCCACATGTCCAGAAATCTGCGACCATCTGAAAAGATTAGCATGCTATGTAACAAACAATTCACTAGCATTGTTATAAATGAAGATAGTGACAGATTATATACAAACATAAGAAAAAAAAATTCATTTTCAATATTTATTAATTAAGCCATATTTTTTTATAAGTTCAGGTACGTGAGTGTAATAAAATATTTCTTCTGTTATGAAGAAGCATCCCAGAATACTACCATCAAATTTGTTAATAATGTTTGTGCCATATCGTATTGAAGTCACTGTAAGCGGACTTGTAAAGCATGTATAGCATACGGGTGACACACTCCACGGGGCAACAATTCATATTGACATCAGCCTGATAAAAAATTATCAAAAACTCTCTCTCAAAATGAACAAATTTCTTAGTTAAGCTCTATTGAAAATAAAAATTCCCTACCCTCTTAAGCGATTTCGCCATATACAAAAAGATACGTTAAGTTCTGACTATTCTGAAAACCCGAAAACAAAAATGTTATGGCGTGTTACATAGGATTTGTACGGTAATAAAATTTCCGGTACATCAATGACTGATCTACCGTGATAATTACAAAACTTTATTGTGTGATGGTTCCCACCTATTTTTTTTTACCTGATTTTTTTTCTATACCTATCAAAAATATAATATAATTTCATCCCAATTTGCGGGATCATATTCGTAGAGTTGAGTACTCTCAAGCAAAAAATTATTTAAACCGGCTTTTTAGAAATGATATTTAAAACAAAATTATTGGTAATTAATGTTACAGAACCAAAACATTTTTACTGAATATTATATTGCACATCAGATCTTAACACACAAAATATTTTTTTTCAGTAATTCGAAATATTTATAACGTAACTAAAAAAAATTTATACTTAACAAATTTGATTCCTTTGGTGTAAAATTTTTATAGGAAGAGATCTCTACAATTTGTTATTAATTTATTTTGTGGCGCTAAATTTTTATGTCCAATAATTATATGGAAAGACAATGGCTCAAACACCAGCAGAAATCATAACGGATTACAGAAAACGAATTAGATAATTAATAACCTTGTTTTTTCATCACATATTCAGCCCATAGCTTTACAATAATAAAAGATACTACTAATCACAATCAAATGAAACTACGTGATGTAGCATTATTTCTACTTTCTTTAAGTTCTTTACCACGACCTAGGTTTCGTTGTATTACAACATCTTTGCTAATATCCCACCTGATTTCTAAAAAATTAACGCCAAATATATTCGATACTACTAATATCTCGCATAAATCTATAGATTTTTCTTCATGTTTTTCACGAAGTTATTCGCTAGTACTTATTGTTTTATTATAATTCCTTCAATGTCTTAATTGTATGATTTTAATTAAAGTTAGCTGTTATCGCATAATAACCTCTTCGTCGTGATATTTAAAAAAAAAATAATGCGAAGGTTCACAAATAATGTTATAATATTCTTAGCTTTGCCAATTCCGTGCAAATGAAAATGTAAAGCAGAATAAGAGAGAAATAAAAAATAACAATTTAAATTAACAACTGGTTAACTAATGATCGATCCAAAACCACCAAGCAACTCCATAATCGGATTCCTAAAACGATCAGTGGGACAAAAAATGCCAAAATTCGACACGTCGTGTGTCTACCGCAAAACGCGGTTTACCGCAAAACGTTCGTATGTCGTCTAAGTATAACATGAAATAAAATATGACTTCGTCTTTTCACGTAATTATCATTCAAATGAAGCATCACACGCCCATACAAAACAGAAGAGTTTTCGATATAATTATTAAATCTCTTTGAAAAAAGTTATAGCAGTGAAAAGCAAAATCATCTATATAAGCAAAAGGATTAGGAAGCTATCATAATTTTTAATGCTTCCTCCAACACGTGGAAATTACGATTCAAAGCTCAGAAGAAGTTGGAGTAAACAATGTTTGCGAAATCAACCCTTAAATAAGTGGTGTAGACTAGGCAAAGTTTTATTAAAATGAAGCGATGAGTTATTACAATAATCAAATAATGACACAGTTAAAATTTAATATAAAATCTATCAACCTGTTGCGTACATAGTTGGACGATTTCGCATTAAGAGTAGCAGATGTATCTGAATTGTAACACCAAAATAATAACCTGTAGGAAATTAACCGTCAAACAATCTATCCACATCAATAGCTTTAAATAACATTCTTTCAACAACATGAAAATTTCTCTATTTCCCGCTCGCCTTCTGATATGCGAGAAAAAAAGTTTTTGGATATATTCCCAAAACTACCTCATATTCAGAGTTACGATATAATACTACGATAAATAATAAGGCAAAAGAGTAAACCATCTCAATTATTCCAAAAATATGATTCGAAATAGAGTGCATCACTTGAAAATGCGCAATAAAACTGAAAATATCCCCAGAAAGAAAAGACAAGCACAATTACCAAGGCGGTTTCCCCTTTACAATATTTTGGTCAGATACAAATGCCAGCGTATCAGCAAAGCCTTTTATTCAACATCAACGACAATTAGTAGAGGCATAGCTGTTTGATAGAGTTGCTCAAAACGATCCATTACTGAAAATGGAACACAGACGCCAACTTTGCTCGACTATGTTTTACTAGGAAATATGAAAATTAATCGCATTCTCAATTAAAAGAGCCGTTATCTTTTTAATACATTACTTCCATTTCGTCAGATAGCAGACAATAATAATAGACAATATATAAGGCTTCCTTCAAAAGCAGAAATGAGCCCAAAGAAATAAGTTAAATATAGAGACAGCCATAAAAGTTTGTTTAAATTTACTCTTAATCAACACCATAACATTCAATACGATAACAACCCATAATATACAGCGCAGGGTATCAAATATTTTCCCACAAACGAGTCAGTGTTAGTATTATATTGACTCGCGATCGCCCAGGTCTAAACCCTATATAGTCTAATAGAGTTCAAAACCCTATAGAGTTTAGGACAGATCTAAACCCTGTAGAGCGCCTGTGGTACAAAGTTAAGAAAAAAGGCGCACCTCAATGAATTGATACTAAAAACATGTTGTATGATACTTTTTAAAAATTTGGAAAACATTTATATAGGAACATACAAATGTTTTCAAATGGTTATGTCAAAAGGTTATGTCCAAAAATGGTACTAAATGGTACTGCAGTAAATTTAATTTATTTCAAGTTAGCAATATAGATAAGTTTTGGTCTGTAATTAATTCCTGCGTATGTTATTTTCCATGTTTTCCTATTGGTAAAAAAAATCATCAAATAAATAAAAAAAAAAAAATAATCATCAAATCCCATGAACATAAAAGTTAAGCAGACTAGACCAAAAATCATACGCATTTATTACTAATGTTCTTGATTAGTACATCAACACTGTATGTTATAGATGATAGACAGAAAATATGTTCAATGAACTACAAAAAATTGAACAGGTATGCGCCCATCCAATATAGGGTACAGTAGTATAAGTATAGCAAATGTGCCTCGAAATCAAATGTAATGATTGTTATATTGTTTGGTAGGTTACACAGTTACATTATTATTTATACGCTGTGTGACCTTGAAAAATATACTGAAAACGACGAATTTTCAAATATTTCTTCTCTGAAACTAATCAAGCAAGGGCGATAATGTAAAAGCCAAATTAGAGACACTATTGTAAAAATATTATACAATTCTCTTACTCAATTATATCACTTAAGCAATTTTTATTAAAAACAAAAATATTGTTCCCTTTCCATTTTTCCTTTAGGTTCTCTCAGAATAAATACCTAGGAAAAGTCTTAGTACTTCTCAAATAGCTTTTTGTTTACAGATCAACATTCATAAATTTCATTAAAATCAAGCTAAAACAACATAGGGAAAAAAGAAATAATTTTTCAGTTGGTACTTAGTTGACTATATATTAGTGAAACAAGCAATATTACGTTAAGTCTATTTGTATTATTAAATAAAAAATATCATGAATTTTTTGTAATATTTATTACAATGCTAGTTATCCCCACCACTTCATTCATGTTATCCTTTTATAAATTAACTGAAAGATATGTAATACACGTAACAATACCTATAACATTAAGTACAAATTAAGCTTTTTTTAAACAATATACAGTATATTTAAATATTAAATAACCATATCTTCTTTTTAATTTATTAATTGCCACAATAGAGTCTATATGTTACTTTGGACCCAATAAAATTCACTAGTAAAATTTTATCGAAACCCCTTCAGCTTTCCTTGCGTAATGCAAATAAATGAATAGACTCACAAACAGATAAAAATTCCAAAAAATAATATTTTTTATTCTATTGCTTTTGTTATTTTCCCCTAATTCTTATATAAATACCTTAAATGTAGAAACGACAGTCAGTCTAATTCGACAGTGTTATTATATGTTTAGATAGAGACAATAAAATATCTAAAAAGAAATATGTATTCCCTAGTATTAACCTACCAAACAAAGCAAGTTACAAATTTTGACAAAATAGCCCAATTTTATACAAATGGAAGAAGCTTATATTAAATACGTAAAAGATCAAACAAAATTTGTTTGCAACCACAAACAGCGACGTCTGCCCTCATGCGTCTGCCCACATTCGGGTTGCTTACCTAAGCATGTAGTCCTCCCACGCAATCTCTAGCCATACCCATTTCGCCGATGTATATCGAGATAGAAAATTTCAGTGCAAGATTTAAAATTTTGTTTTAAGTTCTGTGTAAAATAAAATGGTAGCGCCACTTTTTAAGTACGTGTAATTACGCATAGAGTAAATAGTCAGTTATTTGTTGTTATTTTTTTGCCAATGCAATATAAATGAATTTAGGAAAATATTAAATCCGCCTATCTTCTGACTGAGTGAAAAGGTTGTGATAAAATAAAAACTAGAATTACCTCAAGTTGACGCATATGCTTTTTTTCTGAAAACTCCACCTGAATTAAGTCAGTAATTTTTTAAATAGTGTAAATGATGTACGCATTTACATTAGTAAAAACAAATACACAAACAGACAGACTGAAAAATAAAAATTTTAAAAATTTCTTCTCTATTACTTTTCCTTCATCCCCCAATATTTTTTATTGTGAATATTTTCAATCTACAAACACGAAGTTTACAATTTTATTATACTAATATGTAAGATATACATCTACATAATATATACATACCTATCTATATAAAATACAACATACATAATCGCGCTAGATATATGTAGGTGAATCTAGAATAAATACATCTATCGCGGAAATTTAAATTTCAAAATAATTTTGCTACGTCTTCACCGATCATTTTCCCCAGGTTTTTTTAAGTATTAATAAAATAGTTCATTTGCATGGCACGTCGATCATTTTAATACGTCGATACTGCCATATTAAACGATAATTTTTAATGTACTAATATTTAATCTTGCAATCGACATACTTTCACTGTTTGTGTTTTGAGTAACTTAAGAATGTGGTTGAGTATAATTATTTCACACAGAGTTATAATGCTTCTAATGCTACTTTTCATTAAATTATATAAAAGGCTGTAAAAAATTTACATATGAATAATATAAAAAATGTTTTGAATAATTTTAAAAGGAAATAAAATAAGCATGATAAAATGTTGCACATTTTTCTAAGTGCGAAATAAATATTGAGGGCGTTGTTTTGTATGATAATATTTATTTTGAATACTAAATGTCATTGTTGGGATATTATTTTGCATGAAATATCTTAGGAAAAGAAAGAAATTAAGGTAAAAGAGAAACAAAGCTAAATTTTCTTAACATTAGTGAAACTTTTTGTCATCAATGATGTTTTTTTCGCAAATATGTTCACTAATACGTTTTAGATTTCTTAACAATCTCAATATTTCACCCAAATATTCTAAAGCGAGCGGGAAAATTGCTATACGTACTGCATAAATTGAATAAAATTTTGATAACACCCATACATAGTTGATTTGGCTGTAAAACGTCTATTGAATTATCCGCTACTGGAGCAATTTCAATTCACAAAATATTATAATTTTTTTCCATTTAACACTTCAAAAACCGATTAAAAGATGTATTTCAAGCATTTGTAAAGAAAAAGATTTTTACGCCGAATGGTGTTCAAAGTTAGAAAATTAATTTAATCTATGAACGCTTTTATTAATATACGTTATCAAATTTTTATTTTGATACAAGTTATTTAAAAACTAAATACATTTCTTTCAATTTGCAGTAAAAACTAATTCAATCCTTTCGGATAAAATAAGTGATTTTCCTCTGTTCGAAGAATAATTTAAAATGTTTATAGTACTCAAGTGGAAAAGTATTATCAATCAAAAAAAGTTTATTTTGAAAAAAAGAGTCTGGTACTCGATCCGTTACAGAAGCGTTAGTTCAGTCATTAATCAGGACTGGGACATAATAACTAAGCCAGAGTCGATTTTGTCTGCAATATTATAAAATATTCTGAAATAGTCGCCACTCTAGTGAGTTGGGTTAATCGCAGGCTTACAACCTTGACGGTGCAGGTTTTTCATAGAAAGTTTTCATAGCTGTTTCGCATATTTTTATGCAGTGTTGAATTCCCTGCATTACCTATATGAAGAATAATTAGTTTTAATAGAAATTTATTTAAAAATTATTCGTAAATTTAAGTCTTCTTTTTATTTAAATAACAACACGTCATTTTGCAAGTAGGCGCTTTGCATAGGGAGGGATTTTATTAATATATGTATAGCAAAGAAAAAAAATGATAAATATATATATATATATACATATATATATATATATATATATATATATATATATATATATATATTTATTCATTTCATCTAAGTACTTCTCAAAACGAAAAAACATTTCGAATTTTAAAATGAGATTTTATTTATAATTTTTTTAATTTAAAGGAGGACCCTCCTTGCAAAATATTAAACTTCAAATTGGCTTGTAATATCTCATACTACCCTTCGGCAATTTTTAGCGTCGGATTTGAAAAATCTAAAAAAAGGTACTTTCATCTGTATTTTAATTGAATTACTTAAGGATTTTAAGAGATATATATACAATTGTAGAAATCTACATTTCGCATGTTCCGCCCAAGACATGCCCGATTTTTCACTGCATTACAACAGTCCATTTTGATGAAATTTAAACAGAACTGGAATAATAAAACTTAGTCTGCATATAAAGAGTTTTGCTTGACCTTTTCTGAAGGAACCCAAAAAATATTTTCTTTAAAAGCTTCATTACCCATATGATACAATTTCGAATTACCCCTGTAGTTATATTACCTTCAAAGACAAAAGTTCTATTATCAAAACTTTTTTCGAAGTCACTCCAAAATGGTAAAAGATAAAAGGTCAAAAAATATTTTAATAGGGATGTAATCAGAAGAACATTCTCTATGTTTATACTGTTTTCATGGCTTTAAATGTACCGAATCACGTAAGGTTGTTGCCTTGTGGATTTCCGTAGATAACTATTTTTTTTATAATTTTGTATCTATGTTTTTTACCATGTGATTTTGCGAAAGTGTATTAATGTGTGAAAGTTTATTACAATACAAATTTGATATATTTTTCTTATCCGACTTAATTTTAAAACTTTATGAAAAACGCTGTTTCGGTCGTAAAAACCTAAAAAAATTCAGAAATATTGGTGATTAGGATTATTTTGTTTAAATAAGAACAAGTAAATCAAAATTAACGATTACTATCGTTAGTTTAGCAGCTAATTGACCAGCCATCTCATTTCATTATTTCATAAGCATTATCCTTTATCTATTATTTGTAGACGGAATGTATGCAGAGACAAAATTCTTTCCTAAAAGGAAATATTTCAAGTTTTTACTGAGAAGTTGAACCTTCAGATTGTATGCGTCTTTAATTTAACAATTAAGCAGCGAGCGAAATAAAGGATAAGAGCAGATCAGAAAGGTGAAGTTGTTAGATTTTTTACCTTTATTATTTAAAGCGTTATTCCTTAACGCTTTAAATAATATAAATAAAAAAATAACACAAAAAAATCATGTATTAGGAATGAATATTTTGTATTTAAGTTATGCGAAGACCAACTTTTTAATTGGCAATTCAATGTTTAATTGGCAGTCGTAATAACGTCATCTAGTTGAAACCTAATTAATATTATAAATAAAATTAAAATTTTATTTTGTGTGTTAATAACACAGCGCCATTTTCTAATAGAATTTTGATATAGAGTTAATTTTGTTAAACAACGTTATATGTGTATTTAATTTAGATTACCGAAGTAAATAGACTACACAAATAATAAATAGTAATTAATAATTAATTTAGCGAGATTTTGATCAGCAAATGCGCTAAAAATTTCTGAAATAAATGAAATAAGGTTTTATTTACGTTTTTCCTTTTTCCAGTAAGGGATGCAGAAATTTAGACGAAGTTTGTTGCATTTTAAGAATGATTTTCAGTGATGTATTAATTGTGTACTTTCGTTATGCGATAAGCATTTTATTGTTTACATTTTAAACCGCCGCCATTTTGGAACAAGTAACAAGAACCGTTAAGTTACATAGACTAAAAGGTAATTTATAGTTTCACAGAAGCCAACTCCACACTAGAGGAATATTTTTTTATCTCGTATGAATTCTAGCAAAGCATCATTCGACACCTAAAATTGTAATGTGTAGATGGTTATTTATGGTAACATTATCTGCCTTTTAATTTTATTACATTTATTTCTATATTAATATAAAAATCTCGTAAATTTTTTGTTTAGTCAAAAAATTCTTAAAAATCAAAAAATTAAAAATGTTTATAACAACTAACACAA
This sequence comes from Druceiella hillmani, assembly GCA_039881145.1. NCBI lineage: Eukaryota > Metazoa > Arthropoda > Insecta > Lepidoptera > Hepialidae > Druceiella > Druceiella hillmani. The sequence continues at coordinate 24,450,127 of JAYKKI010000016.1, read as the reverse complement.
GATAAATTTTTGTGTATAATATGAAAGTTTCGTGATGATTTACGCAATACTCATTTTTATGGCATGAATAATTTTGGTATGAAAGCGTTGTTTGATATTATGTTTCTTGGCAAACTACAGGAATAACATGGATTGCAGGTTGCATATTTTATATGAACTTCTAAATACACAATCGCGAGTTTGTTTCAAAATTGTTGCATGCGCGATATGATTGACCACAATTATTATTGTTTTGGTTACACGATTATTAGCAATTACGATAGTTATCTTTATTATGTTATGCGCATAACTCAATTTCACATTTGTGATTGCAATTTTTTTTTAATAAAACCACATGTTAACTTTATAATCCATACTCGTCAACTCATGAAAATTTACAATCTATACAAAGTTCTGGTGCCTCGAATTCGGTGAAGTCAGGAATACATATGAATAATAAATTTTGTAGCCAAAATTACGCATGTTTGCAAATCTATATATATATATATATATATATATATATATATATATATATATATATATATACATATATATATATATATATATATATATATATATATATATATATATATATACATATATAAGAAGATAATTTGATGTGCGGTCAACACAAAATTATTAATATCCGCCTAACAAATTATATCAGTACTCCCCACTTACAGTAGGTACATAACTATGCTTCCTGCACGCAAAATGACTAATCCAATGATCCCAACAAAACCGACAACATTTATTGGAGACACGCACGATAATGCATTCCCAAATTTATTTGGTTTTCCTTGATTCATAGTTCATTAATTTATTAGGAGTATATATATATATATATATATATATATATATATATATATATATATATATATATATTCTCCTAGAAATTAAGCTGTGATAAATGGACAGATCAGTAAACAGACAAAAGTTTCATCGATCTCGTAAGCGTTCCGTATTTTCAATTTTCATAAGAAACTTTTCAATGCGCGTAAAATGGGGTCGAAACAATTTTTTCGCACGTGACATCAAGAAATCTAAACATACCGACCTCCACTCATCACCTTAATTTTTAATTTTTTCTACCGTCTGAAAAATTTTGCAACACCCTAAAATAAAATTATGTTCAAATAAAATTATTCCGTTTACCTAGCATCAACAACTTTGGAAGATATAAATAGCTACGTAATCTTACAACAATAACGCTTTAATTATTTCGCGATTGTAGCTCGCTCACTTTCTTTATCACATTGCTAAATTAGCAGCTCTGATTACAACATTATCGAATTTTTATTACATTAATGAATTAATTAGCCTTGTGAAGATTTCCGGCTAGCGCAAGTTTCAAACCGACACTTTCTTGTTTACACAGCCGCGTACGTTCATATGAGGTCATAGCTGCTGTTAGTTGAAATTAGACAGCAAGTGGTACTTTATATATATATATAAACCTATAGTTATTACAACTTTGGGACATAAGTCACATTTCATAGAAGCAATATTAGTCTTAACGATAGGCAAGAAAATACCAATACACAGTGCTCTCGAAAGCGGCGCCTTAGCTCAACGAAATGATGCCAGCAGTAAGTGTATATGCTCCTTCGTCATCGTTTCCTAATAAAATTCAACAAGGTTGTATTTTTTGTAAAGATGTACGCAAGTTGACATGACTTGATAAGTCATACGAAAGTCCATCCATCTTTAAAAAAAAATTCTGTCTTAAATATCTTATTTGCAAAAAGGTCTGTATTTAAAATCTGGTGAACCATTAACTATCTTTTCTTCAACTTTTTTATAACCTAACCATTTGAAAGTTGGAAACTTAATAGACTTTTCAATAAGTGATTTTCGCTAGAACTCTTACTTATTCATTTTAGAAAAGAAAAGTATCGCTTAATCGTATTTTCAAAAGCGAATTAAAAAAAATTAAATGTATTTAATTATATCGACCGTATAGAAAAGTTACTAACAGTCTCAACTTAGTAGAAAATGTTTTTCTAAAGGATCAGGCGAATCCTAAATACTCGGAATGAATTCGGCAGGCTTCAGTCATTAAACGTAGTTCCGGTTAAAACGAAATCGTTTAAAAGCCAAAATCGTGACTTGGTCGCATGTTATCTATGTCGAAATCTATTCAGCCAGCCAGAATATTTCTCTCCAGTTTGATCTTGCCGCTGATGGTATTTATCTCAATTACGTTAACATTTCTGTGACATTTCGGAGATATTGCGCAGGTTCAATAACAAAACGACTTTGTCGAATCAATCTATTAAAGAAATGAATTTCAAGTTAAATTTTAAATTTGAAAACAATAGAACGAAACCAATTGTGAAACTAGTATTTCCACATATTTATAAAAAAAAACATAGCAATATTTAGTGAAGAATATCCAAGAAACATTTTTGCACTCAGTAAAACCACCGACTTTACAAACTCATCGTTACACGAGTCGTTCAGAACGAGATTTGCTATCAACTAACCTTAGGCCATATTTAATTTTTTTCACCTTCACCCCATTTTCTTTTAACTCATCTCCAAACTTCGTCTCAGTATGTATCTTCCAAAATAACAAATGTCAAATAATTTTTTTTCCTATAATGCAATTTTATTTGAAATTCAAACAAATATGTTGTTCATAAAATCCAAAAAAAATTGGATATAAATCAAGCCAAATAGATACACTAAAGTATGTGTTGAACTTGCTGACTAAAATAAAAATGATGAAATTCCTTTATCGACGACGTGTCACAATCTAAATGGATTCCAACTAAATTAACGTTCTATCTCATATAGAATTATTACTACCGTCTAAATACATATTTTATTTTGCTTCTAAGTTTTTGAGCTTTAGAATAATAATTCGGAGGTTGGTGCCAGCTAAGGCATGTCAAACATACACACAAAAACAAAACAAAAAACTTATCTTGACCCACGCCAATGTCAAAAAGATTTGTTAACATACCTGCTTAGGTTAGTGTACTTTTTATTTGTTTTTTAATTGAATCTGTGCATATTATATTACTCACTGTTTCTTCCTTTTTAGTTTATAGTATTTTTATTTCGCTACTTTAAATGCTGTAGGCGCCTACCTACAATTTAAAGTCGGTTTATTTTTTTTAAATTAGCTTTTATTTCTTCATTAAAAGTAAGGTAGTGAGTAATACTAGTCGTACGTGTAATGTTATTTTATCCTATATTATTAACAATTCGATAGCTACAGTTATGTCACATCGACCATTGAATAATGATAATTCATAATAATATTAATTAACAACATCAACTACTAAATTCCACTTTTCTAAATTATAATTTAACTAATACAGTAATAGAAATTTATTGTACATGTATCATATAATATAATTGCGCCACAACTTACCAATAATGCCTGTAACACACAATTACTGAACCGATGTTGATGAAAATTTAACTGTAGCTTAATTGAAAGATAGTAAAGCCAATAAATTTCATTTGGAATCAGCCAAAAAACATTTTGCAATTCGATTATTAGTTTCTGAGAAATATGTGGTCAAGCATACAAACATATGTACCTATACTTATAAAAATTGGTACATTTGTTTCGAAGGCTTAATGGAACTAATATATGAATATTTTGTAGTTCCAATAATATTACGTACATTCGGGTCAAATTGATAACCTCCTTCTTTTCAGAAGCTTAAAAGGGGAGCTCTGGTCGGATTCCTAGATCGTGGATTCCATATTTACTAATCTAACATTGAAATAATTAAGTCTTATCACCGCTATCTCCACGATTGGTATAACCAATAATAGAATACCATTTTTCTTATAAACTTTATAAAAATATTCGCAAGTAATTTTCTATCGAAGCTTATAATATAAATAAACAAAACAAATACATTAAACGCTTTTTAAGTCATATATCAGCATATATATTGAGTAGATGTTAATCCAATTCCTACAGAGTTTTTCGAAAAAGAGAAACTAGTAAATATTTTTCAAGTCAATCCACTCTGGAAATGAATTTCCCAAGTACATAAGTTTTAAAATGGTGATCGAAATTTATCAAAAAAAAAAGAATTTATTTTAATAACTTTCGTAATTAATTAATTGTTACTTGATAACATAACGATAACGAATAATCAAGGACAACCTACAACTAAATATAAAGTGCGAAAAAGGATATGACTAACATCCCTAATACATCACTTTTGTCAACCTTTTGTCAACAAACACTGACGTTATATTAGATAGGGTGTAATGTTAAAAAACGAGCAAAAAAAACGTCACTAAACAGCGCTCATAATGAAATGTTATAAAATAGTATAAAATGACGTGAACTCATGAAAGAGATAGAGTCAAAGAAAGCAAGTATATAAAAGAGCTACTTATAATTATGAAAGTTTGTCTATTACAATTATAGTCAGCAAAAACGCCACAGATGCGAATTGAATAATGTCACCGTAAGCGTATCAGTTTTGGAACTTTTCAAACCTAAGCGAGACAATGCAGTTTAGTTTTATCACACTTGCATTTATTATGTTTGCTACCTCACTTTTGTCGTTAAGTACAATTTTAAATAAATAACAAATAAAATCGTAAGAGATTAATTCGGACATTAGATGTTTACCAGCTATTAAAATATAGTTTTTATACTTTTTTAGTACTAGTCGTATAATTAAAATATTTTCTTAGAACTGCTAACGACATTTTGATATTTATTTCAATAAAACAATGCAATTGTGGTAAATAAACACACGATACAAGTTGTGAATTAATAGTAAATGACAGCTCTACTCTTATTGTAAATGTGACTTTTAGGGCATTAATTATATACCTATTTAATGTAAAATTAAGAAAAAAACACATAATATCATCTATAGGTAGTGAAATTGCCTATAGTTTTCAAATAAATCACGAAGGTGCTTGTTTAATAAATACATTTGAAAACACACTAACGTTCATAATTAGATGTTGGTACGTTAATGCGTTCAAAATTAATTTGTAATCTGAATTACATTGTACATATACATTGTCCTTGATAATTTTAAATTATAATTTGATTTAGGCTATTTTTTACTTCAGGTACTGAAGAAAAATAATTATAACACACACCATACATAACACATAGAGTGTTCAAACATTTGCATCACTAATTGATGACAATGAATTATTTCATAATTACTCGTAAGCGAAAACATTGGTGTACCTTCAAAATATGTGGTTATGTATTAATATGTGACTAGCTTTCATACAGTTAAAAATATTTAAAAAAAGTTGGATTTTTAAAAAAATATTATTCGTTTATGAAAACCGTTTAAAAATTAAAATCTTTGTTCACAAAATTTATTTATAGATTATTATTATTTATTTTATTTAAATTATTATATAAATAAAATTTATTATTTATAGGTTATTATTATATGATTAGAAAAATTCCATGCCCAGTTCACGTTTTAAACTTTATAATGGTATAGATTGAAGTGATTAAGATACGGAAATTATTCAACTCTGGATGAGGTCCTGTAGTGAAACAAGGAACACACAGTTAAAGTTGAATTTACTATTTTCCATTTTCAACTTACTTATGAAAAATAAAGCTTCAAAATGAAGTGCAATATATCCAAACTTCCAACTCTGCTAGACCGGGCTACTAGGCTGAAGTGACTAGGTTGAAATGCTAGGTTGGTCTGCCAAGTTTGACTATCGGGCTGCGCTGCCAAGCTTTATTGTAATCTGCGCTTCTAAACTGTGCTCTAGCCTGTGCTGCTAGCTTGGGCTAGTAGCGTGAGCTACTATGTTTTGCTGCTAACCTGTGCCGGGATACGATACTTTGCTGCTTGGCTGGGTTGTCAGTCTTGGCTAGGCAACTAGACTTGGCTGCTAACCTAACCTGTTAGGCTTTGCTGCTAATCTGGGCTTCTTGCCTGGCCCGCTAGGCTTTATTGCGAGACTAAGCAGCTAGACAGGCTGCCAGGCTAGGTTACTAACCTAAGCTGATAGCCTGGCCTCCTTACCTGAGCTGCTAGTTTGGCTACAAGGGTGAGCTGCTAACCTGGAATGATAGCCTGAGCTGTTAGCATGTGCTGCTAAACTGGCTCCAAGAATACACTACTAGGTCTAATACAGGCTACTAGACCGGATAATTATGCTAAACTGCTAGACTTTACTACAACTTAGGGCTACTAGGCTGGGTTGTAAACATGGGCTACTAGCCTGGGCGTTTAGGCAGGACTACTGGCGTTTGTAGCTAGGCTCGTCTATTCGGTTGGGATGCTAGCTTGGTTTGTTAACCTGGCCTAAGCTATTGGTTTCTACTGCAGGGCTGTGCTGGTAGACTGGACTACTATGTTAGGGTGATACTCCGAGTTTCCAAGTGGACTACTAGGCTGAGTTGTAAACATGTGCTCTAGGTCTGAGTGGCTAGCCTGGTTAGCTAGCTAGAGTATCTAGGCTGGATTGTAAACCTACAAATCTGGGCTGCTATCCTGGGCTGTTAGCTTAGGTTGCTACCCTGAGCAGCTGGGTTGAGCTGTTCACCTGGACTATTAGCCTGCTATTATTACTAGGCTGCTAGCCTAAACTGTTAGACTAAACCGCTAGGCTGAACTAGTAGGAAAGACTGTTTGGCTGTGCTGCTATGCTTGGCTGCTGGCCTGGGCTACTGGCCTGGGCTGCTAGGTTGGGCTACTATCCTAGGCAACTAACTTTGGCCTCTTAAGTAGCCCGCAACTATTTAATCTGAGCTATTAGTATGTGCCGCTAAATAGACTGGACTGCTAGGGAGCATTATTACTCTGGGTTACTCTTCTGAGCTGGCAGTTTGGACTGCAAACCTAGGTTGCAAACCTGGGCTGTAAACATAGGCTGAAAATCTAGTCTGCTAGCCAGGCCTGCCAGCATATGCTACCAGCTTAGGCTAGCAGCACTAGCTAGCAGACAAGGCTAGCAGTCCACTCTTGCATCCAAACTAACAGTCCATGCTAGAAGCTCAGACTAGCAGACCGACCTAGCAGCGCAACCTAGCTGAACATTCTCGCAGTGTAGCCTAGTAGCCCTGAAAGGAAGATCAAAGTAGCAGCCCAGCCTAACAACTCAGCCTAGTAACTCAGCCTAGCAGCCTAGCCTCACATTCAAGTTTAGCAGTCCAGGATAGTAGACCCGACTAGTATTCCAGCCTAGCATCCCAGACAAGTTCAGGTTATCGTTCCAGACTAGCAGCCCAAGCTAACAACATAGGCTAGCAGTATAGTCCAGTAGCCCAGACTATTAGCCTAACTCGCTAAGTCTAGCAACTCGGCCTGGCAGCCCAGGCTAACAGTTAATGCTAACAGGTCAGACTTGTAGCTCGGCTTACCAGCCCAGCCTAGCCTCCGAGTCTAGCAGCCCGTCATAGTACCTCAGCTTAGCAGCTAAGCCTAGCAATCCAGCCTAGAATCTCTGGCCTACTGGTCTCTACTGCTGAGCTGTGCAATTAGGTTGGGCTGCTTGCCTGTGCTGCTAGACTAGGCTTGCCTAGATTGTTAGGCTGGACTTCTAAGCTGAGCCCCTAGCTTAAGCTACTACCATTGGCTGCAAGCATGGGCTGCTGGCCTGAATTACTTGCCTGCGCTGCTACTCAGACTAAGTTTCTGGCTGGGCTACTGGACTGGACACCTAAACTGGGATGCTAGGCTGGAATGGTAGGCTGAACTGCTAGGCTAAGCTCTTAGCCCAGATTGATAGGCTGGGCTGCTAGGGAGGGTTACTACTCTGGACGGCCATTACGAACTACCAGTTTGGACAGCAAACCTGGTCTGTATGCCTAGAGTGCAAGCCTAGATTGTAAACTTAGCCCAAGCAAGCAATGGCTGCAAATCTCGGCCGCTTGCTAGGGCTACAATCCTGCGCTGGTAGACTGCTAGGCTGGGCAATTAAGCTAGATAAGAAGACTGGGCGGTTAAGGCGGGCTGTTAGCCTGAGCTGCTAACCTAGGCTACTAGGCTGCTGGAATGAATTTTAAGCCTACATTTATAGGCTGAACTATGATACTAGGCTGCTAGCTTTGACTGCTAACCTGGGCTGCTAACTTGGCTGTATGATCCGGTTGGGCTTCAGATCAGGTTATGCCGTTAGCCCGAATATATAATATGGTCTATCAAATTCCGATTATAACCTGGGCTGCTAAACTGGGCTGCTAGTCTGACTGCTAGTCTTGAACTATCTAGCCGTGCAAACGGCCCAGCCTAGCAGCCTAGCTTAATATCTAGCCGCTCAACCTAGATGTCCAGGCTAGTAGCCCAGCCTATTAGTCCAGACAAGCAGCCCAAGCAGCCCAGCCTAGCCAGGTAGCTCAGCTTAGCAGCTTAGGGTAGCAGCATAAACTAGCAATACTGCCTTAGTAGTTCAGCCCAGAAGCTCAGCCAAACAACCGAACCTAGTAGCCCAGCCCAACAACCCAGTCTAGTAAAATTAACCTAGCGGCCCTAGCAAGCAACTCTACGCAGCAATCCATCCTAATCCGGGCTAGCAGCCTAGCCTAGTAGCTCAGGCTACCTGATCGGGTTAGTAACCCCTCTTCTGGGTTGAGGTGCTAGCCTGTGCTGTTAGTCTGAGCTTTTAGGCTAAGTTATTAGACTAGGCTGCTGGGCTACACTGCTAATCTGCATAGCTGGGCTACTGGACTGGACTACTAACTTTTGCTTCTTGCCTGGACCACTTGGCTGGGCTACTAAGCTGTGCATCAAACCTAGATTTCTCAGCCAAAGTTAGTAGACCAGACTAACAACCTAGGCTTGAAGCTCAACTCAGTATCCCAACCTAGCAGCACAACCTAGCAACCCAAGTTAGCAGCCTGTCTTGTAAGCCCAGCCTAGCAGCCAAGTATAGCAACATAGGCGTGGAGCTCAATTTAACAGGTTAAGCTAGCAGCCAAGGCTAGCAGTCCTGGCTTACAGCTCATTTTACCAATTCATCCTAACAGCCCTGCCTGGCAGCTCAGCCTATCAGTTCAGTCTAAGGACCTAGTTTAGCAGTCTAGGCAAGATAACCAGATTATCAGTCCAGGCTAGCAGCAGCGCAGCCTAGCTCTCCAAGAGCACAGCCCAGCAATCTAGTCTAGCATCTCAGCCTAGTAATCCGATCTAATAAACCCAGCCTAGCAGCCAAGCATAGAAGCACAGGCAAGTAGCCTAGTTTAACAGCCAAGATCTCAGTCCAACTCAGTCTAGTTGGAAAACCTGCCAGCATAAAAGCCTTGCCTGTTTGAGATGCTAGTTTGGGCTACTGGACTGAACTGCTATTGTGGTCTACAATTCTAGATAGGTAGTCTAAACTGCTAATCTGGACTGCTATCCTGGGCAGCTAACCTAGGTTCTTAGGCTGGGACACTAAACTAGGCTGCCAACCTAGGTTACTGGCCTAGATTGGAATAAAATCATCCTAATTATAAAAAAAAACATTAAATAACTAAACAAACGATGGCCCCAGAAAGTAATATAATGAACATAATCGAGAAACTGACTTTATTATATAAGAAGATGCACAGAAGATGCATACTGATTAGAACATGCACAGATGAAAATTTATAAATACTGTTGTGGAAAATGAAGTGGACTTTTATTTTCTACATATGTTGCCCACAAAATCAACTATTTAGCACCCCCCCCGCCTCTATATGTCTATATCTATGTTACAAGAACTGGCATACATTTCACGAAATGAAATGAAAGCCAGGATAAAAGACGCTTCCCAGTATTAATATTATTGATTGCGTACTTTCAAAATCTAAATTTGACCACGCTCATTAATTCAGAGCAGTTTTGCGCGATAAACGTGTGTCGCTGAAGGAAGCTGTTAAATTTCATGGTGGAGAACTAGGTTATCGGGTAAATTCCTCTCTTTCGGCATCGGCCAAGTGAACTACTTTTTTTAGTCGCACCATGCGCTTTTTTTAGATATCAAGTAAACTCCTTTTTTAGGCACACTATGTGCACCTTTTGGTAATATTTTGAGTATAACTTAATATAAAACGCGTATATTAATGCATTTTAAAATAATGAACTCGCAGTGTTTCTGAGTAGCCGAACTATAATCCGTCATGTAACATCAGTGTAATCATTATTACATTTATTTTAAAATTAGAAGCTTTCACTTCTATCGTATGGTTATGAGCATTCACCGGAATAATTTTTTTTTCAATTTAACTGTTTTACCTTGTAACCCGTTCATCTGAACCGATAGACTAACTCATAATTTTTGTATGTACATCTAATTGCTTTATGAAATATGTTGGACTTGCAGTATAAATATTTGGTGTTACAGTAAAAATCCAGCAGCTGGTTTTCCTTGATAAAGAGATAAATATTTTGGACGCTTGGTGTACACACTCGAACAGAGTGGATTGTAGTCTTGTCTACCTACGCTTTACGAAATTTCTAGACTATTCTTCTTTTGCCGTGACAGCGTCTCACTCCGCAGGTCACTTTCTCCAAAAAGTTTGCGTTACGAAAAAACTTTCTCTGTGATCTGATGTATATATGTATTTGAATATACATATATATATATATATATATATATATATATATATATATATATATATATATATATATATATATGTATATATATATATATATATATACATATATATATATATATATATATATACAGAGTGTTAGGTGGATGGTCCGACAAACGGAAATAGGAGGTAGTTGGGATAATTTTTTTATATCCTATTTTTTAACTTTTTTCAAAAATTCCCCAAAATCGACTCTTTTAACTTCATAACTTTCTTTATGTATTATTTTTTAAATCCAAGTTAAGTTTTCTTTAATTTGTTATGTATTCCTGATCTAAAAACGAACTTATACGTCTCAAATAACTTCAAACAAAAAGTATTACTCTTTTAAAATTATGAAATTTTGGTGAAAAAATCTTACACCTTGACTTTCCACGCACACTAAAAAAACAAAAAGCATTTAGGATTTTCTAATGGTTGCAAAAACTGCACCATTCAATCTTCTTTACAACGGTGTATCATATATTACATAAAGCTTTACATTGTTTACCAAAATTGTCGATAAACTGTCATTAGGACATGATATTAATATTGCAAGGAAATTAACATATCTTATGTTTTATTGCTAAGTTTCCATAAAAAATGCTAGAAAGTGGCTTAACTAGTTTCATTTTTTCGCATGTCTTTGTAACTCACTATTAATTTTGTAAGCCTACACAGGCTAACGTCACATAATATCGGAAAATGTGAAGCTTGACTTATTCAGTAATACTATGTATTTTTGCCAATACTAATTTATCTTAGCACCTCTCTAAGTACCAAGAATAGTACTTAGCTGTGAAGAAGAAGACTATATGTGATTGTAAAAAAATATCTAATAACATATTGCCAAACTTTTTTATTACAAATAAGGAAAGTAAAATAAGTTAAAAATGGTAAGCTATAAGTTATTAGTTGTTTAAAATGTTAGAAATAGGGGTGCACCCTATTTCTTATGCACGTCCGACATCTTCGTCGTATTTCAACCATTGTTGTATAAAGCCGCATTTCTTCCTTCATGGTGTCAAATGCCGCATTAAGTTTTTCAATTAATTGTTTTCTGGTTGTAAACCCATTTTGATACATAAGCTCTTTAGCTCGTCACCAGACATAAAAATCAAGAGGTGTGAGGTCAGGGGACCTCGTGGATCATACGATTGGTCCAAGTCTTCCTATCGATGAATTAGAGATTACGTTATCGAGATGTTCTCTCACTATTGTTCGGTAGTGTGCAGGACAACCATCATTTTGATGAACAATCTTCAATAGGAACATCAGTCATGAGTTCTGGGAGGTCATTTTGCAAAAATTCCAAATAGTTCTATCCATTAAGATTGTCGGGCAAGTAATGTGGGCCAATCAAGTGTCGACTGATCACACTTGCTCAAACGTTAACACTAAACCGCCTCTGATGTGAAATTGGTCTTATTTTGTGTGGATTCTGGTCTTTGTATTCCCAATAATGAATGTTGTGTTGATTAAAAATCCCTTCACCTGTGAATTTTGATTCATCTATCCATAAAATGCTCTTAAGAAACTGACCGTCTTCAACATCAGCGTGAAACAAGAAGCGGCAAAATTGTGATGACGTTCTTCATCTCCTTCCGTGAGTCCTAGAAAAAAACATTCCATAAAGCAACACAATAACAAATCAAAATTCTTTGGGACGTATGGAATCAAAACTATTTTTAAACCACAAATACAACTACGTCTATTAAATTTGACATTGTATAAGGTTTGACTTTTACCTTTTACCGTATCTCTAAAAACTATTATCTTTTAGATTTATAAGAGAAGACTAGATCTCGTAATTACCTTGCACTGGTGTGTAGTGAAATGGATGCCTGCCATCTGCGTGAGACTGCCCACATTTTCCACACGGAAACTCTTAGTTCCGCATCAACTTTTCTTATACTGGTGGTGGGATCGTTATTAAACGCCACTAAAATCCTTTCATCCACAGCCATATTATGTGGTCTTCCGCGGACTCGTGGTTTCCGGTATTGCAGATTGCCCGTTTCCCATAGTCGTCGATCGATATTTGCAAAGGTATCATGGCTGGGTAATCTTCTCATAGGATACAGCTCTTGGTAAATTCGTCGTGCCCTGCGTCCATTATTATGGGCTCTGTCACACACCAACACCATACCAGCGTATTCATTGTCAGGATAAGAATACGACCCTTACTTTTCACAACTTAACGAGATGTAAAACTTCAAAATCAAGATCTATAATACGTTCGAAAGATGACAAAACACAAAGAAAGCGAAGTCTCGACTGGTTAGTAACCAAACAAAAGACTCGTGCAAGTACTTTTTTAGTTTATCGACAATTTTGTTAGACAGTGTAAAGCATTATGTTATATTTGATACACCATTGGAAAGAAGATTGAATGATGCAGTTTTTGCAACCATATGAAATCCCAAAATGCTTTTTGTTTTTTCTAGTGTGCGTGTAAAGTCAAGGTGTTGGATTTTTTCAGCTAAATTTCATAATTATAAAAGAGCATTACTTTTTTGTTTGATGTTACTTGAGACTTATAGGTTTGTTTTTATATCTGGAATACACAATATATTAGAGAAAACCTAACTTGGACTTAAAAATATTACATAAAAAAGTTAAGAAGACAAAACCGTTGATTTTTGGGAATTTTTGACAAAAAGTTAAAAAATAGGATATAAAAAAACCGGTGAGATTTAGACCAATAGTTTTTAAGGCAAATATGTTCCAAATGATCCCAACTACCTCCCATTTCCGTTTGTCGGACCATCCACCTAACGCCCTGTATACATATACACACACACACACACACATATATATATATATATATATATATATATATATATATATGTGTGTGTGTGTGTGTGTATGGGTGTGTGTGTGTGTGTGTATGTAATAGAATAGTGTTCATAGTACTTATACGATCACTCTAGATGGCGTTGCAATTCATTATTTCTCATTGGTCAATGTTCTTCCGTGGATTGTAGCAATCTCCGCCAGCGGCAAGAGTAACCCTCCACGCTCTTGCCTCTGGCGGGGGGGGCGGGGGTACGGGCTACCACTGCCGATTCATTTGCTCTATCTGGGTATTATCTCTCTAACCTTTCCATATTAATTTGCGCATTGCATTCTTTCAATTTTAATTAATTTTCTGTACTTATCTCTCAGATTTTTTTACTTATTTAAATCATTTATTCAAGAGGAAATATATAAACAAATTAATTATCGTTTCCTTTTTGCTTTGGCTAACTTTCAATGAAAATGATCTGATTGATCTTTATGTTGCTATCATATAATTTTTCGCAAACTATTGAATTTGAAAAAAAACCGTATAGCCGAGTGATACTGGACACTTAAAATAAGAGGATCAATTCCAGTAGGGGCGAATGGGGTTGAAATTAAAACTTTTAGCTTAATGATTGAGTTTAACCATGAATAGGTTTACTACTTTCCGCCAATCCACAACCTTAAGATCAATACGACATCTGTGTTTCCCAATAATTTGTCACTACATTCGTTTTCGAACGCCACCATGGTGCTGAATTTTAATTTCCCGATTTTTTTCATTGTGTCTTTAAGAACAAAGATAGCGTCATCTCTCACAATAAAGTCGCTGTATTTGAATTCGATGTACCTTAGGAGCTGAACTCGAATTTTACAATGGTTTCGAGATTCAATATGACAGCATCGGCATCAGTAAACCGTTACTATATTCATTCTTTACTAACTTCAGGAGGTTCGATTCGAATTTTACAATGTTTGTAAGATTCAAGATGGCACCATCTGTATCACTCGCAACAAATCGTCATTATATTCGATTTCGACTAACCTTAAGATGCTGAATTCGAATTTCACAAAGTTTTGAAACTCAATATGGCGTTGTCGGTCTCATGATAAATCTTCACTGTGTTCCTTTTCTACCATTTTAGGGTACTGAATTTGAATTTCACAATACTTTAAGGTTCAAGATAGTGCCATCTGTCTGTCTCACAACAAATCTTCGCTATATTCGTTTTCTACCATTTTTAGTGTACTGAATTTGAATTTCAGAATATTTTTAAACAACGGGATGACGACATTTATATCTTTCGCAATAAATCTTCGCCATATTTAATTTCAACTAATCCTAGTGTGCTTAGTTAAAATTTTGCGACGATTTGAGGAGCAATATAACTGCAACTATTTATCACATTATACCGCCAAATTGCATTACGACAAACTAGAGTGCTGGATTCGAATTTTAAAATGTTCTTTAAATTCAAGCTTGTCTACCACTTTTCGCTGCCACTTTAGGGGGCATGATATTCGATGTAGAAGTGAGTCTCTCAGAAAATTGTAAAATTCTTTACCTACTTTAATTTCTGAATCGTCAACTGTTTTATGTTTCCAGATAGAAAGACGTTAAACCTATCATCCTGCGGAGTTGTCTATAAAAGGTGGAAAAATTCTAGCACGTAAATCGCTGCATGAGGTCATTTTTTAAATCACTTACGACTTTTACGTCACGCACTACATCAGAAAATTTGTTCCAATTTCCCTAAAATACTTATTAGTCCTTTTGTGAAAAAATATTATAATTTACAGGAATCAATATTAATTTTATATATACGTACGTTCTGTACGCGTATCTGTGCGTGCGTGCGTGTATGCGTGTGTTAGTGCGTGTATGCGTACGTGCATGCATGGTGCGTATATTGGTGTATATGGTAGATAAGCAAACGTTGTAATTTATTTGTAAAAGTTTCGTTTTCTGAATTTAAACAAAAATAATTTTCTGGGCAGACATTACACTATATCGGAGGACAAAAATAGCAAAAAAACAGTGAGAGTAATCTGCTCTAAGAGTACCACAACTGTCATAAATGAAAGAAATATCAGTGGAAAATTAAAAAATGCAGGTTCTAAATATCTATTGTAGAAATATATCTCTTACTTACGAAACTAACTAGAACTTTACACTAAATATTTTTAAAAATTAAGATGGACGGAATAAAAATAAATTTAAAAATCACATCTTATTTCTTCTACATCGCAAATATTTAATCACTAACTTTTTGTGCAGCAATATATGCAAAGTAAATTACACTGACGGTATATAAAATTAACTAGGATTCCCTCAAAATCTATACAGCCTCTTTTTATTTGGTACAGAAAACAATCATTTTACTAATTTTTATATCGCATCTCAAATAAATTTTCAAAATATGACTGGTTTAATTCAAGGTTCAGTTCAAATCTCCCGCTTTATTTTATCTTTAATGTCTTAAATTAAAAATAAGCTTGTGGAGAATATGAAATCAAGTTTTTTTATCCCTTCTCAATCTCCTTTTCCTCAAATATGTTACAACTTCTATGAATTTTCCAAATAGCGAAATAAATCTTATTCCGATATTCGAAATCCATTGTCAATTTACGTTTGCAGAATCCTAAAAGTATATTCCGATCTTAATCCCTTACTACTGCTGATTCCCTTCTTCTATCTTGATATCGTCTCTCTAACCTTTCCATATTAATATGCGCATTTCATTCTTTCAATTTTAATTAATTTTCTGTATTTATCTCTCGGATTTTTTACTTATTTAAGTCATTTATTCAAATTATTCATGTATAAAAATGAAATATATGAAATATTCATAATTTCATATATGAAATATATGAATAATTATCGTTTAGTTTAGTTAAGTATCTCTTTGCCTTGGGTAACTTTCAATGAAAATGATCCGATTGATCTTTATGTTACCATCACATAATTTTTTGCATAAAATATGAAAACCTCCATTTGTAAAATTTGTAAAACATACTAATTAATAATATTAATGCTTTATGTTTATTGTACAATACGAAAAAGATAGCAGCAAAGACCCATCTTCAAAACAACAAAGTTAAATTCGAGGTTGTTGTCTTGTGCCATGATTTAAAATCCTTTTCAAATTAACTCAAAAAAACCTGTTCTTGTAAAATTCTTCTACAAGAAACCAGGTAACATTAAACATTAACAAAACTAATATTAGGTTTCAATATTTGGATGTCTTAAAAACTGATATTGTTGAAAAAAAAATTTAAAGGAATTCAATGCTGTTGTGGCTGTTTTTGAAGAACTCCAGCCTAGCCACAGCAAATAAACATATTTTGTGCTATGAATTTTTTTATGTTGTTAATATTTCTTCCGATACTCACCAGCATCACTGTCGTTATAAAAATTGCTGCAAGCTACTAATACTAATCTTAGGCAACATGGATATTATTTTTAATGCTTTTTAATCCTGCAAGGATTTGACTTACAAAGTGGATGATGAATTTACAAAACTTTATGTAGAAGTAAAAGTATTGCTTGTAGTAAACGGTATACGCTATGGAAATGTGCCAATACATTTCCACAGCATATGCATTATAGGGGAATAGAAGAATTACTAAAAAATATATTTACTCATTTTATTATTGGAACACAACGCAGCAATTCACTGAAAGGTTTGTAAACCATTGTAAATTGATATTGGTACTATCTGGTTTGTTACTATTACTTTTTGCTTTTTGCTGCAAGTTCTGATACTAATTAATACATGCTTATCAATTCTTTCTGAAACAAATTGATCTAAGGTTAAAGTAGAACTTGAGATACGAAAAACAGTGAATATTTTTTTTCAATACAGTATGTTACAATACAGTATGTAACTACTTACATTACAAAACTGTTCACTCTACAAATATTATAGTCTAATGAGAATCTAATACTATCATTCTAGCCTTTACTGGATGTCGTCAATAAAACCTTCTAATATTAAATATATGAAACTCTACTGGGTTGAAATGGCTTGCATATTTTTTTAAATAAACGTTTGAAATTCAACTCATCAGTCTTAATGCAGCAGTAGTATGACATTACTAAACCAAGAGACTTGACGATCTGCTTTGAAATTAGTACAATAGGCCACAAGTCAAAAATTTTCATCCTTTCTCAACTATCAACACAAACTAATATTTTTTTTAGAAATAAGGCCAATAAAATTTCTAATATTTAACTATATATGCTAAGCCAAAAACGGAATTCCCAAATATGCAGCAAAAACATCACTGTAAAAAACGAAGGTAAAATTAAATAATTCAAGTTTTTGAACTAAACGGTTTTATTGTACAGGCGTTTCTTATCCATAATTAAAATTCAAAATTAAAAAGATAAAATCTTTTTAATTATCTATTGAAAGTTCAAAACCATAGTCGAAAAAGGATAATATTATCTTAAAATTAAGAATACTTGCTTTCATCCTGTTACTTATTATTTGATTTTATAGACCAATAGATTCATTGGGAAAACTTTTCACCCAGCATCGGAATATGTTCGATAGGAGGCTTGAAAATTTACATTCACATTTTCAGAAATATAATTTCGTAATATACGTTACATAATTTCTATTTTAAATTTTAATGTTCTCAATACTCTGAACCGCAAGGTTCGAGCAAGGTTTGCCAAAAAATTAAGCTCATAACCATATATGCCTAATGATTGTAAGCATACGAAAGGTAATACCGCATCGGGATCAGGTCTATAGTTATAGAAGTTCATGTTGAGTGACAGCTTCAACGCACAACCCAGACGAACCGCTTTTTTTGGTGATGAGCCGGCGGCCGACAAGTACTGACTTTTATCGGAAAAGGTCGCTGGCAAATTTGCTGTCGACTCAATGCATACGCTAAGAAGGTCATAACGTTCGAATCTGCACGAAGAAATAAACATTGTTCAGATTTTTTAACAACGAATTTTATAGGACGTCTGCTCATCGATCGTCTGCGTTGTGCGTGAGAATCGATGTAAATGTAGAGAATAATTCACAGTAGATATGCATAGAGGTGCATAGGCCCTAAATTGTCAATTATAGTTTAAAATATTTTTACATTCTCAAATACATATCTGCGTCAGTGTATACTCAGTTATTTTTACATTTATGTAATACATTCAATAAACTAGTTAAGCTAATCTCATGTTTCAAGTGCATATTGAACCGCAAATAAAAATCCCTTACGGGCGTATGTAATTTTGGATTTTTAACATTATCAAAACTTTGATCTACTCAACCTTCAAGAGCAAATCTTTATACATACTTCAAATGCGTACAGTTAGTGTAATGCGCACATAACTTTAGAATCTACGGAGTTGGTGAAACAGTATTATGTTAATATAATAGTGTACTTATGTTAAGTAAAGTAAAAATTTAAATAAAAAACTATAATAATAATTTTAGAATTTTTAATTTAAAAATTTTCCATTAATCATTCTTTTTGATTTTATTAAAACTTTCGTTGTAATAAATATATAACTACTTAAATATTGATAGCAAATAAATAATCTCAACTAAAACAATTCTCTTAATTTGTTATCAGCCTAAACCTTACCAATATTTCCGAATCTTTATGATTTTTTCGCTTGATAATATTCCAGATCTTAGGGTTTTTGAAATACTTGTAAATTTCGTTAAAAAATTACATTAAAGAATAAACAAAAATATTTGAATTTAAATAAATTTCCACTTGATACCTAATCTACTTTATGTAGGTAATGTCTACAGACGGGCTAGTCTTTTTCACAACTGTGCCAAATTTGAACTTTCTATAGGAAATAATTACAAAGAAAAATGTCTTTGATAACCATGTAGGCGGACAGTGTATAACAGTATCTGACTAGCTGGTTATCAAAGACGTTTTTCTTAGAACAATAGACAAGTAATTGAATAAATGTTCCACGTTTCCAATATTGCTACGAAACGCTATAAAAATTAGTCTAGTGTAAACTATATTTGTACAATTAGTATTCCGTTTGATCAGTCCTCCCCCCCCCCTACATAAATTATTAAAAATGCACTCCAATTATATGCTTAAAAGGCGCTCATCTGTCGCGCTACCCGCCGCCCACCGCACCAATGCTATATCACGTCGCATATGCATGGAACTTCGTAGGGATAGTTTCGACTGAACCAAATTAAACATTTTGACAAACGTGTAAGGACAAAGTTGTTCCTTACATCGTGAAATTTGTTTTTTATTCTCTGAAAATAACACCCAAAATCAAAATTGAACTTTCTATGCTCACCTTTATGATTGGTCCACCATATTATACTATCTCTGGGATTTATTCCAAAAATTTTTCATCGAATAATTTCCAAGAAAATCGCCAATGTTAAATGGATGAAAAACGCTGGCATGATTATATGCCGGCAGTTTTTACAAATTCGCTACGAAGCACTAAAAAAAGAAGCCAGAAAGTCTCCTAAATTAATACAACTTCTTCGTTCTAGCCAAAATAAGTTCTTTCAACGAACGCTCGGTGTAGTATTACGCTCTTCGGTCGGTTAAATATTAAGCGATCTACGTTATAAACTCTACAATATCACATTAGGAAATAGCTACCCGTCGAAAAATATTTTTACCAATGCCAAATGTGGGAAAAGGAACAGACGGTGGGTACTCAAAGCAAGAATCAATACAAAAGAAACATTCTCATGTCACCCACTCAAATTCTTTGGTGATAATGCTCGGAAGATACGATAACGTAGAATTAAATGTAGTAGAAAAAAAATATTTGCAAGTAAGTATATACTCAAAGTAGCTAGTTTGAATGGTTAGTTATAAACGTTAATATAAACCAGATAAGCACGTGTAAACTGGCATTACAAGGACTCCATGAACTTTATAATTAAGTAAATACTAACTTAAATTTTTATTAGTTTTATAATCAACTGTGAGTTCCATCGCGATCTTGAGATTGAGATGGCAGACGATACTATTAGTAGATTTGCTAGTTCTCACCAAAAGAGATTTCAAAACCACAGTAATCCAGAAGTGTCCAGACTCTCAAATGTGCAAAATACTATACATTAGAACACTGAGTGATTCAAAGAAAAGTCTTACTTTAGACAGCACATAGTATATTAATTCAGAAACAAATTAATCGTTAGTTTTATAACTAGTTTTAATAAAAATTGTAAAAAAAAAAAGTTTTATAATTAATTGTATTTATGTGGTGTTTTAGAAAAGCATGTTTTAAAATATATCATTCATGCGTTGGTTATAAAATATTTCTAAACAACATATTCTGAATGGTTCACATCATGAAATTGAAATAAACCTAATTCAAGAAATTGGAAATTGAATTAATAGAAATAAAAGACACAAGAATTATAAAATAGTATTAAATAGGTAAGTATATACACAAACACCACACATATATATATATATGTATATATATATATATATATATATATATATATATATATATATATATATATATATATTAACTGCTTCATTATTCACAGACTATACACTAAATTTTAAAACTGTAACACCGTTTTAACAAAGACATATTTTTTAAGTTATTCCACTATAGATAATATTATTTATTTAACTTAATTAGAATTATAATATTGTTGATACGCGAGGTGACATGGTCGCGAGTAATATCTAGTTATTTTAATCAACTTATTAATGATGATTGTAGATTAAGTACAAGGCGCAATTAAAGTTGGGAGAAATTTTATAACACAACGTTCGCCGCGCACGTTCAGATTATTACTTTTTTCAAATCCTATGAATTTAGACCCCGCAAACATACAGGTTGGCAAAAGTCTAGATAATTTTTCCAATTCCTTTTATATAACTGATTTTTTTAATTTCACTAAAATTACACAATCATTACCTATTGTTCTCCCATTTTGTGCGAAAATACAAATTATACTCATGGACACATTAAAATGGATCCAACCATTTCAGTTGTATAGGCATTATGGTGAATAAATTTTCACATATGCATATATAGGAACGTACAGTGCCGATATCATAATTTTGTTTTCGTCACAGTCAAGTAAAAAATAAAACTAAATGGGCCATCTCATAAGGAAAATAAATTAAGAACAATTTATTAGCACATGGTTGAAAGGTAGAACATGGCACATGATTATGACGCTGATACAGATTACAATATTTGGATGTTAGCAATAAGTATAGTTTAAAAACAACTATTTGGAAAAGTTCGAAGATCAGTGACGTGATATCTCTGCTTTTACTTACACATTGAAAGGATTGAAGCATATCACAAAAAGAATTGATGATGAAAGAATTATAAAAGTGCAAACCGCGTATTTTAAAAAGTATAATAATTTTCTTCCTGTCTCTATATTTATTTATATGTTTATTTTTACATATATTAAGCAAAAACTAGAGAACGAATGTTTAAATTTTGTGTAATTAGGAATTTTTTCACTAATACGAAATACGTTTCAATTGAATAAAATCTCGAAAGATTTATAAATAATGTTTATTTATTACCCAAAAGGTATTAAGCTAATTAAAACACTCGATCTTGTTACTTTTAAAAACGCTTCACAAATACATAGATACTCTCCAATGACCTTGCTTTTAATTTTGTCTATGAAATCTGTTCACTTTTATAGCCTGTTGCGGCTATTACATGTATATATTTTATAATTTCAATCAATACATAACTGTAAATTTTACGTACCTGAAAAGCCTGAGAAATATTCACCCTTTTGGTAAGACAATGAATTTCCCGTTACGAATTATTACCTTTTTTACGTCACTTATTAATTTATAATATTATTTAAACCTTTTTAGGGTTCTGTAGCTTAAAAAAAATGAAATTATGTAAGATCATTTCCGTGTTTGTCTGCCCGTCTATTATAGAATTTTTTCTTCGAAAACAAGTTATAAAAGATTACGGGTAAACCATAGCGCTTGTTCCAGGTTTTATCATTTTTGTAATTTACATCAAATTTCTGCGCCTTTAAAGATATAGTAAACTATAATTACGTTGTGAAGAAATTATATTTGTATAAAGTAATAGTTTAATGAAAATACGATATACCCTTAAAAGTTTATAAGTACCTAAATCTACACGAAACCCTCGTAGTGCGAGTTCTAATCGTACTGCATACATATTTTTATAGTCAACATATATTTTACCGCATCATTAAAATTAATTTTATGAAATGACCTCTGTCCATGATAATGCCTCGGACTAATAAGTTTCAGTGAGGTTAAAGTTGTACTTTTTCTTGTATGCTACTGAAATTCCGGATAATTGTAATTTTTATTGTGTCCAAATGTCATTAGTAAATTAAATTTGTAAATTAACAAAAATGAAGAGACGGATTAAGGAAATGCCTACTGCAACCTAATTTAGTTTTTTTCCCTTTTTTAGTTTACCATAGTAAGGCACACGAACTAATTTTTTGAAAACTTATTTCACATGGTTAATAAAAATATAGATTTTTAGTTTTTTTTTTGTTCCTAGTACAGATTTTCTAGTAATCATTTTCCGAAATACTTAACTTTAAAAAAAGGTGTGCCTTATTTGCTGCAGGTGTCCTTATATTCTGTAGTAAAATTTTACCATACGTGTATAAATAACATTGAAATAAAGCTGCTTACCATATTAAGTAGATTCTTGTTGATTAAAATGTTTAAAATGTCACCTAAATATATTTAGCATTATCTGCTGCCACAATTATTTGCACAATTAAATGAAACTACGTGATGTAGCACTATTTCTACTTTCTACTTTCTTAAAGAAAGTAGAAATAATATTACATCACGTAGTTTCATTTAATTGTGTATAATGAATTTCTACAAAATTAACGCCAAATATATTCAACAATTATTTGCCTTGAGTCACCAGAGTAATTATCAAAATACTTCTTTTTTTTCCGTAACCACTTGGTGTAAAAATCCCCAAAATGAATAAGGAAAATGTGAATCAGTGGGTTATTCGAAGCGACATTAGTGATATTAATACAAACATTCAATTCCGGGAAAAAATTTAAAGGGGTGATTTTAATTTGACTGTTTTAACTTATATCTTTGTGATATCAGCGTTAATATTAGGTACTTTTAAATATTTACCTAACATTAAGCAAAATATGCACATAACTAAGTGGGCAACCTCACTTCAACATAAAGTCAAAAGCGCAGTTAGCTACACTATGGCATAAACTATTGCGTGTGTATACATACAATTTGTCATACCTGAAAAAAATGACACGCGGAATTTTGGTAGTGAATTTACTTATTTCATACGAGGAAAACAGATAAAAGTCGTGACGTTATACCTATGTTTAAGTTTTAAATTAGACAGACTTATATTCTATCATTCCCGCATCAAGATACTAATCTACGTATACTATATATATATATATATATATATATATATATATATATATATATATTTAAAATTTTTCTTGCCTACTGTCGAGACAAAAGTGAAATTAATAAGATTCCACATACATTTAAAGATTAAATAAAACTATGGTAATAATAATGCTATGCAAAGTGATACTGATAAAAGAAAAAGGTGAAAAAAATGAAAAAGATAAAAAAAATTGACGAGAATTGAATAACATTAAATGGCTACAATAGTTGAAAAACAGATTATAATTTATATAATAATTATAAACAAAATACAGAATTTCGAAATTAAAAAGTATCATTAATTAATTCTTATGCGTATTAAATTAAACTATTAATAGGTAAAATAATGGCAAAAACAGTATTCAAAAAAATAAAAATAATTTAAGGTCGAAAATGAAAAATGTTAAAACAATCATGACAAGAAGATGGTAACACAAACAATCACCTAAACAACAAATGCTACTACTATAAGTATTGAAGTTAAAATCAAACAAGAACATTGTAAAGGAGGCGGTACATTTTCATCTATCTGAAGGTTTTGGCAGCTCTCAATACGAAATACAGTAATGCAAAGGCCGGTGCGCCAATTTGCTCCACGTGTGTATTAAAGTATAATTTGGAATCAAAAATAACCTTAAAATCACATATACCATGAACAGACTCCAATGTAATACCACCAATGTTATAGAGATGGGAATGGACAAAAAAGAAGAAAGTAATCTATTTGTACTTACTGAAAATTAAGTGTATTTTGTTGATACTGCAGTAAGCATCGAACCTACTAAGACCTTCCTATAAGTGAATGTAATCGGTATTGTCTTTTATTTCTGAGAATATCTTAAGATTATCAGCGTGTAACAGGAACTTGCTAGATCTGAAGCAGTTACAAATATAATTTGTACTTCCTATCCTTGAGGCACTCTTAAAGTTACAAACACACGGTGATATAGAACCGTTAACTCGGACTGTTTGTTGCCTTTTGCTGACATAAGAAATGTACAAACGACACAAGTTACCCTCGATACCGTTAAAAAAGAGTCTCTTCAATAAGATGAGATGATGAAATTTGTATACACGGAATCGACCTATATCCTGCAATCCATTGATTTGAAAAGATATTGTGAATATACAAGGAGATTGATTAATGTTGACGTAAAACTAGATAAATCCTGCCAACTTTTTTGAAAACTTTGGTTGTGCGAACAAAATCGATATCGGTAGTTTTATATAGATCATGTTATTTATTACAAGACTTATGTATCAGCGTAACGTGTGCAATTATCCAACCCGTGATAAATGTGCCTTGCTCTACATACATGTTGAACAATATAATTAGGTGGACAGATATAGTTTTTTTTTATAAAGATAGATTTTATTCGTGTCTTTAAAGCTCACTAACGTTTAAGCGCACTATACTTATCCATAGTGAAGTAAATAGTATTGATGTTAGTATTCGCATGTAAAGTTGAGTTATGTCGCGTGTATCATTCGAATTAATAAGTAAGCTTGGTTCAAAGATCCAAAGAGATCCGAGAACCTTTGCCATATTGTTTGCCATTTGATTCGTAACTTTTACAATTCATTGACGACGGATATCTATTTGTTTTTTAAAGATGACACGTGTCACCAAAAACCTTTTATTTTGCTGTTGATAACTTTGAAATGTTACAAATGCAGCTATTGAGGCAGCGCTAAATTCTTTCTTAAACCAGCTTCTTAATTTCTAGAGTTCTCGGCATTCTAACATTGCATTTAATCCATATTTTTGCACTAATTAATGTGTTAGTTATGGGATCAAGGCTGATACTGATAAAGCCGTGTGACTATTTTCCGCAAACTTGTAATCCAGAGATTGAATAATGTAGTCACCTAATATGATTACATGCTTACTTATTTTCGGTCTATATATTTTGAAAGTTAGACAAATGCTTTTTATAAATATTCTGCGGAAATTTTGGTGGTTTGTAAATGGCGCATATGGTGAAGTATAACATTCCCGTTCACAGACAATGATTTCTTTTGTATCGTTGAAACCAGCAGGTTTCCATTGAAAGCAGCACCTTGCAACAAACTTTGCCATAACGGCGACAACGATTCCATCGCTCTAGAATTGCTGCTATTGAAAACATCTCGATCACGTCAAAACCCGGTGTATCCAATCATAAATGAATTCAGTACCGTGCATGCTTGAGTGACGCAACGTTTCAACGAGTATAATTATGCCATAATGGTTGGCTTTATGTTCATGCGTAGTTCACTAGTTTCCGTCTTGATCCTACCACAATTCTGTTAATATATTGACATATTAAATAACTTGTTCATATTGTATTGGAGAAATATTTCAATTGAAGAGAATGAACTTGTGACTTCCTGTTAAAAGAATTAAAACAATAAAACAGATAAGAGTGTAGTCCTAGTTATACAGCTGATGGCTAATATGTATATTATATTTCTAATAGATAACATGAGAAAAAAAGAAACTTGAGGATAGTGTACCTGAACATATCATGAAAACTAACAACATTGGGAAAAATTAGAAGAGTAACCGACAAGTCTTTAGTTTTAATGTGGTATATAAATATATGAGTTTGTTTGATTATATCATAATAATCCAAAATACCATTATTGTACATTATTAGAGGTGATTGAGAGTGACAAAAAATGTTCAGATTTTAAACATAGTGCTAAAGCAAAGAACAAACGTAGAAATAAATATGCTGTTGTTATACATAACTGTGTAGTAATAACAAAGTAAATAGATAGTCACATTTTCAGAATATCATTTTCACATTTGATTACAATAAGTTTGTCGCCAGAGTGCTTTCTTACGTATATGTTGCCATTGCGAATCCACACTTAGTCATAACTTTTTTGCTTTTTTACGGGGCATACTTTTGCATAATTTCTTATTTAGTGTGAGATGTTCACTCACGTAAATCCTTTGCGTGGGCGTCGAGAGCTAAATAGACTGGGAAGTGAGAGAGCGACGCCCACGCGCCGCCGCGACGATGTCGTCAAGCAGGCACCGCATAGTCATCTGCACCACGGTTTTACGCGGACGGTCCGATTTACCGGTAACAACGCGATGTTATCCGCTATTTGCTCTGGTGGTTTGATACATTCATAGCTGTTGCGAGATTCGTCACTTTATTCAGAACATTTTCATTATTAATCTCAGGAATATTCTATATTTCAATTTTGCCCCATCGGTTAGTTTGCTCAATTTCTTCAAATTTCAATTTCAATTGTAGCGTGCTGTTTGAATTAATAAAATTCAGCGCCTTATTTTCTTGAAACGATTCCAAAATAAAGAATTAAATACAATTTTTATTAAGGTCTAGCTTTGACCCGCGACTTTGTTCGTATTGAAAAGGAAAGAATGGTACAAAAAAAATGATCTAAAGACAAATCGTCTTAGCTTTGGAAATGATCAAAAGAATTGAACGCCAGAAGAGTAAAAAGTAAAGAGAAAAATGTCGGCCTCCCAACAACCACGACTTGATTCAGCATTGAATACATAAAAGTACTCAACGGTATCACAATCAATAATAACTAGTTAAACAAAATAATCTACGCGTGCGAAGTCGAAAGCAAAATCCCAATCCGACTTAAAAGAGTGGATAAAATACGGAAAAACGAAAAGAAAATTGCTCATAATTTATATATATCGACAAAAATATAGAAATTTTGATGACAAGAATTCAAATATGACGGTTTAGGGCCCTTCACAAAACATCGAAAACAGATGATCGGTAACGGCACGAGTCTGTTATAAGCACTGCATACGCAATACTAGTGGAAGCAAAAAAACTAATAGCAATATATTTCATTAAAAAAAAACAAAATTACTTTTCAACTTTTAAATTTCAACAGTGAACAGTGCGTCAACTGTTCACTGTTGAAACATAAAAGCGGAAAAACACTATCAGCTGTTTATGCAATGACATTTATTGTATTTGGTATCACGACTGAGCAGGCATCGAGTCTAGTAACACTTTACTGGTAATATTAATAATTGTGTTAATATGTTTTTTGTAATATGAAAACTTAAATATATTTACTACTTGAATTGAGTATTCTCATTACGTAGTCTGTATATGAGTAGCCCACACGCAATTTTATTTCTTGATTCAAGACCCTTTATAAAATAAGCTTCTTCCTTTATAATAATAAATACCAATGTTTTAAATGCGGTAATGAGTTTTTGTTTGTTCCCTTGTTCTAAACTTCTCGACTACTTAACCAATTGCCATGAAATTTTCCATCCATAAAGCCCACATCATAGAGACAAACAGAATGTTATCCACATTTATCCCATAATAGAATTAATTTCTTTGTTATTCAAAAATCACCCTTGTATTTAACAACACATCAAGGCAAGATGTCAATCTGTGACTACATGCTACAGGGCACACAGACAGGACATCTTCTCCTTTAAGGCCATTTATTCAATTCTCTGCATTTCAAACTACTTAGTAATTTCCAAAGCTAAAACCAATTTTTTCATTAAAGCATTTTTTTTATTTCAGCACATTTTTTTCCTGTTTCCACACGAACGAAGCCACGGGTCTAAGCTAGATCTTAATAAAAATTGTATTTAATACTTTACCATTTTAAAAAAAGAAGGCGCCCAATCTTTTCCAGTTGATATTTGATGAAGTTGGGATTTGAGCAAATAGGAATCGCAGCATACATGTTATATAACTACTGGGGTCATTTAAAGGTGGAATCCTTTTTGAATAAGAAATGAAAATTAGCGACAAAGAAGATATCTGATGACTTCTACAAATATTTTCAATATGTATGAAAAAGTACTCTCAGTTCTTTTTTATTTTGATTAGCCCTTCACGTATCTTCTACGTGAAGATACGTGAATGAAAGTTCGATCTGTTGACAACGTAAAACATTGTTTTTCTCCTTGTAACGAAAACTCATAACTTGACATGTCGACTGCGAAAAGAGATTTCGATGATTGGATCATTATTATCGATATGCAATGCGGAAATTGTTTCCGTATTTTTTCTTTCCAGTAATGAATTCACATTTTTATTATTCTGCGCATTCCCCGAATTATTTTTTTCCGACATGCTAAAAGTTTGGCAATGTACGTTTGAATATTTCCTTTCATTCCTTGCTTACCAATAACCACGTTATTTAAGTAATTGGAGATATCGGCTAAATACTTCATTTCAATTCACATATTGTATGTGAAAAAAAAACACACGGTCATGGTAAAGTTTCAAAATTCAACACAGCACTTTACCTGGCGATAACTACCTCAGTGTGTAGAAATAAAGATTCGTGCTGAGCTTCCATAGATACGTAAATGGGAGTATTTGCAAGGCTCGTTATTTCATATAATTTATCATATTTACAATTTGGTCTGGAAATGGTTTGTTTTGATACAAGGGTTTTTTGTATAAAAATTATATATAGATATGATATGAGAATTTTTCTTCTTTGCCAAAGTAATAAATAATTTACTTGAACCAACCATTGAAAGGGCACCATCAGTACAGATTTTTACACATAGATCCTGTCTTATGTTGATTAAACTTATCTAAATATCATCAAAAAGAACCAAAAATATCTCATCCTCTTGAACGTTTCGTAAGTTGTCTGCAGCATAAAAGTCAATTCATTCTTTCGTTTTTATTAATGAAATGAACATATTATAGTTTGTGATCAATATCGCTGATATTAGTGAACTCGTTAATTTCTAAAGCAAAGTATTGTTGTGGAAGTTAATTATAAATCGAATCGAAATATCGTCTATGTATAATTAAGTTGTCTCTTATGTCTTGCGAACCTGAAATTTCCATAACTTCTGTTTTTGCATTATCACCAAACCTAATTTGAACTATTTTAGAACATTCTGGTAAAATCAAACTGTTATGTTTTACATTTTCAGCATTAATTTTAGTAATTTTTTTTACTTTTTTTTCTTTCTTCAATTTTACTATCAGCCAATCTTTCAAAATAATTTGAACTTTACTCACAAATCCCAATTAAATGAAACTACGTGATGTAGTATTATTTCTACTTTCTTTAATTCTTTACCACAACCCAGGTTTCGTTGTATTATAACATCTTCAGGTGGGATATTAACGAAACCTAGGTCGTGGTAAAGAATTTAAAGAAAATAGAAATAATACTACATCACGTAGTTTCATTTAATTGTGAATAATGAATTTGTACAAAATTAACGCCAAATATATTCAATATTTACTCACAAACTATGCAAAAGGTAATTTGCCATTAATTTTCCTCCATGTAATACATATTTTTCTTCCATAAATCTGAAATCTAAATAATCATTCACATATTTGTCTTTTCTTCTTGCTATTTTGGAAAGCCAATTTATCGCAAATGAATTTCACCCTACAATACAAAACAATACGTTCTGTTGATGAAAACCCTAAATAGCATTATCTTACCTTTTTAGCAAGAAACACATCTGTGCACTTAATTTAGTGGGTTGGCGTACTATCTCTTTCAAATACACCCAATTGTATCGTAATTCAACTTTTCTCAAGTTTCTTCTTATTAAAATGTATTCAAATATAGTGATATATGTGAATATAGGCCCGCACGGGCAAATCGCCAATGCCGACTATCATTGTATCTGTTTGTAACAACGCACCAAGCGTTCCGTCGATATTATTTATATTCAACTGTTTGCAGTTGTATACAGATGAACATAAATAATGTAATTAAAACGGCTATCACACTACCCAATTTCAAGGATCCTGGCCGCAGGGTACGCGTGGCCCCTAGTTACTGCTGCGCTTATTACACTACTCTGCCAGTCGAACCTCAACTCATTTTAAACGTTAATGTAGAGTGAGTTTCACGTATTTCCCTACTGTTGTTGACACTGTTGATATCCTAAAAAGTTGCCTATAAAAAAAAAGAAGAGAAACACCTAGATGAAACAGTATTTGTAGTTACGAGAAAAGCTTTCAAATATGCAAATATTTAGTGTACTTGAACCGGAAGATTTAAGAAATTATCTCAGAGCAGGTGCAGTATAATTTGAGGAGTTATTAAGTTTAGTGACACCCTACATAGAAAAACAAGATACGATTCTAAGACCAAGCATAAATGCTAAACAAAGATTAGTATCACGTTAAAATTGTTACCCACAGGAAATTTCTGCCAAGACTTAAAATACAGCACCCTAATATCTCAACTCTTCTGTCCCAAAACATCCCAGACACATGTCGAGCAACTTACAAATGTTTCAATATATTACAATTTACAAATGTCATCACATCAAGTTAAGTAAAACATAATAATTATTTCACATATTTATTCTTTTAAAAAATTACAAAATTCTTAACTTTGAGGTTTAATTGAAAATCTTTCATAAGTTCTCCAGGCAATGATGAATTTTCTGACGACCTTTCAGTGGGAAGGTAATTTTTAATTTTTTTTTTTGTAATTTATAAACAATTATAATACCTTCAGACGGTAATAGTTGACTTGGTCGTAAAGTTTGTGCTTCAAGTGATGGACGTTGAGGTGGGTAATGTGTTTGAACGTCTGATGATGACGTTTGATATTGGTTCATGAGATGGCGATAGTTGATGAGATGATAGATTTGATATTGGATTTTGTTATGATTTCAACTGTTGGCGAACTGATTGTATACGTTATACTTGAACTTGGGGTTTGGCTTGTGATTAGCCAACTGTTTGTGTACGAAAACGAGGCCATAAAGTAAAGTGTAGCTATGAATGATGAGGTGATTGGGACTGATGTGACGGGGATTGTGATGAATAACTTGACGGTGGCGAAGATGAATAAAAGTGATTCTGGCGCTGATTAAATCCACTATTGTTAGATATAAATTCTTTTGATAGTCCAACAACGACATATAGGGATTCAGAAAGTTGATCAAGTTTTACATAAAATATAACTTCTGATATAATTTTTTGTGATATCATCGATTGTCGTTTATTCAAATCTTTCATTTGAAATCCAATCGATTGTCCATATACCTCCCTTTCCTCGTCTTTTTGAGGCATAATTTTTTCTGACGATATAAGAATATTTTCTTGTCTTTGCAATAGTGTCCTTTTTCTTTTTCTTTGTTGACCGCTGCTAAAATTTACAACACTTTCAGTTACATCAACCGACGATGAATTCTGTAAATTAATATTAAAATGTAAATAATTCCCTGATGCCCACGATAGAATCAGAGTGGAAATAAGTAACTAAGCAGTTTGAACAGAGGTGGAATTTCTATCACTGTGTCAGATCATGTGATGGTAAACATACTGCAATTGGAAAACATCATGGAAGCGGCTCCTTGTTTTATAACTACAAAGAATTTTCCAGTATTGTATTATTTTCTGTCGTGAATGCAAACTACGAATTCCTACACGCAAACACAGACACTAATATATCCGTCGCAAATTACATCGATTTTAAATTGTACATAATTTTATCAGAAGATGATTAATGATGACTTAAATTTGCCTCCACCCTCTGTACGCCAGCCACTCATATAGTTGTACCATATTTATTCGTAGGTGATTGTGCTTTTGCATTAAACAAAAATGTAATGAAGCTATTTCTCTTC
The DNA here is from genome assembly GCA_039881145.1 of Druceiella hillmani. Taxonomy (NCBI): domain Eukaryota; kingdom Metazoa; phylum Arthropoda; class Insecta; order Lepidoptera; family Hepialidae; genus Druceiella; species Druceiella hillmani. Next base: position 24,417,854 of record JAYKKI010000016.1, on the reverse strand, counting down.
AACCACATAAATTATGAACAACAGATCTTTAAGTACCGTTTGTCGTGAGCCAGGCGAGTTGTAAAGAACACATTTGGTATACTAGCGTTACGTATTGTGTGTATATGCTACAAAGACCTCATACTATTAATGTAGACCTGGATACTGTTGATGCTATAGTTATGGGATATTGTGTTCTGCGCCATTACTTAAGAAAAAAACGGAACAAGGTATTTCCATCAGAACAATATTTATCGTGAAAACACAGAACTTGCTACATTTCATCGAGGAGATTGGAAGACTACCGCGGATGGTTTTACGCCATTACAGCACAGAAATAATAGTCAGAGGAACGATGAAGCCACTATTGTACGAAACAAATACAAGAACTTAGGCAGCTAGGTAGATCGGACCACCCTATCACCCTAGATAGAGATCCTTATTCCCTAATAATTATTGCACCGCCCTTACTTATGGTATTGGGTAGTCTAATGTAATGTCTTGGGTAGTAATTAATAATATAATGTAAGGTAGTCTAATGTGTTGGGTAGTCTAATAATAAGTCTATAAGTAAAGACGGAGGCTCCACCCACACATTGGAAAAGTTGATAAAAACTAACATAAATTTATAAATAAGTACAAGTAAAGACTGTAAAATTAAAAACAATGGATTTTCCTTTTTCAATTATTTCTTAGCAATCAATTTTTCATTCATTTTTAAATTTTGGCGGAATCCAGAGTAACCACTGAGCTATTACTTGCTGCAAAATTAACATTATAAAATGTCTCAATTCCAACCATATATGATTTATTTAAAAATATGACTAACTATTCAACTTTGAAACTAGTCGCGCGCAAATATTTCAAAGTTACAAAAATTGTTCTTATTATCCATCGCTTTTTACTTTGATAAATGTATAATGAGGATGAATGATGTAATTGGACGTTCAAGAGAAATAGCAAAGAAATTGATCATTAATCAGAATCGGAACCAATGCTAATCGTAATTCTAACTAATAATTATGTAACAAATAACTTTTAAAAAATGCGAAAACTGTCCGTAATTACCCATAGCCATCGAAATAGTCGCGGACTACTCACAGAATCACTACTTCACTTTGAATAATTTCGGATTTTTGTTGCAATTATTCAAATCGACATGACGTTTATTGTAAATCATCTTGATTTACCTCACGTTGACGCTTCTCTCACTCGCTCCTATCTATTCCAAACGAGGATTTCATCACGAATATTTTTAAAGAACATAATTTCGTCTTCATTAAATAAATATTTCGACAACTATAGAAACTATTTTCAAGCGAATAAAGAGAAGGTGCTCTGTTCTATCGAATAAAGAGAAGGTGCTCTGTGAATGTGAAATAAATATAAGAAAACTTGTAAATAGTTATATTTCAAATCAATTATATGCATATTTTTGGATAATGCTAATCTGTCCTAAGATACAATCCTGCCTGTTAATATTTTTGGATTGAGTCATCATCTAGTCTGAAAGCGATAAGCACAGCTATGAGATTTGCTAGAGATTTGCTAAATAGCTTACAATGAGAAACGTAAAAGCGTAGAATCATTAGTCACAGTAATCGATTGAGAAAATAGGGGACATTATTGAAGTCATAAAATGCCACTACTTCTGCACGAGATGAATTGCTACGGGTCAAATAGGGGCTTTGAAATGACTTAAATTATAGAGGGAATAATCTATCTGACCTCTGAAATTAGAAGTAAAATGTAGCTGAGATTAACAGTAGTACAAATAAATCAAGAGTAATATCTATCCATTCTGCTGACGCCTATAATACTATGAAGATATATGTATCAAAGAAAGACGTGATTAGTATTGTAAATGGAAAACTTTAAATATTGCAAAAACATCGTCGTTTGAGATAATCCTATTAACTTATAATACAAGCAAGACCTTATTTATAGTTTGAAATTTATCAGTTTAATTTTATACTTTCTTCAAATTTAACGGGATTGCAAATTAAAAAACCAACCTAGTTCTTATCGATAACTAGTTATCGATATAGCAAAAAGTTATAATATTTTTGGATTCGGGCTTTTATTACAAATTTTGTGCTTTTTTGATTATATAATGTTCTTTTTTCATTTTTAAAATCTCCATCATAATAACGTTTCATTATCATAAACAGAAACGACAGGGAAAAAAACATTTAAAAAATGCTGAATTACCAGTATAAACGATTTTTCTTTCTGTGTAGTGATGCCCGTGTCACTCAATATTTACAACTCAATATGGTATTCGTCGCATCGCTTTGACGATATCGCTCGATGTGCATGCATTTCAGGGCGCTTAACCCATGCGTTAATATAAATATAATGTGCGAGAACGGGATAAGATATTTGAAACAATTATTGGTTATAAACATCTTATTTTGTACTCAGAAACTGGTTTGCCATATCAATTTATCAATATGTATATATATATGTGAATGTAAAATAAATATAAAGAAAATAACCTATATTGCATGTATATTTAGACTTTATAGAACACTTTTTGTGTATAACTTAATATAGATATTCCCGACAGCTCGGTAAATATTGCCACTTAAAGTGAGTATCGCCTGTGCATAGAAAACAGGATTGAGATGAAAATTTTCATCTTAAATAGATGGATAGCCTTAAGCGACTCGACAATTACGTCATCGTGACATTTTTGCCTTCAGAAAATATCGTTCCAAATTAATCTGGACAAATTCACATAATTTTGCGTAAGGCGTCGAAGAAATTACATTAATTAATATGACGATGCTCCAGATGGTCCACTTTACTAGATACTTCGCAAGTGTTAATATAGCTTCTTATACCGGTCTGGAATTAAGTTGAGGGGAATTATACTCAACCATAATCTTTCAAAAAACCACTTTTTTAAATACTTTCGATCATAATTCTTACGGATCTACGGAAGCGTTTAAACCAATATCTCTTTTTTTAACATAATTTTCAATTAATGAAACAAGAACAAAAATGAATGCTATATCCGTATAAATACAGACAATCGGTTAAACATACCTTAATACATAAATCCGTATAAATAGGAGCAATTTGCTCCTGTTTTAATAATTTTGTTATTTAAACTGATACCAACAGTAGTTACTAATGAGTAAATGTTTATATTTAAATATTCAACCCTTTCAAAATAATAGGTTAGTTGAACCAATTTATATCAGTAAAAAATATATTGTTATTATCCTAAGACGCATTTATATAAAATAGAAAAATAAAGTCACGATAATCCTAAAAAAATATATGTTTTTTATTATTTTTTTAAGGAACACGTATATTTTTTGTCATTTCCAGGATAGATACGTTTAAAAAAAATATGAAGTATGTTTTTAATTTTTTTTGCATTGTTCCAATAACAACAAAGTAATAAAACTATTTAAAATTACGAATACTTATAAAGCTATACTTATGAACACTTCCAAAAAATACAATAATTACAAGAAGAAAACTTTTTAAAAGAATGGACCGATTTGAATAACAAAAAATATGTTGTTACAAAACTCTTAAAAAATACATGTATTTCATTTTAATTTTTTTTCTACTTAGATTATTTTCTTGGGGCAATCATAATTTTTTACAATAATTGTAAGCATTTTATGAAGCACACATTATTTTAATATTTTAGGACGGGTATTAAAACAAATAGAACAAATTTTGAATTTTTTAATTGCGCTATTCCTATGACACAATTACGATCTTTTTTTTAAATAATATCTTATATATTGTCAATGCCATATCTCTTGAAATTGTGAAGGAGTATGTATTTTGCAAACTCTTTAACTAGGAAGGAATAACGCCATATCTCCACTTTATTCCTTCCCAGTTTTCAATCGGAAGATTCAGCTGGGCTGAGCAACATTTGGAAGACTGCGCCAAGTCCTCTCTTTCCATACCCGGAAATGCCTGAAGACAAGAGTCTTCGATCAGAGTGTTCTATCCGTAATAACTTATAGAACCGAAATATGGACAATGACAAAAAACTGACCCACAAGCTCAAAATAACTTAGCGAACTGTGGAACAAACTATACTCGGAATTTCTCTGACGTGGCATATCCGAAATTACGCAATTCAGTAAAAAACTAAAGTCACCCGCATGCCTTAAAATATAAGAAAACTGAAGTGACGATGTGACGGACACTTTTATCGCAGAAATAATAGCAGATGGAGTAGACCAGTTCTAGAGTAGAGACTAAGTTTAGGCAAATGTAGAGTATTTACGCATTTAGTACAACGTGTTGAAATTGATAAATCTGTTTGTCAAAATGGTAGCTCAATTCGTCAAACATTCCATGAGTTATGAGAAACTTTTTTTCAAGATAACCGTCCTTAAGGAGACATTATTCGTCGCACACGGTGGATATACGGATGGACGGTGGATGATCGTTGAAACAAGGATCATCCACCTCGTACATGTGACCAAATCACTAAAAACCTCAAGACAGTAGCTGAGAGTAGAAAAATTCTATGACAATCTCATCAAGTTACACTATCTCCTGCTTTAACTTGGTGAATATGACAAAAAAAATAGGATCTTTTGCCCTACAAAATTCAGCTGACGCAAGACCTATGACTAGACAATGTTTAGCGTCAAAATTTAAGGATTAGACTTTAGAGCAACTTCAGATAAACTGCAATTGTTTGAAGAAAATATCTTTACAGAAAATATCTTTAAAGCTAATTTTTAATACAATGAATTCGTAAACCAGCTGAATTATTATATTTTAGGCTAATGAAAACCTTCAAGAAAGTCATAAGAGATCAACATGCCATGAAATAATGACTGTTTTTTTCCCATACTGAGCTGCGACAATAATTGAACCCTATTTCTTTACGGACGAGGCTGGGATCGCTGCGGATGGTGATAGCTACCAATAGATTATTTGAAACTTTTTGTTCCCTAAATTAGAAGAGATGGATATGATTGACATCTAGTATCAATAAATGTCATAAAATCAAAGAAACTCTCGATTTGTTGATAAAGAAATGCAATGACTTGTTGATTTGAAGATTCAGAGACATGATATTACATCCAAGATCGTATAATTTGCTGCATCTCGATTATTTTTTGTGAGATAACGCGAAATAATTTTGTGTTACATTGTATTTGCGAAAAGCCCACGGACTGACGGAGATACGAAAACTAACATAACACTCCTATTTCATGAGATAGAGGCGTCATAATGTGAAAAGGTGATGAAACATTAAACATCTGGTATTTAAGCTACTAAACGGAAAATAAGTAGTAATTTCATCATCTCATATTCCATACATAATGCGAAGACTGGTAAATAAAAAAACTTGATTAATTTTTTACCAATTTCTTTACACTTTATAAGGCGTTATTATATTTGTGTAAAAGGAGAGTCAATTCTCGTTAACATTAAAAAAATGTGAAGAATATATGTATATATATATATATATATATATATATATATATATATATATATATATATATATATATATATATATATATATATATAACATATTTCCATCCAGTAACTAAATGACTTATGGCCGGTTTCTGAGACCGGATTTTGTGGAATAGATATATATTCTATAAAAGGTACTCAGAAACCGGCCACTATACAAAATATTATGATCATATATAGTTTAACGCTTTCAATATGACATTCACCAATAAACTCTCCTTCACACTTTACAATGAGTTGATATAGTTCCGTGATAGAAATAATCACAAACAAATGGTAAGAGAACAAAGGTTAATATTTATTTTTATTGCACTTATCTTATACCGCTTAAATATTTATATTTAAGCGTTATAAGATAAGTGCATGACATAATTAAGAAAAATGCATGGCATAATTTCCAGGAAGATATCGAATTATTAAATACGACTCTGGAAATGGAGAGCATCGCCACTGTCAATGGAGCACAAATAATGTAAAAATATTTATCTCACATCTCGTTGCAATATTGAGTGCAATGTTAAATTAGAATAAAATAATTGATGAATGTACAATTTAGTATTTTTCCGGGAAAGAGAATATATACAACAGAATATATACTATTTTAAAACCCTAAACGGGTGGACAGATGAATTTCAACAAAGCAGTAGATATTTCATTCTTGCTTTTATGTGGGATGAATTAACATTTTTTTCTACGAATCCCTTATATTTGGTATAACGAGAAAATCCCTTATATTTGGTATAACGAAAAAAAAATTGCAAGTATTTCTGATGTTTGCGACAACAATTTTAATATTTCTAATCATGAATAAAAAAGAAAATTTATTAAGATTAACTCTACGTTTCTCTGCAAAATATAATTATTTAAGTCGCATGTAGTTAAAGCCACCGACCGAATTTGAAATCGGTAAGGCGTAAAACTTATGAAATACTTAAAATTTGTTTATGAAATTTGGCGACGATCGATTCGTACTGGAATGCTGTTTTTACATCCCTGGCAAACATTTGTACCTCAATGAGAATTCTGATGTATCATTTCATATTAAACTTGGCGTTTAATGCGAAATGATATACTGTTTATTTATTTTAATTATTCTATAAACGATTTCTATAAATCTATTAACCCATACTTCATTTTTATATTTTCCGCAGGTACTTTTTACAGAGCCCTGAAACAAAGTAATGATATATTTGGAATGCATAATTACCAAATTATTAATAAACTACTTTTATTATTATTTCTGTAATCACAAAGGTCATATAGGCTAATGGCAAAAAACGAAATCCTTAAAATTTCATTACGTTCTCTGTCCGTTGACAAGTCACAGCATTGTGGCTCTTTCTGTTTTGGTTTAATTGTGTTGAAATTTACAGGAAGTCATAGTTGAATTACATAGACACACTTTTTCACACAATTCTCATCAAGAGGTTTTTAAAATGCTGTCGGAAATATTTTGAAATCTCTTTTTATACAGCACCTATAAATTTTTACCAAGATAAATTTTTCAAAAATTTGCAGCCATTGTTCGAAAGATCCATTTTTTCGAAAAGAAATTCTTTTCATTGAATGCAGTCCTGGAACTTTTAGAATGAACTATGTTTATTTTCTACGTGATATTTTTGTACGCTCTCGACCATTTTTTATTGTAAAGTGGTTGTTGCTGAGGTTTGTTAGCAGCAAGATAATTCAACGGTATGGAGGAAAACAAACCGTTGTTCATAGTGACATCACTGTTTTTGTATAAAAACTGTTTTCTGCTGTTGCACTGAATTTAAAAGACCTGTCTTTTTTGTTACTTTACTTAAAAGATCCTGACATAAATTATTCGCAATATAACTGTTCCGATATATATTCCGTTTTCGCTGCTATGGATCTAAGATAAACTATCTGCTCGCGAGAGTGAAATATATCTGTTAAAATCTTAGGATATTCAGATCTCCTAATGCAGTTACATTCATTCTATATATAACTTTTTTCTTCAATAATTACTTGCCTTTTTATCGTACCCTTTGGTAACTTATACATGATATTACAAAATGTTAACAATTAAAGACATTGATATATACTAAGTTTGTGTTTTTCGTTCTATCGGTAATTACTTAGAGTACAATCAAACCAACGTTTAATTTTTTTTATTTGTTTAAATCATTAAACTTCTAATAGTTAAATATTTAATAGACAGATAAATGTGGATATTTCGGCGTCAATTAATTCATCACTATGAATAAAACAAGTTTTGTCATTTTTTGTAATTCTTTATGGACCCTGTTTCTATGTAAATTTGTGTGTACTAACATTATTGCGCGACTCGATATAATAATTTTTTTTAAATATATTCCGAAAGAATACGAACCATTTGCGTTATCGGATTTCTTTCAAAACATGTCTAAATAGATAAAAAGCCTTTCAATCTACATTTTTTTTCTTTTTTGCCTCATACTTTACATATTCATGAAAACAGATTGCGATACAAATAGGTGAAGATTTGTAACCACTCTCCTATTTATAAAGGTTATAGCTTTGCGATAACTAAAAAGTAAATAAAACTTAAAATATTCAGCAGCTTTCAAAGTAAACGTTACACGCAACGGAGACGAGCGTTGAGAGTAAAGGCGTGTATCCACCAGAGTTAAACTTTTTTTTTCATATAAAATATATGAAGAATATAATACAGAAATTAAATATAGCATTTAACCTTAGCAACAGCTATGATTTATATGTTATGTTAAAGTTACGCAATGTTAGCTAACGTCGTTCTACGCTGAACACTTCCACAAATACATCACAAACATACGAGCACATATTAACGTTAATAGACGTGATGCGACAGTATTTAATTAAACTTTGTATTTTTATCTTAAATAAAGTCAAATATATTTTTTTATTATAAACATGAATAACGTACGTAAAGTCGGTTATTAGTATATGAAGCACACGCGTGAGAAAGTGAAACCATTTTGCTATCCCGATGTTCAGTTTTACCGACTTTTTTATTTTATTTGTTAGTAGGGCCAACATATTGCTTGAAGATCGCGTTAAAAGGGTAATAATATAGATTCCTAAAGGCGTTATCCCCTTTTCCCTAAAGAAGTAATACTTCAATAATATACTTCAACCCAGAGACCATAAGTGTAATAAAAGCATTTTTTACATTAATTTACTTGCACTATTTCGGTAATATTAAATAGTGTTTATTTAAATAATATTATTAAGGAGTAAGAGCGGAAGACTTGTTAAAAATATGTAATCCGCTATTCAGTTATAAAATTTGAAATATTATGAAAAGAAGGGTTTCCTCTACGACGTGTAATAATATATTTGTGTGCTTCGCATTTCCCTTCAGATATTTTGTTTTATCTTTTTCCAATATCTTTTATTTAATTCATTACAATGATCGCTTCCGAAACAATAAATCTGTCACGTGCATAAATATTTGCAGTTTTTTTTTATTATGTTGCAAGTATTAATTATTAAAAAAAAATAAACACTTGACATGATTTAAACGTAAGAATGATTTTAAATAAAAATATTTTCTGGTCGATTTCCTAGTTTAAGAGTTCTATCATTTTTATATAATAGTTTAAACAACACATAGTCTGTCGTGAGTGTATGTAGTCTGACGTAATTTATTAAGTGAATGGATATAATCTAAATTTATTGAGCGAGTTGACCCCGTTGACCTAATTCTTAAACGCATGTACATAGTCAGTGGTTTATAACCGTTTGAACACTAAAATTTCACGTACCTTTTCATTATACCAATGAATTTGTCAGCCTTTCAATAATTGCTTATATATGAAGGAATGAGACAGAATAAGTTTTGAGCGTTCTTTAATCTAATTAGTGTGAGTGCCTGTGCTTTTTAAGTTTAGTTAGGTACAATAAATAAATAATATATCATATCGTATTAAACTTGGCATTTAATACGAAACGATATACTGCTCAGAAATAATATACTGAATTCCTTTTCGGAAAAATGAATCGTTCGTACAATGGCTGAAAATTTTTGAAAAATTTATCTTTAAAAATCGTTTTTATAATGGAAGTACAGTCTTTCGGTTGTGTTCTAAATCATCAATTTATTGAACAATTTATTAAATCATCAATATATTAAATTTAAAAAAATTATCGGGGTTAAATCTGACAATGTTGCTGCTTTTATTCCGGCATCAATCGTTACAGTGTGAATTTCGTGCACATTTTTTTCTTTTGTCATAATGTCATATACGTTAGTAAGAACACAAGCAAGGATGGTATCGGTCGTGACTAAGAATTTGTTTATGCTTAGATGACCGTTGTCGTGCAGAAGAATGCGCGACGTTCTCGTCGTTAGCGCTTGTCGATGATGCCCTCCTACTGATCGTCCTTTAATGGCTCTCGGGATAAACACGCATACCGCTCAAAAACCTTATTACGACCGAGACATTTATTACTTTACACCATTTGCATCAAAATGATCAGTTACTGTTTTACGGTATCGAAAATAAAATTTGACCACCATGCTCTGGTCCATTTACATAAATGATGACAACCAAGAAAATTACATCAACTTCAATTGTCACTTAACACAAAGTAATAAATTTATAGAGTTGTGATTGTGAGACTATGTTTTAAATGTCGAGAGAGCATGACCTTAAGTGTTTCAGTTCCGAACATATGTATTCCAACTCTTTTTTCTTTCGTGTGGCCACAATCTTTTTTGATTATTTTTGTATAAAATTCAATCTAAATTCAGTTGAATGAAAAATTTAATTCAATTTGATCAAATGGGGCAATGCTAAAAAATAAAAACATAAAATTGAAAATGAAATTATAATGCCAGTTGAAGCGACGCGACAAACCTGTAAACCAGAGTAAAATGTGCACCATGATCTTTTCATAAAAACTTGTTTCTTTTAATTGTATAAATTTATTTCCCAGTATATTTTTCAGAGGCAAGTTAACTGAAATCATTTTATATTGAAATAGGCGGTAAATGCCTTTGTTCTTGTTTTTTTTACATTTTTACATACATGGTTAAAAAATTAGTGTTTCAAATTTTGAAGACTCGTATCGCAGAAATCAGATGGTGTATAAAAAGACATTTGTAAATATTTCTGACAGCATTTTAAAAACCTCTTGATGAGAATTGTGTGAAAAATGTGTATACGTAATTCAACTATAACTGATATGAATGATATGACGTAAATTTCAATACAATTAAACCAAAATAGAGAGCCACAATGCTGTAACATGCGAACAGACAGAGGACGTAATGAAATTTTAAGGATTTCGTTTTTTGCCATTAGCCTATATGACCTTTGTGATTACAAAAATAACAATAAAAATCGCTTATTAATAATTTGGTAATTATGCATTCCAAATATGTCATTACTTTGTTTTAGGGCTCTGCAAAAAGTACCTACGAAAAATATAAAAATGAAGTATGCATTAACTATGAACGATATTTTTATAGGAATATAAATTTACTGATCTTAATTAGCTCATTAAAATTTTATGTCAAACATTAAACTTGTTATAAAAATTATAAAAACGCGTCACAATTTATACCATGAAAATTCCTCGGAAAAATCCCCAATAACATAATTATTTAAGCGACGATATCCATTTGAAATCGCTAAATATTATTTACTTATATTTGAGAAAAACATTCTTCTAGGTTACCTGGTTAGTTATAATCTAGGGTACACATTTCAAGTCTTCTTGCATATACTTTTAATATTATCACAATGAAACATATGGAACATATGATCATGAGAATTTCTATACAGACGAATTTAGTATACCTTCACCTGCGTAAGAACTACTGAATATGATTCAATCACAGCTTCCATCACGCGCGTCCTACGAAAAAGTACTTTTCATGAGACCTCATCGTTATTTCGTTTCACGCGTCGAAATGATCTTAACAAGTCTTTTATTGTATAAGGACTTTTATCGTCGATATCACTATCTAACTCGGTATCATCGAGGAATCTCTTAGAAATCTTTGCATTGCATCTCAATATCACTTGAAATATAATCTTCATAGACCTGTTGCATGGCAGACGTATAATGTCTAGAGACCTTTTGTAAAATAGACATATAATCTTCACCGACATGTTGCAATATAGACAAATAATCTTCACATAACTGTTGTAAAATAGACATATGATCTTCACACGCCCGTTGCCAAATAGGTTGTTATTTAAAATCTTCTGTTTTCTATAAAAACTGGCTATTACCTGCAACTTTGTCTGCATATCAATTTATCACCGAATTCGGTAGTATTTACAATCAGTATAGGCAATATTTTGCAAATAATTTAAGCCATTTAATTATATTTTAAGCTGCAAGGTATACTGGGAATAATTTTAAAATGCTAATAGAGTTATTCCCCTGTCAACCATTATCTATACTAAGAATAACCTGTCATTGAAACCTTGATAGTGTAAGGAGACTTTATAAGCAAACCGGCAACATCAGTTCATAAAAGAGGTTTTAGACAAGAAGTTTTGTTATCTGAAGTAACGATGTGTTTTTTTAATAAGACTTTGAGATTAAGACTATCATATATTACTCCGTTAATAGTCCGTAATTCTTTCTATTAATATATAAAAGTTTAGTAAGATTCAGTTAATTTTTAATCATTTTAAACTAATAAATAAAGCAATACATACAAATAAGAACACTTTCATTTTTATAACATTAATTATTATACCTTAAACATTGGTAACAATACTCAAAATTTACTAATTGGCGATTATTATATCAGAAAAATATATATTACACGTTACTGGGAGGAAGTTATGAATTTGGACATTAAGGTCGGCACCATTTTACGCTGCTGACTTTGACAAAACATGAATGTTCTAAATTTAATGCAATGACTTATCATATAATTGGGTTTTAAATGATAAAAATTTATTTTCTCAGTAAATTTTTGCTCAACTTACAGTTTTTTTTATATGTATTAAAAGAACTGATGAAATAAACGAACCGACGACTAAAAATATCATAACATTATTAAACATAATTGAAAACATGTTAAATAATAACTCAGCAGTTCAACCATCCAAATACTCCATCATCTTGATTCTGAATGTTTGTGCACATGTAATATAAAACAATGGATGACTTTGTTCTCGCATATAAAATACCGGTAGAAAAAATGATACAGATCCCAGTATTAAAGGTTTCCCATATATAGGATATTTTGAAGAAACTTAAGGCCAGGTATAATAACTCCAAAGTTATAAATTTATTTTTTTTATAAAATTTCCTTATTTTAAGGAAATTTCTAGTCACAATGTGTATTTTACCAATACCAGTTAATTCATGTAACTTAAGTAATCTATAGATTTGATTAAAATTTTAAAAAAATTCAATTTTTTTTAAGTTAAACTTTTTTCTAGCCAAAATTATTTAAGAAAACCTGAATCGGAACTAAAACATTGTGTAAAAAAACCGAAAAGTAAATTTTTGTTTACATTCAATTTATTTTACTTTGAAGACAATTTTTGTTCAAAACTATCTATTCGACTCACTGCATTGTGTAGTAGTGATGAAAATAATAAAAAAAATAAGACAATAGCTCAAATTATATGCTCTAATATTATATATATAAAACCATAACGTAGACCCAACATTTCAAAAAGGAAGTCGCCTTGCTAATCCACCGACAACGTTATTTTTTTAATAGAGTAAAACCAATTTTGGTCTTCACAAATATTACGTTTACATAGTTATTACGGCATTAGCTGAAACTTATAGTTCTCGACCTAATTTTGAGAGAAAAGTTAAAGAAGTTCCTTAAGTACCTTAAAATCCAACCCGTTTGTTTCCAAATATAATAATGCAAGAATATTACACAAATTCACGAGAGTGTGAAAAAATAATAATAAAACCAAACCTTGCTTCTTATTTGCAAGACAATATGCGAGTAATTAAAATAAAACATATCCCCTATTAAAAAGTCCTTAGTTATTGAAGCTATCATAGAAAAATTTAATAATTTTTTTTTATATAATAAGATAACGGCATAATTGTTTAACGATTAATAAATAAGATGAGAGAAGTACAGACAGCGACATTTTTAAAGATCTACGATCACTGAAATGTTTGCTTTTATAACATTAACTTTTATATATTGAAAAAACAGTATCATATGAGTAATTTTTGCAAAACCATCACATCATATAATTACCTAAAACGCTTTTCAGTTATTCAATTTTGATTGTTTTCCGAAAACAACTGACATGTACACGAATGTACCTACGTGTACCAAACATATATAGCCTCACAAAAGAAAATCCCTAAACAGAAAAACCGTACTTAAACCTACGTGTTGCAATTGCCTTGTAGGGACTGCAAAGCTCGCCGGGGGCGCGGAAACGGCGCGACGCCTGCGTTATATATTCGGAAAGCTGAAATATGTTCGGATGACTTCGGTGATATTCGGTTTTGTATTTTTTATCTCTTTCATTCGAGAGTGCATTTGGGTAGTTGGAATGTGGTTTTGTATTACTAAATTAATTTTTTAATCAAGGTAATTGTTTTTTTTAATTACTCGGGTGATTTGTAAATGATACGTAGTAACGTCTGAAATTTTTAAATGGATGAATTAAAAATATAATTAATTAGACTTAATATTTTTTATAATAATATATTTAACATGTAGATCTCTGTTGGAGTATGGCTATAGTAACAAGACCCTCTTTAGGACCTGCTCTTTTGGTCAACCGGTCAATTCTAGTATCTACATGATTTCATAAAATGTTTTTACAAAATGAAACACACAAAATAATGATTGAATTATTGTTTTATCTAATAGTCGATTTTCATATGTTCACATTTGTATATTTTGTTAAGAACCTTTTACATTATATGTAAATGTAAATCATATTTAGAAACATAACAAACAAGTTGTAAATCAATAAGGGCTCATAACAAAGTCACTTAAAATTAATTTCATAGAATTAATTTTATAGAATTGTTATTTGTTATTTCGTTATTCTTATAAAAACGTGATTTATGGATTAATATTAGTATTTTTTACATAGAAATGAATTATTCTAAATATTTCAGTATATAAAAATTGAATGGAAAAAACGGCTTCAAATATGTTTACATACTTTCAAAAATCAATAAAAACAATAATTTTATCGTTTTTCCCCAAACTCTGTTCCTTTATGGAACTATTAATATATATAGCAAATTGTAAAATAATCGGTATAATATATCGTCAAATTATATTTCAATATAGAAGACTCATCGTTGATTCTTACCAAATAGCCACCATGATGTCACTGAGCAGAAAAAATGTTTCACGGTTTTTATAACTATACTGTAAATATTTCAGAGAAAGGGACAATATTACAATATGCTCAACCCAACATCAACACTTTATCACATTTTTTTATCATACATTTTTGTATTTTAGTCTACCGATATTTTTGGAGAAAAAGTTAAAAACATTTTTTACCTTTTTCTCCAAAAATATCGGCAGACCAAAATACAAAACAGCACATAAAATATTGAGTAAACGAACTGTCGCATAATTTAAACAAACCATAGAAATAAAAAAAAATATTGTGCAAAAAACATATCCCAATTGCAAATATGTTCCAATTGCATGGCAATAATAAAATGCGGTATAAAATCGTTTAATTGATTATCTCGGTAATCGATTGCAATCTAAACCATTCAATTAATTACTGTTATTCCCTATATCAACACAGCTAATACTTAATATAATTTATCGTAGAAATTAAAATAATTTCCAATCTAAGTATATTTCATACTCAACAAACAAAAATAAAGAAATAGAAAACTAATAATTGAGACTATTTTATATACTTCCACTAAAATTGCTATTGCAATATCAAATCTATTTAACATTTATGATAAAGATTTTATTGATTTGAGGTATATACTTATAGCATTACTTCATCCAACACCATAGTTACAAAGTGGCCACACCGAAAACAAGGCATTTGCTTTCGTGAAATTTCCAAAATTACTTCCAACATTAATTTTGAATAACTCTTCAATATAACACAACTTTACGAAGGTAACTCTGACAGTACTTAGGACTAACCATTTCTTATAAAAATAATAAAAAATTAATTGAAATTTTGAAAAAGATCTCTTTGGTAATCCATTAACGTATTTTTCTTGAATTTATTATTTGTTTTTACAAGTCGGTTGCAATTTTTAAAAACCTATGTATCACCTCAAGACGAATATAACGCGAGAAATCTGACGTTCCAAGATTTTTATGAACCAATCAACAACATAATGCTGCTGGTGTAGTCGTACTAACAGCGTTAACTGAAGATACTACCAATTCTGTGCAAATCATAACAAAGACAGACAAGAAAAGGACGTAACAGTAGATTCGGATAAGATTATGAGCATTGATATGAGTAAAATACAGAAAATGGAACATTTAAGCTTTAGAAAGCTTTAGGCGAAGAGGAGATGCCATGATTTAGCTGGAACTCAAAAACGCCATCACGTTGAACTGACATACAAGGAAAAATGGGCCGACCGATTCTCACAGTGGTTTCATAAAATATAACGATCTATAGAGTACCAAGGAGACTACTTTGAAAAACAATAAGTTACAGCTCTGCTAGTTGATTCCATTTTTTGATATTGTAAAATCTTTCTTTGTTACCTTTCCTATACAGATTTCCACGCCTATTATTGTTTACGATATTATAATTTGTCATATTTCACTCAGCATTAAATTTTTATAAATGACTTAACCGTCTTAAAAGACCTTTCCGGAAATAATAATCTGAACAAATATTACTGAAGTAACAAAACAAAAAATATTAAATTCTACTCTATTTCTTATTACCCAATCTCTCCCTCGTCGGTTAACTGACGTCGATACCGCGTCGCGCGCCGTCGCACTGCCTCCTTTCCCTTTATTTCTCCACCCCCCGGACGTCTCTCTCTCTCTCATTTCCATAATTCTATCTCCTCCTTTAAGTTTCCATCTCTATCAAACCAGTTCCATACTTATTTCCTTCCCTTTCTTTCTCACACTCACCCATTGTTTTGACACTTGCCACCAGTGCCGTGCGAACCGCCGCGCCCGCCTCGTCTGCACACCTCGTTTCACTACCCTTGGCTTACGGCAATATAAATATTCATATATAATATGTAAATATATGTTCACCTGCCTACTCATTGCTATATCATATAAAGACAATAGTTTGCACCGCAATCGGCGATACCGCCGGACTAACGGAAAACAAGCTAGAAAGATCACAAGGAAATTTTGAAATTTACAAACGTAGAACGGTCATTAAGTACATTAAAGATAGAAAATCTTTTATACGAAATATTTAGATAGATGCTTTAAAATGTATGTGAAATTAACAAAATTTTGATCCCGTAATTTTAACTATATAACGAATTTTGGAATTGCGTACATATATTATGAATTAAATGTACAAAATTTCCCTCTAAAAATTATTAAACCTTCATTCTTGTTTTCTACCGAATGTATTAAACTCGTAGCAGTCCCAACTCAAATTTGTAGAAAAATTTGTGTCCCAAAAACGTTTAATATTTAATTTTAAAAACATTTTCAGTTAATTATATATTTACAAATTATCATAACATTAACGTCTTAAGAAAAGTGACAAGTCTGAACATGTAATTGTATAATAACATTAACAAATAAAACGTTATATAGCAAAAATAATAATCTTCATTAAAACAACTAGTTTTATGTCCAGTATAAAAGTGATCACACGGCGTGTTGGATGGATTTAAAGTGTATTTTGCGACGATAAAATAACGGTAATACATCATTTATTTATATTATAGACATAGATATCTCAAATAATAAATACTCCCTTGTATTTAAATGCTTTTTATTATTAGTATTAAAGACGTGGAACGTTGTATCCATGAAAGAGTTTCTGAAAGGAAATTTGAATGAAAATGTACACCTCACTTTTCATTACATTCATATTGGT
Organism: Druceiella hillmani; assembly: GCA_039881145.1. Classification (NCBI taxonomy): domain Eukaryota; kingdom Metazoa; phylum Arthropoda; class Insecta; order Lepidoptera; family Hepialidae; genus Druceiella; species Druceiella hillmani. Next base: position 24,400,422 of record JAYKKI010000016.1, on the reverse strand, counting down.
AGGAAATAAGATTAATATAGATGCATCTACTATAAAAACCGACGCCGAACATGCCCATATCGATTAAATCTAGATACGTAGCAAAAAGCTACATACTCGTAGACGCATCTACGACAGCTGATCTCATGTCTAGGTTCACATTATTATGTAATTACGGGGTTCGATACTTATGTGATACATTTACATTATGACACAAAATTCCTGTGTCAAAACTTAATTCATAATTTCGCAAAAAGTGGGAATTATCAGCAGTCCATGTATTCTTAGTTTGTGTTCCAAACCACCAAATTCAGAATCCAGGGCCTAGGACCATATTAAATTTGACAATTCTAGCAAATAGAAAATTAATCATTTTTAAATTTGTAACCAAATTGACAACAATTTTAATGATGAAGAATATTCTATTAAATACATATTGACCTGCATAAGATATTTGTTGACAGCATAAGCTAGGCGATCCAAGGAATATTTTATAAAAATTTTAGTAATTAAAACAAAACTGCATTAAATTTTTTAAACTTGCAGTAACTACATATGATTTCGTGATAATATTTTGCGAATATCTAATTAATTATTATATTTTAAATCAAAATTTTTCCGATTATTTTTTTCACAAAGAAAACTTCCAGAAATATTTTCTGGAAGTTCTCTTTCAGGATACTGTGCAACTGAGTAAGCAAGTTTAACTTTAAGTTGTTTAACTAAAAATATATTTTTTTTTAATAAAACATAATATTATCAATTAACATAATATTAAATTAAGTAGCTCCTAAAAGGTCATTACACCATATTTCGTCAATATCTAAGAATTTTTTGTATGCGCTTCCCCATATAGAGAGAGAGTATGTTTACTTTTGTGTCACAGACATTGCATAACGTATTGATTTACGATGTAATTCGTACTTCGTGTTTTCCAAATTTCTACATTGTCAACAACTTGTTAACATATATTATAATTAATTTAATGAGATTATCCCAAAATCTTTAACATATGAGTACCAACTGCCATTTAGTGGCTTAAAAAGTTAGATTAGTTTTAAGTTCGAGAAGATATATGTCATGTACAACTTCTTGTTTTGTGTTCATTATCTTCATTTAATAATTGTCGATAATGTTTCTGAGACAATCATACTCTGTTTACTACCTAGAATATAAATGCGTTCTATGAAAATTAATGAAATTTGAATACAATAAGTCAAAATTCTGTAAAAACTTTACAAAATTTCGAAAAAGGAATACAGTTTATGTACTTTGGATCTATATTGAATGACCAGAGAGGATATGAATCGAAATTATCTGGGAGAATACAAATTTCTAGCATGACTAACAGCCAGCATGACTGAATTAACAAAGATATAACATGACTGAATTAACATAACAGAAACTATATTTAGAAATAGAGAAAGAAGACTTGCAAGAGATCTAGTATTTTCGATTTTTCTGTACCACGTTGAGATATGGACCATAAAAAACTAAAAGAGTGAAAATCGGCGCATTTGTAATATGATATTTGAACAGAATATTACGGATACTTTGGGCTGCTAAACTAATTAATATGGCTGAAATCCAAGACCTGAAAATAAAAAGCAAATCAATACCATCTGCCTTCAAGGAATAATCGCATACTTTAGCCATTCGGCGGGAAAAAGATCGTTTAAAAAAGCTATTCACAGTGGACAAAATAAATTGAAAGAATCCTAAACTACTCCTTTTTCCGACTAGATGATCGGACCACACAAGAAAGTTATAGGGAATACCTTTCAATGACGCCATATGACATGTGCAAGACCGAGACCAGTGGTGACGTATATAACAAAAGCCTACAAATCAGCAACTTCAGGTGGACATAACCCTTAGTCATAAGGAAACTACTAATAAGAGAAGAAATGTAATAAGAAACTTCTGTGTCATAAAGTATTCTTAGATCGCTTTACTAATCGTAGTTAATCCATCTATTTCAATTTTTAAAATGTCTTTATTCTATTCGCTTTTACAATAGTTGACAGTACATATACAAAAAAGTGTCAAATAGTATTTTATACTTTTTGCATTTATATTATCTGTGGCAATATTTTCTGCATACCCGTGTACGCTTATATTTCCGTTAAAATGTGATGATTATTAGATGCTTCTGAAAGATCTATTTCATTAACTTGTAAGTATCAACTTTGCAAAAATCGGGAAGTCATTTTTAATAAATTGAAGGTGAATACGTAATGAATTGGAACGTGAATACGTCAGTACTATCGATATTCAAGGAACATCACTATTATCATCAAACTTAAACGAAATTAATTCCTATACAATAAGTCAAAATTGTCCGTAACTACAATGAATTCATTTACTCAATATTTGCATAGAAAGCGACACAATTTCAGGGAATGAAGCTTTATTTATTTTTTAAAGATTATAATCTTTTGAAATACCTTGCTAAAGCTACCAGAATTACCACTATTGAAATAAATTTTAGTTCTTCCAGGATACAGATAAAAGTTTACTACATTCGATTCCTTTATCAAAACTTGATTTGTGTAGCTTTTTGATTTACGTCTGGTCATATTTCCATACGAAGCTTTACTTAGCTGTACCATTCGATATTAATTCTAAACTACCTTGTGTTATTTCTAGATTTGGGACTTTCCATAATTTCCATTCGATAATTTCTAAAAATTAATAAAACGCAAATCTTATAATTAAAAGTCCACAAAAATAGGTCATCATTCTATTTATGTAATTATAAGAATAAAAACTATAAAAAAACGCCGATTATTCCGATATTCCATTAGAAGACATCATATTTATGTAGTAAAATAAAATGCATTTTAAAAATAGTGACTTTTTGAAACATGAAAATAAAATATATAGTAGTTACATACCGCACATTATAATTTTTTGTAAAAGAAAAGATTTCAAAAGTATTTTTAATAATGACAAATGACTTTCAAATGTTTTGAAAGGTATTTTTAATCCTTTTTTAAATTTTGTACGTTTTATTTTATTTATATTATTGCTTTTAGTTGTACTATTTTATTTGTATATTATTGCTTAATGGCTAACGTGCTAATTACGTCAAAGAACTATAATAGATAATTCGTTGGAAAAACGTAATTTGTATGAAAAATTGTTTTATCGATTTTCTATGAATTATTCATTAGTAACATTTAAAACTTTCTGAAAAGTCTTTCAAAAATTGTAAAATATCCGCTTTTTAGGAGAATATTTATAGACCATTGGTTTCGAAATACTGTACAGTTTCACTAAAGAGATACTGTACAGTTTCACTTATCATTTTCAATACAATCTACGCATTCAAGTTGAAATTAATTTTTTTAAATGAAAACTAACTTGCTCACGCAACGACATTTACCGAAAAGTGTTGGATATTATACTAATTAATAGTCAGAGAAACTGTCAACAGTTTTATAGTGATTCCATAACCGATTGATACTAGACATAACCTGCATTCTGAATACAAGTTTTCTATATTAAACTTACAGTTTATGTACTCAGAAAGTCTAGTATATATTTTTTTAGATATAAAAGCTCAACCATTAAGTTCTGCAGCCCTGATACCAACAGTAACCTCAAGAGAAAATGAAAGTTTTGAGCAAAATATAATTTTTGAGTAAAATATAATTTTTTGAAAATTATTTCAGCTTAAAAAAAATTAAAATGTAGGGAATAACAAACTATAACACGAAAAGAAAGACATTAGAAATACTCTTAAAAGAGATAAATATGCGGATATTGGGGGGAGAGGGGCAAGAAGAAGGGGTCTATTTGCAACAAACTCACAAATGGACTAACTATCACAACAAAGATGTTAAATAATTTTAGGCATATATACCAGCAAATTTACAAAAAATTACAAAATATTTACAAAAAATAATTTAAAAAAAAACAAAGAAAAAAAAATTGCAAGTAATCATTCTAAGAAGAAATAATAATATAAATATTGAGGAAGCATGTGTACTTAAAGTCTCCGACGAATTCAAAAATAAAGTAATTGATATAACAAGGCTGCAAAAAAAACACCAACAATAATGAAAATAAATTATTTATTTGAAGGATAATAGTTTAGGTGGATAATATACAGATAAATTATTTGAAAAGAAACTAAAATTATGAAAGGAAAATAAAATCATTTGAAGTTATTACTCACAGAATAAATAAAGAAATGAAGTTCAAACAGGCAAAAGTACTTAAAGAGCTAGCAGCTCTCTTTGCAACAAAATTCACAAATTAAATAATGTGACTTAAAAATAATCATAAGCAAAGACGCAGTCGAGTTTACAACAATATAAATAAGTTATTTATCTAAAGAATAGGAATTTAGGTGGAGAGTAAAGACATGAAAAAAAACGATATACTTGTTCATTTCGTTTTCAGACATTAAAATATATATAGGTAAATGATGCACAATAACTTTATAGTTATGTGAACAATGTCTACTGGTCAACCAGACTGGTAATATTTGAAAATTTAGAAATGTGAAAAAATTTTTAAAAAAATCAATTAAGAATAAACAATGAAAAAAGAATATAAATTAAAATAGCAATGTAAACATATAAACAGTTACAAGTATTGACGTGGTACTGTAAGTAGATAATATTTGACAAACGGATGAAAATCAAAAACATTAAGCCCAAGATAAACGAGGAAATGGAAAAAAAACTAACAGAAGTGTTTGACACGACACAATTTCAAACATTTTCATTTACTTTAAAAATTTCACTAATATCCGGAAGGTCCGGTGGGAAAAATTAAATGATAGAACGTGCGTGACGTTCTATTACTTGATTTTTTTACTGTTCTCCAATCATATTCCTTTCAAATTCTATCCGCATGTCCTTTTACTGTTCTCAATATTTTCACATATTTTTGTAAAGTTCATTTTACCTATTACACAGTTTTTAAAAACACCTATTAAAAATATTGGTTTCACTGGAAACAAATGACACGTTTAACAATAGATTTGCTAATTATATTTTTATATAAACGGTTAAAAAATGTGTAAAAAGGGGGCAAAAGATAATGACATTTTTTTACATTTTATATCACTATTGACACTACTGGAAAAAGTAACAAAATTTGTAGATCGACTCGATAACAAAGACATCGAATAGACACGAAGTTACATTTCCGTTCAGGAAATTTGTTAAAATACCGCTACGTTCTAATTTCCGTTCAAAAGATGGCGGCTGATAAATTTACATTGTTTTCACTTTTCCTTTACCGGCGGGAATTTTTTTCAATCGACGCGAGGCTTAAAGATATTTCGTAATTTCAAAATTTCGCATACAAGCAGGTGATATTATAGCTTATACTTATGGAATTTACATAAAAGTTTGACGATTATATAGTTTATACCTTACCGTTATGTATTAATTAAAATAAAATGAAAATCAGAAAAAGTGAAAATTAAAAAAAATTCTACAATTTATACATCTAATTATTTCAATATTTTATGTCCCATTTTCTGTTGCAAAATTGTAAAGAAACAAACTAAAGCACCATAACTACATTAAAACAAAATTTGAAAAATCAGTTCACAACAATAAAATTTATAAAATATTCCCAGGATATATATATATATATATATATATGTGTGTGTGTGTGTGTATATATATATATATATATATATATATATATATATATATATATGGGTAATTTTAGAGATCAATCGTTAGAGTATTTTTGTGTTGTACGATTGCGCCATTTAGTTCCATACTCAATTAATATGTAGAATAAATAATTAAACCGTTGAAAATACCATTAATATATTAATCATACACAACTAAATGAAACTCCTTGGTGTAGTATTATTCTCCTTTATTTTATATAAGTAGACAAATAAAGTAGAAATAACACTACATCACGGTTAGTTGTGAATAATGAAATTCTACAAAATTAAAGCCAAGTATATTCAAATTAATCACAAATAAGTATTTTATATATAAAACCGATTTTAAAAAATTCAGTCATGGTCCCTTTTTTTACCGGACAAAGCTAACACGGTACAAAACTAGCCGGACAAAGCTAGCCATTACTAATAATTGAAACACAAAGATTACCTGTCTATAAACAGAAGGAATTTCTAAAATCTTCTCATTATTTCTTTTTTCTCGTTGCCACATTTAGAACTCCATCTACTCGCAATAATTGAGTAAACTGTGCTCTAAATCTAGCACTTCAAACTGTAATTCTCTAAATCGTAACTTGATCTACGTTCAGAAAATCATACTTTCTTAATTCCATTACTACAAATTTCGACTCACCACTTTCCACATTTTCTTAATTTTTTCAATTCACTTTTGCTTATTTATTATGTGCGTATCCTTTCGTCCTAATACTACACTCACGGATAGATAAATTACCCCACCTGTGTAATATACTAACTTAACTTTAGCTTAAAGCTCATTAAGCTAATTCCACCCCAACTAAAGCATCCTGCGACATCACTAAACAGCCCTGCTCTACTCAATTTTCCACCCATTTATGTTAATTTTCCACTAAACGTCTGAGACCACGTAAAGGTAATTTCCTTACCAAATTATGCGTCGATAAGACCGAAAGTAAACAGGATCAACATTCCTTATTTTGTTTACATGGTTCGTGCACGTAAGACGTTAATATTTGCGATAAGAATAAAACATAACGCTGGACGAACATTTCCATTCATCGTTACACTACAAAAAGAATGCGAGCAATGCAAATACGGCCTGAATAAAGGAGTGACTAAATTAGGGTGAACGACTGCGATAAAAAGCTAAAAAACATTTAATACAGTTCATAGAATCATAAATAAACACTTACATATTCATACTTTCAATAAAATAGTAACAATGTCGCATCTATGCACGCATCACTCAAAAATGACTGTGACTGCAGTTTTATACCCGAAGGTTTCGTAAATATCTACAATATAAATAATCACGATATTTCTAGTAAGGATTTAGCAGAAAAAACAATATCTTACATAAATATTTTAAAGACTTCTTCATATCGTAAAAAATATTACTTTCAGTAAAAAATAGGTATTTACTTGTATTATTTTATTACGCGTCACGTAAAAACAACAGACAAAATATCGCATGTTCAATTATAAAGAATGGGAAAGAAGTCTAAAAAAAGGAAGAAATCTTTTCATTAATTTATATTTAATCAATTACCTTACTTTTCAATTCCTGAAGTACGAAGCGTTGTGAAATATAATCTTATATATTGAGCACAAAATAATGTAGTCTTTGTTTTTTTTAATTTTTCTGGCCTTTGTGGGCGGAAATTAAGTTTTTTTTTTTAAGTTGGACTTCAAACAAAAATTTCAATTTAAAAAAAATGTGCTTACCACATTTGTTCAGATTACTGTGGAACGTGCGAACTAAGTCTCAGCGAGATTTCATAACAGTCTTTAATCTTAATAAATTATTAATCTGTACAATTATCACTCGGGCACATTTTTTTTTCTTCACTTCTTACTATAAACGCAGCTTTTTTTCAAAAAGACTTTAAATTATCACTACTTTACTTGATATTGATTCTAACGACATTATTGTTTTTAAATCAATGGATTGGAGAATTAGATAGAAACCAATAATGGTTATCTACTTAAAATGCATTATTTTGTTATAAATCGAAATGTTTTATTTGTAATTGTTACCATTACAGTACGAGAAGAAATAATCAAGCAGTTTTCAGTCTTCCTTTAAGCCTCTTAAAGTAATTATAAAACATTCACATTTTTTAAACATAAGGTGTTTTGTTTGTTGTTCATATGTTGAATTTATGAAAATAAATAAAATCTATGTTAAAGACGTGATAAAACATTTAAGATTCTTTACATATTAAAAAGTGCTAATGGCGAAGCTTTTTAAAAAAGAATAAGTATAAAATTTAAATATTTTGCAATATTCGCTAATACT